>OZ038512.1:52316757-52454257 GCA_964036315.1 Acanthosepion esculentum | reverse complement strand
ATATATATAGTATACGTATATATACTATATATATATATATATAGTGTATATATAGTATATATATAATATATATACTATATATATTATACATACACTCACACGCACAAACACACATATAGATATTAGCTTAAACTCTTTCCTTGTCAGTGTACTACATTGAGTATTGAATATTAATCGATCAAACATTTAGTGAAAATGTCATATGTTTTTAGTTAGCGATACATGATGGAGTTAAGATATCATTTGCGGAAATTCTTCAGGGGTGACATAATTAAGCACTACATGGAAACAGAGAGAGAGAGAGAGAGAGAGGGAGAGAGAGAGAGAGAGAGAGAGGAAGAAGAATTGCTTCTCAAACTATAGAAGTAGGTTTGGTAATTAAAGAAATTAAAAAAAAATAGGGAACCATACTGCCCTTTTTGCATTTACTAGAATATTATGGAAATTGTGATGGGGGCCTCAGAAGTCAGTTGGAAAATGATGTCTAAAGTAACCGCTTATAATAGAAGACGAATAAGATGTGACCTGTGTTTAAATGATAAGTTTGATGCACTTTGTCCTTCTAAAATTTCACACACACACACACACACACACACACACACACACACACACACACACGAATTGGGATCAAATATACGATGTTTGTCTGAAAAGTAACTGGACTTGTGTCACAAACAATTTATTTCAATTCCAAACAATAAACTGCATCGTTAATCCTCCTCTAGTCTAAAGTACTTTTCCAGCTTTTTTCTGCCGCACTTTTTTCTGTGCACTACTGGAAGGGTTCTTCTTGGATGCCTCTCAGCCCCCTCGTTACGGCCATCTTAATGGCCTCCACGCCTTCAAAACGCATCCCCTTGATGATACCATTGAGCTTGGGGAAAAGAAAAATGTAACACGAAACAATATCAGGTGAAGAGGGTGGTTGTTCCAGTACGGCGATGTTCTGCCGGATGATCAGGGCGTTGTGAGCAGGTGCATTGACGTGGTGAAGCAACCACAATTTGTCCTGCCGCAACTCTTTTTGCGCACCGAGCGAAGCAACCGCCGCAAGATCTCTTTTTAAGCATGTTGATTGATCGAAGGTGATTACTTCGAAGGGGAGACAATGTAGTTTGTTGTTCGGAATTTAAATAAATCGTTTGTGACACAAGTACCGTTACTTTTCAGGCAGATCTCGTTGATCAAATATGGAACGGAATCCGACAGACTGATAAGATAAAGATGAAATAAAGAACAAATGGGAAACGTTTATTAATCTGACATTTTTTTTTATTTAAGGCAGTTCACTCCAAGCAAGGTGGGAGTGCCACTAGCACGCAAGGGGTTAAAGAGGGTTGAGAACAAGAGTAGAGAGACGTGTTTGAGGAAGGGATACAGAGGAGGACGGCGAACAAGCTCAGGGTGTCAGATGTCGATTGACATTACACTTGAATATTTGAAGATTATTGTCATCGAGGAAGCAAGTAAGAGGAAGGGAGTTCCACAGACGGGAAGTGCAGAAGAAGAAGCTGTTTAAGAAGAAGACACGATTACATTTTGCCAGTGAAAGGGTGAGACCGAGATGTCAGCCTGGTAGCTCGCTTAAATTCACGCAGTTCGGGAACCAGTGACAGTAGCTCGTCGGAACAGTTGCCGTGAAAATATTTGTAGAAGAGGCAGAGGGAGGCCACAGCACGTCTGTGGGATAGCGGTTGTAGACTAGATGCTAGATCAGGACCTATCATCTTGCATATTCGTCTCTGGATTTTGTCAAGGACCTCGAGACGTACAGCGGGAGCATGTTCCACTTTTATTAAAGCTTTATGAGAGAATGAGATGTGGAGAAAAAGAAAGAAAGAAAGAAATTCTGGTATTTTTAATTTTGTGTTGTTTGATTTTCATTGGTTATTCATCTTTCACGTGCATTCGACTTGTCAAACAAACGCAACTGGGCAACTCAATATAGCTCTCTGCACGAACCCCACCGTGGTACTGACGGTAATGATAGTAGGAGTTGTGAGCATCAAGTGTCATGTCATTGACACCGCCTACATCGAGCTGCTGGGCATGGTGATCAAGCCCTAGACCGTTCCAGCAGAATTCTACTTCCTCCTGCTGTTTCACGTGACCCGGTAGTAACCGAAACTTTTTCACGATCATTCCCAACGCGTGGCCTACTGGTTCTTCTGATTTCAATCTCCTGGACTAGTTCGAGACATCGTCGAGTGGGAGACCAATCAGCGGCACCATGAATGATTCGGTGAAAGCGGTGACCGCGAACGTGGTGCTATGCATGATCGAAAACCACTTTGATCTGGCCATGCAGTTGCTTCCGAGGCCGTGATCGAAACTGTGACCGGGTGTATTGAATAACCTTTTTCGGTGAATGCAGTTAAACGTAACAAGCAGCATCAGGTGCTTCTGATATGCATCTGGAGATTCTTGATAGAATCCAAAGGAGAATCTGCAATATTATTGCAGGCTTTAGGCATTTTACCACTGCAGTGACGTAGCTTCCCTGTGCCTTTTCTACACATATTTTCATGGTAATTGTTCTGGTGAGCTCCCGACTTAGCTATCTTAAGTTCATGAATTTATGCGTAATACTAGATTGGCAGTTAGGTCTCATCATTTTTTAAATTGCTAGATGTAACTGACATGTATTCTTATAGCTTCTTCTCTCGCACTTCTTGCTTGTGTAACACTCTGGTTTCTTGTTTTTCTGACACTTATGATCTTTAGAAATTTAAATCCAACGTCAATCGTCATCTTTTATCCATTTGAATCACGATCTTTTCATGCCCCCTCACCTATCAACGTTCTCTAAGCTTCTTTCACAATCAGTAAACAATGGTGTCTTAGTGGCTTTATCTCCTTGCTTTGGGGGAAATGATTTAAAAAAGTTTAAAGTTCCAAGTTCTTGCACGAGAGAAAATACATTAACAACTTTTGACTCGAACTAAGAATTGCAAAGAACAGATACCAGATTAAATATTAACGACATTTTTTAAAGGCAATCATTTTCTTTCTTCTTTAATCACGAGAGAAATAGGTTAGTGGACTAAATCGTTGGTTTGTCAATTTAGTGATACAATAATTGTGAATTCAATCACTGGACCACGTAGTGCAAACCGAGACTCAGTGAAAAATGGTTGAGCAATACATGGGCAGTACTAAATTATGAAACAAAACGAGATCCCTAAATATGGGCAGTGGGACGAGAACAATCTATCCTGTAGAATAATAAAGGGTTCAGTTTGAAATTCTCTGAAGCTTACTCAGATCGAGAAGCACTTGCAGAAGGCCTGAGGGGGCACAACTGCCGAAATCTGATACTAACAAGGACAAGGATCAGAGTGTAAATAATGTTAACTGATCATCCCAGAAATTCAAACAGAAAATATTTTTTTCTGTTTTTCTAAGCTGAATATGTGTACAATTTATTCATTTTATTAAGTATGTCTTTGTTTTGTTTCATATTAGAATTTGCTCTCAAATATCCTAACGCATCTGGTACACACGCACTTCTCTCTCTCTCTTTCTCTGTGTGTAATTTTTCACGAAATATAGATATTATGCTGATATATGCTCAGCCTACAAATACGTTTGATAAAATATAAAATACTTAGCTTATAGTTCACTTTAAAAATTAACGGATTAAACCTTATAGTTGTGTTTTTTTTTCCTTTTTCTTTTTACTAACACTACGATTTTGATAGATCTACAGACTACAAGTTATTAATGTTACGGAAGTCCTATTATAACCATCTGGAAATAAATTCAGCCTTACCTGGAGAAATGCTTAGCCTTACGTCCGTGCAGTCTAGTTGCTGACGCACCTTTTTCCAATCTGTCTGTGAATCGGTTGGTGAAAAACGACAGGTGTCTCCTTCCTTGAAGAAAAACATTTCAATCATAAATTGTTCTGAACAAACGCAGACATGTATACAGGAGTATTTATGCGCGCTTACAAACACGCATGCGTACTTGTCTATTTAACCCGCTTATCTCACAAGCTGGCTCGTCTCTCGTTCACTAACAAAAATAATGCTATTTTCTATTGTTTACATAAAAATGATGAATTCCAAAGAGTAAAGAAATAGTAATAAATAAATATATGTTACTATTTGTCGGTTTTATAGGACAATAAGGATTGAAAACTTAAATCCTGTGGAATGTTTACACGTCCTGGATTAACGAAAATAATGTAGAACTCAGACAATCCAGGCAAACAATTAACGCTCGTAGTTATTAGTTATGGGCAAACGTGTAGCGGACCGTGGGTTGAAGATGTGAAGAGATATCAGAAGGTTACATTTTCCTGCTAGCAGGTCCAACTACATGAGAATGTTGGACTTTAATTAAGTCCAAAGAAAACAAAGACCGATATACATGTGTAAACAAATATATATTAATAACAAGTTAAAAACAAAGACATGGACAGTTACATAGTGAATGTGTGGAGAAATTATGCGTATGTGTTGTAGTGTGTGTTCGTACGTACGTGTATTGTTCGTAGCGCGTTCCCAGAATTTGGGAAACGCTGTATCTGTGAGAGGTCTCATATTGGCCTAAGTGGAAAAAGAGAGATTTTACCTCACCTCCACGCGAGGCGGCGGCCCAAGGTCTAAGTCGAAAAAGAGAGAGAGGCGAAGGGTGAGCCAGTATTTATAGCCAGGGGAGAGAGACCCCCTGTTGAAGGATTAAGGGACTGAGGAGGAGCTAACTCCGACAAACGGACCCGCAGGCCTCATGCAGCCCGTTTAGGTCTCTGGATTGGACGCCTAACGTTTATTAAAATTTTATTTGTTCCTTTTTTTTTCTTGCCTGTTTATTCACCCCCTCTCTCATGCATAACCAGATACATAATAATGATTAAAAAAAAACAATGTTTCTTGAATGTTGTAAACTTCACGTTTTCTGCATATTAAACTATTGGCGATTTTCACTAAGGAAGGCCATACGTGTAAACGTCTTTTGCTTCAAAAACAGAAAAACGCTCATAATATTTTTTTCCTTAGCAGAAAAAAATGTGTTTTTTCTTTTAAAATATTTTTGTATTTTCAAATGAATAATTTAGAAATAAATCACACTTCCATCAGTGATAATATTATAACAACTTCATTTTTTAATTAGAGAAAAATATTTTCTCCAAATAAAAATAATGAATTTTCCTCTGAGGCAGATTCTTATGCATATGGTTTTCTTTAGTGAAAATGGTTGAAGTACCGCCAACAAAAAATGACCTTGAATCTTTTTAGTGGTTTTGCATGCCGTATGATGAACACATATCTGATGCGACCGACTGGTCGGTAAAGGTTGCCCCTGGTTGATTTACAATGTCATCCAATGCAAGACCAATAGTAATAAACGGTTATATCTTAATTATTTCTTCTTAATCATTTCATCACAATCAAGGCAATAAAGTCCTGGAAAATGAAAAAAAAAATCGATAATTAAAATACTAAAACAACAACGAATAATAATAAAAAAAAAGGAAAAGAAATACATTTTCCTATGATGGTAAGAAGAGCAAAGGACAAGTTCCGGTGCTAGGGTCTCGAGCCACTCCGAAACTTTGATACGGGGCCCCCCCTCTACTACAAATCGATTTCAAAGTTTTCCAACCTGGGAGCAACAAAACATCGAAAGAAAATTTGGGTGGAAGGCCAGCGCTTTTATTAAATTACCAAAAATCAGGGAATTATTCAATTTAAATGGAAATTTCAGTACATATTCATTAATTATTTACTTTTTTAATGAATATTTTTTTTATTTAAAAAAGTCTCAGAAAATGTTATTCTTTTTGTAATAACCCCCAATATTTTCATGACTAAATTTTACTCAATATTTAACTTTTACATTTCCATAAAAAAAGATTAAACGCCAACGCATCTCCGCTGGAAAGAAAATGTTTTACAAAGATTCCAACACAACACAAACGAGATTGTCTTAAAAATTTGTTTTAAAAACAGTATTTCAGTTTTCAGGAAAAAAATTTATGTGGTGAAATCTTTTATTTTTTTAAGCGATCATTTTCTCGGTTTTATCTTTCTAGAAATGTAAAAAAACAGGGACTAGAAATTTTATTTTAGTTACTAGCCGTGGACTTCTGGTTAGTATTACCATGAGTAAAAAAAAAAAAAAAAAAAATCAAAGATCCTCCAGAGTAGACGATCTTGGAATAAAAATGATTTTACCGAGATATATTACTCTCTTAATTGATTTAAAATAACTATTCAGAAAGAAAATTATAATTAAAAAAAATAAGTGCTACTGAAATTAGCACTTCTGTCCCCCATCTCCCCAGTAGACACGGGGTCTCTACGTCGTTGAGAGATTTGGGGTAGTAAGCACTAGCCCTGTTGGTTATTATAGTTGATGACTGACAATATAACTTAGGTAAAAAAAAAAAAAAAAGTAAAAAAGTACAAAACGCAAAAAAAAAAACAAAAAAAAACGCTGCTTGTGGATGACATATATATATATATATATATATATATATATATATATATATATATATGATTTTTAAGTGTTAATAACCTTTTCCTAAACTATACCTTGTGCATTTACAAACACAGATATGAAGAGATGGTTACTGATCATTTAAGCACTCTATACCACATCCTAAACAACTCTGACATAAGACAACTACCATGTTTTCTGTCCTGAGGCCAATGTACTAATGATGAAGGGAACTATGCTGATGACATAGCTATTCATAATTGGGATAACAATCATCTTTAACAGAAAATCAACGTCCTCTACCAAGTGTACCAAGAAATAAAACTCAAGATAAATCTTTCCAAAACAGAAACTATGGCCTGGAATTGGAATGAAAGCAGTGACGGCACCCAACTGGAATCCATCATAAAAATTCAGAATGTGGAATTAGTAATTACTAAACACTTCAGGCACCTCGACGTATGAATTAGTTATAACAAATTAAGTACAGGAAAAAATGAAATAGTCAGGGTCAGAAGTAGTTTAGCCCAAAACCGTGAATTGCTATTTCCATAAAGGACCCAACATCAAGCTCAGCTTCTTCTGCAATCGGCTTACGGCCACATCATGTTAAAACATTGGTCCCCATACGATCCCCGAAATTAAGCAATGTCGAGCTTGGTCAGTATCTAGCTGGGTGACCGTTTAGGAATACCTGGTGCTGTTAACTTGGATGTGCGAGTTGTGTAATGGATAATAGCTCGGAATTGTTAATCGAGAGAGTTCCAATTCCAGTTGGGTTCATTATATTCAATTACGCGCAAATACCCTTGGGGAAGGTATGAATCCATCTCTTCTCCCTCCGGCCAGGTGTTAATTCGTAAGGCTTGTATCACTAAACCCTTTTTATCTAAAAAAAACAAAAAAACTCTTACAGTCTAAAAAATATTTTCTGGCTTTAAATAAAATGCAGAGGGTTGATAAGCTGTAGAAAATAAATCAACAGTCAGTTCTGCAATGGTCTATCTTTACAAGAGTCGGATCCGACCAAAATGCAGTACTTCGGCCATATTTGTGATGGAGCTGTCCAATGCTCACTTTTCAGTCCTGATAGATTTTAAAAGTGTCTGCCCAGACTTGTGGGTGATTAATTATTTTCCAATTTACAACCACGTATGAAACGCCACAAGGCTTTCGCTACGCTATCGCAATTTTCATTGAAAATGTTTTGACCAGCTATATTTATTACTTTCACCAGTTCAGACCTTCATAGCTAAGACCTGCCGTGCCACTGGGACGAAACATCCCCATTCCATAATATAAGTACCGATGCTTCTGCTACCACGGAGATTACTACTACTGTTACTACTGCCGAGGAGGAACGCAATTATAAACTTTAAGCCGCGCACAGAAATCTTTATCTCTCCATTGCAAGAGTCGTATATCGTTCTGAGACGATTTAACAAGTTAATCACAACCCACTCTCTCTCTCTCTCTGTCTAGAACCCAGTGTATGAGTTTTTACGTCAATTATTTTCTTTTCTGTCACCCGTTTCTTTTCTATACTATTCTTTTCTGCTATATAAAAGACATTAACAATTCAACCATTGAATAGTTGTTTGTCCGGCTTTCTACAGATATATATATATATGTATATTTTTTTTGTGTGCATTCTAAGGAGGAAGTTCTATTCGGTCAGCTTCTTCCCAAGAACCGCTACTTTGTGGAACAGACTCCTGAGAGGATGTTTCCCTGGTCACTATAATCTTGACCTCTTCAAATCTAAGGTTAACCATTCTTTTCTACCTATCACCATAAAATGCACTTCTTACCTCCTCCTCCTCCTCCTCTTATGCTCGTACAGCAAACTCATCCAGTATTAAAAAAAAAAGAAAAGGTGCTATTAAGTCGATTCAGTGTAGCTCTATATACAAATATTTAGTGTTGCTATATCATTATTTACACTATTTATATTCGGACTATTGTCGTCATCTTTGTTTTTATTATCACAACGTTTCGACCGTTGTGCTGTCCGGCCTTCCTCAGGTGTATATTGATCTGGATAACTTACACGGAATTCTGAACTGACCCCCGAGGAAGAACGGAGAGCACAACGGTCGAAATTTTATGATAACAACAACAAAGATAAGGACAACTGTCCGAATATAAATAGTGTAAATAATAATGAGTCCTCATCCCAGAAATTCAGACAGAAAAGTCTGAGAGTTTCTATGAACTTTTTCGCCCAACATGTACATCTGCCTTTTTGATATTTACTATCTACTTAAAAGCAGTCATTTGTTGTTGTTTTTTTTTTCATGACTCTAGCCAAAGCTCTTCGCCAATGTATTACATTTTTTCTTTTCTGTTTACATTCGCAATCCCAGCCTCTTCAAATATTTTCTTGTCGGCCGATTTACTTTTTGTTGTTTATTAACTTAATCATATTTCTCAAGTCTCTGGGGCAACATGTGTCAAACACATCCTACTAAATTGCCATAATCTCCGACGATTCTGTCGGAGTTAGCTCCTCCTCAGTTTCCTTAATCCTTCAACAGGAGTCTCTCTCCCCTGGCTATAAATACTGGCTGACCCTTCGCCTCTCGCTCTTTTTCGACTCAGGCCTTGGGCCGCTACCTCGCGCGGAGGCGAGGTAAAATCTCTCTTTTTCCACTTAGGCCAATATGAGACCTCTCACAGACACAGCGTTTCCCAAATTCCGGGAACGCGCTTAGAACAATACACGTACGTACGAACACTTACAACACACACACATAATTTCTCCATACAAACAATATGTAACTTTTCAAGTCTTTGTGTATTAATATATATTTGTTTACCCATATATATCGGTCTTGTTTGTTTTCTTTGCCTTCTTTGGACTTAATTAAAGTCCGACATTCTTATGTAGCTGGACCCGCCAACAGGAAAGTTTAACCTTCTGATATCTCTTCACATCTTCACCCCCCACGGTCCGCTACAAATCCATAGTAAACACTACAAAACGGATAACCTAAAAGGATCTATTCGAAAATACTAATCCAAGAAACATCATAAATTTCATTAAAGAAATTGGGATCTACAGAAAAATCTTTAAAAAAAATAACGCATTTTTGAAAAACAAATATTACCAGCTATATATTTTTTTTTTAAAAAGAAAAATATATATTACCAGCTATACATTTAAAAAAAAAAGAAAAAATATTACCAGTGATACATAATTGAAAGAAAATTATTACCAGAAATAGAATTTTTGAAGGAAAAATATTACCAGAAATAGAATTTTTGAAGGAAAAATATTACCAGAAATAGAATTTTTGAAGGAAAATTATTACCAGAAATAGAATTTTTGAAGGAAAATTATTACCAGAAATAGAATTTTTGAAGGAAAATTATTACCAGAAATAGAATTTTTGAAGGAAAATTATTACCAGAAATAGAATTTTTGAAGGAAAATTATTACCAGAAATAGAATTTTTGAAGGAAAAATATTACCAGAAATAGATTTTTAAAAAATATTACCAACAATAAAATTTTGTCGGCATTAAATGACCCATTGAGGTTGATATGTCGTAAAATCAAAACAAACCAAACCAATCAAGTCTCTGAGACATTCTTAAAGGTCAGTTTTTTCTTGTTCATATCTTCACAAGATTTTCAATCTTTTTTCTTGTTCTGTAATATAAGTTCAACGCTTTCGTAATTTCAAAGTTTTCAATCTTTTTTCAAAAAGGAAAAATTGTATGAGCTACACATTTTCAATCTTATTTTTTTTTTGTTCTATATCTATTTAACGTTTTCGTAATTTCAACGTTTTGTTATATAGTCTGTTAATTTATTATAGATTTTTTCCTCTTTTCCGATTATATCTTTCTTACGTCACATATTGTTAGCACCCCACGAGAATCTTCTTACCAAACGAGTATTACAATCGCCTTCTAAGAATATTTTCTTGCTAGTCAATTCATTTTTATTGCACCCTTTTAATTTTCCTCAGATATCCTTTTCAGGCATTCTGAAAGGTGTTCCTTTTTCTCGCTTTCAATTTCCATTCTGTTTGATCTGCGGTCTCTGTCCAACTATTTTGTAATTTTCAACGTTATCTTCCCATCACTCAGTCATTTTACAGTATATCATTTCACTTTTGACCTCTGACAATATTTATATATTTCAAATTACAAAGTTGTAGAATTCAATATCCTACATTCTTTTCAAAATCTATTAAAATAGGTTCAAAGCAGAAATACGGAATGACGCGTTCTGATTGGTTATTAAATGTAACAAATAAGAGATGACGCGTTTTCGACTACGTCCGAATTAAATGAAAAGACAGTCCCGCCAAGTCATTGTGAGTCTATCTCGTGACGAACTTTTCTTATTTAAGCGACACTTAAATCATTGCTTTTCTGTGAGGAGGGGAATTTAGTGGAGAGGGTCGCGGAGGATCCTCTACGTGAGCGGCTCGACTTGTTGGAGGAGGAGCTTCGCTCTTTCTGGTCTCAGTAAACCTGAGTTTTCGCTTACTTGGCGACTGACTCGGAATCAGCTGTCTCTCAATGACAAGGCCTTCATATGGGACTTGGCGGATTTGCCAGACTGTGAACGATGTGATCTTGGTCTAGAGGAAACGGCTTCGCACGCCTTCTACCATTGGCCTCGGATCCACTCCTTATGGGACCATGTCGGCAAGTTAACGACTCGTCTCGCTCCCGAAAAGCTTGGGCTCATTGATCGCGCATACGCGTGTGACAATATGTCGCCCCCGTATTCCGGGGTAAAACGAATGGTGCTTCTTACGCTGCTGGCCAGGCCCGAATGATGATTTGGACGACGTGACAGGAGGAAGTCTTGCGAGGCAACCGTCATTTTCGTCAGGATCTGATCCGATTCTTTGAGCATCAGCTCATGATGAAGATTAGACCTGATAGAATTTGTGAGTAGCGGCGCTATATTGAGTCTATTCAGTTTCTTCCTCGTCACCGACAGCATTCGACAGTCTTTAGCGAAAGGTGGGTGACTGAGGCGAGCTTGGTTCGTTTGAACGGGGCTAGCCTTGATTTTCTCTTTTAGGTCAACCTACGTCACATCGGGTGGTTTCCTGTGGAGCCCTCTCCTTGGATAAGTTAGACAAGTTTTGTGCACCTAGTTAATGTGAGTAAGTGTTGTTCCTGGCCTGCCCCCTGGCTGGATCTTTGGTTATGAACCAAGTTGAGATCCCCCCCCCAGTTTGTTTTGGCCCCCTTTTTCATCTCGACTGGGCCAGCTGTCATATTTCCCATGTCCGTATGTATATTTTCTCCTTTCCCACTTCCTTAGCGAGAGAGCCTCTTGATTTTGTCCAAGGGGCAGAATACAGCGGCCTCTCCCTTTTTTGAGGTTTGGACGGGCCCTACTAACATCAGTTATGTTGAGTTTACTTTGTGTTGATATTTAGTTTGATTATTGGATTCATCCCCCCTCCCCTCTCATATTTAATCATCCATAGAATTGTATATATGTATTTTTTTATCCTTAAATTTTTAATATCATGGGGTGCGTTTTCTGTAGGTCCCCCTGAGAGGATGTGGTATTATGGTGTATGGAGGATAGATTGGTGACAGACGAGTTTTTATGGTGAATGCGAAAATTGTAAAGAGTGAATGGTTCGTGAGTCGGATTAGCTAGGTATAAGATAGTTAGTGATGACCAGCCTCATTCCCTCCCCTTTTTCGGCCTTGTGCCATCATTATGTATTTTTACATAATAAATAAATAATAAAATATTTTCTACCCGACGCCAGTTCACGCATGTCATTATTCCAATATTCAGACTTTACGTTAAAAACCTATTTTAAGATATTTCAAACAAGCTTACAACTTGAATACGCAACCAACTTCAATATAAAATATCTGATCAAAGAAAGATAACCCTTTCAAACTCTCAGTAAGTCTTGAAATTTACATAAATTATTTGCAAACATAAACTGTTTTAAATTCACCATAAATACCTAAATATTGAAATATACTTTCTTATATTTGAGGATACATTATAACAGCATACAACCTTTTGATCCAAAATATTATTGACATTCAAATCATCAAACACAAAAACATTTAATCAATTTAAAATACTACACTGAACAATTATTGTACTTATTATTATTGTATATAAATATAATCTGTTTGTAGTGGATCTAAGAAGATTGCATGAATATTTAAGATTGTGGTGTAAATAAAATCTGCAATATCCACAAACATAAATTATAAGAAATGGTCAAATGGTAACGATATTCAATCACGACAAAAAAAAAATACATGTTTGAAACAACAGATTAAATTTTATAGTTACACAATTTACAATTTCTTTGTTTGTAATGATGTGTGCAAAGGTATATTTTAGAGAATAAGTTCTTTGCTGTTCAATGTCTAAAAAGTTGTCTGCCTTTGATTTGAAGATTTTTTTATGAAAGATATTGAGTGAAAAAGTTTGTTGTGTAATTTTTTCTAATCTCTCATAAAGGAATTTTGTTTCTTTCGTGGTACATAATTCCCGTGTGTATCTTTCGCGTGTGTGAATCTCAAATGCGACGAAAATTCGTTTGCTATTTCTATTTATAGTTTTCTTAACAACGAAATTAGCTTGGTAGTTGTTGCGAATTTTTCTGTGAAATGCGTGGGCGAATGTTGTAATTTTTATTTTTTAGCCAATAGGATTTCTTGAAACATTTAGGGATGAATTTGAGAAAGATTTTTTTGTGTCGGTTGAGCCTACTTTTGCACAAATGTTAACGGTTTTGTTATGGATATTTCTCGAAGCTTATTTCTATTTAACAACCAATGAAATTCAAGAAGATGTTTGAAATTGAAATGAGGGTTACTAAATTATTCATCGTTAATAGATATTTTGCCCTGAACTTTGTTATTCTCTTGTCATTGTTTATTTCGTTACATTTCTGTTAATATAAATGCAGTAACTGGCTATATTTCTGCGATGAAGTATTATGTACACTATTTACATTGTTCGGAATATCGTCCTCATCCTTGTTGCCATATTTATCACAACGTTAAGGCGGTGGAGAACTTGGAGAGAGGAATTAACAGGAGATAACTGATAACGGACATCCATTAGACATGGCACGTAAAACTAGAACAGTCTACTCCAGCGAGCGAAATAAAGGGTTCAGTTCGACATTCCAGCCACCTGAAGAAGGCCGGAGCGTACAACGGCCGAAACGTTATGATAAATATGGCGACAAAGATGAAAAATTTGTCGCCAAGCTATCTTTGGTGCTTCACTGGACATTCCAACATGACAGTGACCCAAAACACACCGCACGAGTTGTTACAAAATACAAAATCCTGACTTGAAAATTTATGGGCATATTTGAAGAAGAAAAAGTAAAAGAAAGAAATCCTTGAAATTTGTAGAACTAGAAGCTATTGCCAAAGAGTCAGGAAACACAGCCCGATCTTACGTGCTAAAAAGGAGATTTAAGAACCTAGTCAAAACAACCGACATAAATAGCATTAACGGTTACTTTACTAAATATCAGGGAAGCGAGACCGGAATACATAACGCCGGGCACTTCTGCAGGGCAGAACCAGTGTCGGGAAACTACATAGTGCCGTATTTCCTTAGCACGTGGATAACACAAGTTAAATGGGAAGCAACTATAAGCAATGCCACCTCATACAGGATCAAAAGAATGGAATTTATCATTGACAATGTCATATGCGGAGAGTGCTGACCAAAAAAAAAAACGAAGAGGTTTTCGTACCAAATCCAGAACCGTACTTTGACGTATTCGTAGACCACGGGCAATACATAGGGTACGGTACTCTTGTCGGCATAACCAAAATACCGAACAACTTTCACAACATACTGCCGATGACGGGTGTAGACGCCGAACCGCCAAAGTACAAATACACATACGGCGCACCGATATTTCATCAATCTGTTGCCTAACACGGGAGAAATATCAGCCGGTAACCAAAGTACAAACGCTAAAATGATAGAGCTACACGACTGGAGAGAAATGCCGAACGTTAAACTGATTCGGCAGGGAGACACATTTACACACATATGGCACAACAGGAGCCTGCTGAGAAAACCAATTACAAACGTCATGACTCAGAGTAATTACGTCATACAAGGAAGCATGGTCAGCAAACCGGACCTCATCAAAAGCAGCATAACAGGAAGTAGACTGACCGCATGGGGCAGCAGTCTAGACATTAGCACCGCACCGAAATACGGAACCATACTGAACGACGCAGAGGCAAACTTGGAGTCAAAAAAGGCTAGGAAAAGGATGAGAACGGAAACCCAAGAGGACTTGGTCATGGCGGAAGTAGTCGATATTGCTTTTGACCACCAAAGATCAAGAAAAACGAACTCGACCGATAGAGGAAGCCCTCCATCGTATACCATCAACGTTGATGGTATAGGAGGGAGGTCTTCCTCTATGTCCGTCTTCGTAATTGTGGCAGCGTGGTGGGTGAATAATTATGTCCATAGCACTAAGTTATAGAATTTTGGTGATTTAGGCAAACCATTTATATTTTAGTAACTGATCGAGTCTAGAAGAATCCTCAACAGAATGCAGAAAGCACTGGTCGACAGTTTCGTTCTATTTTTGGGACTCATCAGCAGTGCGCATCCACTACCGAGAATTGAAACCCGGACTGTCATACTAACTGTACCAACGGGCCTCGGTGACGAAGAAGAAACTGAATAGACTCAATATAGCGCCGGTACTAACAAATTCCGTGGTGATACTCAACGGATTGTGCTCCAAGAGCCACGTCTTCCCTTGCCCCGAACCGCTCCATCGCAGAGCATTAGCTGGGTCAAGCAAGTATATACAAGTAATAGAATATATATGTGTGTGTGTGTGTGTTTTCAAGGGTGGGGTTAACCGTTATCTTCCACTCCTATACACACAAATGGCCTCCTAACGTAATCCTCTACCTCGAGTGGCCCCCGAGCCTTGTAAAGGGCGAACCTTACTGTAAAAATAAAAAAATATATATACTCTATTCTTAATATTGAGTTAAAGTACCCAGAAATATAGCGTACCTTAAAATTATTATGTGTATACTATATTATAATTCATTTTAAATGGATTTTTCAAATCCAATATTATTTATGACTATAAACGACATTTTTTGTAAGTACACATGGTTGAACTGACATCTCTATTATTAATGTCAACCATCCTAGAAATCTTTAGTAAGAACTTCTCGATTCTAAGCCAATTGACATTAATTTCACTGCTTAAACAAACAGATATTTGTCCTGGGTAAGACGATAAACTACATCCCACAGCAAGGTCTCTGATCAGGAGGTTTTGAGGAGCGTGGAACCACCTCTTAATTGCTGCTGTTCCCAGGTCCATCCAGACCCGGGGTGGTAGCACCTGTCAGGTTCCCACCTATGGGCAAATAGTTAACCTCCCAAAAGAGGTCAAAACACTATGAAAGTATAAAAATAGGTTTTAATACCAGCAATACTTTTTGGATTTTTTTTTATACCAGCAATGCATTTTTTAAAAAATTATCAGCTATACATTTTTAAAAAAAAATATTAACAATATATTTTTGAAAAAAAAATATTACAGCAACAAAAATCTTAAATCGGCATTAAATAACCCATTGAGGTTGATATCTGTAAAACAAACCAAACCAAACTTAACAGGTATGTTAACTCAAACCCATGTAAGTACTAAAAATAAAGTTGATATACAATATTATATATTGTCAGATTTTTCTAAAGATACAAAATAAGAAATACAAACTGATTAGAAAGCGATAAATCATCGTGTCATATAACGAGATAAAAATGTTTGAAGAATTTAACACTCCCAATGAATATTAGAAGCAAGAGAAGTAAAAACAGTTATTTTGCTCGACAGATAAATTCTTAAAAATTAATTTAGAATTTTCTTTTCAGCTGAAGCTGTTAAAAATATCACACTTATATAATTTATAGTTCAGCTGTTGCACACACGCAGAATGACACAAATTCATTCATTTCAATACATATAGACAGTGTAAAAGTTCGTCTGTCTGACGTTTTACGTCCTTCATTTAGAAGGGCTTCTGTTGTACTCTGACTAAAAGAATATTTAAAGGCAATGACGCCATAATGAAAAAAAAATGCAATCCTCTTTTATGTGTAATGTCTTTTCCAGGCATTTGCATGTCTTTTGTAGCTCCTGCACCTTTGCCACCTCTATTTGTCATTGCGTTTTCTGTTCTGTGATTCATTTGATCAAATTTGTCTAGTATGTTAATCACCTTTTTCCTTTGTTTCTATATATGTTAATTTTATAATATCATTTGTTATTTCATAAATAACCTAATCCTCAATCCCATTTTTCCAGGGCTCAAAATGGACAAAATCGAGCCAAATTGGATTTATTTGTTTACTGGAGAGATCATATCTATCTCGAATATATTTCAGAATGGTTACGAACCAGAAAAATTTTTTAAAAAATTGCGCGTGATTTTCATTTTTTTCTCTCCCCTTTCCACAAGTTTTGTTCGTTTTCTTTGCTCTAAAAATCAGGTACGTTTTATACAGGAAAATAAGGTTTTCCCATAAATTTCTCGTTGTTGCTGTTGTTTCTTTTAGCTGCGTCTTCCTTCCGAGCGATGTATACGCAAAAGATTACGGTAATTACTTTTTGCTGCTATAATGCTAAGCTCTTCGTAATGAACAGTGTATTTTGGCAGCTGATAATGCTTATATCACGTATATAATGCGTTAAAAATTCACTTTCTGGCGTGCGCCTAATAACATTAACTGACGAAATTGGGAAGTTTGGAAAAAATTATTTTAAATTCCTCTTTAGTAAGCTGCAGATTTTTTTTGTAGATTTGTAGAACCATTCACAGGAAATAATTTCAAATTGAAACACATGCCTCAAAAAATATAATTGCGGTCCTATTACAGAAGGCTGCAACGCAATGTATGTTCAGGTTGCAAACATGCAAAAATACCGCATACATTCAAGTATGTGCCGATCCCTCGTGTGTACCTGAAAAATCGGTAAAAATCCAAACCCCGTGTATTATTCGAGGCAACAAATCAACACATTATATTCAGATACTGCAGGTTTTGTAAATTTTCACAAGTAGAGAATATTTTTTTTTGAATTTTAATATTTTGATATCTAAATTTTTTAAGTGCTTTTAGAATATAGTTTTTGTTTCGCAACTCCATTATACAAAGATTTACCTCTGAATGTCAGAGCTGAAAAACTATAAAAGAGAAACAGAGAGAATATCATTGCCTATTTATAGGCTTAAAGAGACCCCCCACCTCCAGCAAACGCTTTTGGCAGAGCGAAGTGTTGCAACTCACAATTTTTTTTTCACTATTTATATCTGTTTTTATAGTTTCAGCAGTCTACCACGTAAATAAAGAGTTCAATTTGGAATTCCCTGGAGGTTAGAGAGGATATAAACTTCTGTATTTTACGGCCAATAAGTGAAGCACAAACAAGAGGAGCCTACAAATAATAAAGCTCACTTGACCGAAATTTGGGGAAAGGTGGGTATCTGTTTTGCGCTTGTGTAGAAAGAAAGGTACTGACCTATAGTGTCATTTGGATAATAGCGGATATAAGAGGATATTGGGGCCTGTAAATTGCGCAAACGTCGGAGTTATCTCCTCCTAAATTTTGAAACCACCACTTGGGGAGCTATCAATTTACTATATATATTTGGCGAGTTTCTCGCATCGTCCTCTTTTTCACTTCTCTTCGCCCAGGTATTCCGCCTATGCTAACGACGTTTCGGTTCTTGTGTCGAGCAGGGCCGAGATTGATGAAGTCAGCAAAGAAATCAGTGGTTATGAGATGGTGACAGGGGCCAAGATCAACCGCGATAAGTCTGTTGGCTTGCGGTTGGCTTTTCTCCTTCTTGTGGGGAGGCAAGGCCGCCAGAGTCTCCCGGGAGATCTGTTGCCTTCATCCATCTGAAGGCGGTCTAGGTATGCCTAGCATTGAGATTCGTCAATATATTCTTCGCATCGGGTTCCTGGATCGAATGTATCGCGAATCTGATGAGGAGGACGCCTTCTGGAAGGAAGACGCCCGTAAGAACTTCCCATCCCTGAGAAGTGTGCACTCGTGCGAGGAAGAGGCCCACCGTTTACCCCGAGTCGAGTGCTCCTACCGTGAATGTCGTCGTGCTCTGAAAACGCCTCTTATGGGCGTCGGATGTCCTCTCCAACGTCCAGGCGTTATCTCGTAAGGTATTATATCAGGTGTTAGTTAGGGGGTGCGTTCGTGATGAACTGATTGGCGAGCTCGGTCTTACGAAGTAGGAGGCTCGCTCAATATGGCCTTGGGCGCTTGGGTTGAAATGTCTCAATAACAATGAGGCATCACTCACCTGGTAGGTGATGCGTGGGGCCCTCTGGGTCGCCAAGAGACTTTGTTTAGCGGGCTTGGAGAAATATCCAAACTGCCGGTGCTGTAGTGGGGAAGTCAAGACCATTGGTCACGCCTTCTTTCATTGCAGGGTGGTAATGCCGTTGTGCAAGTATGTTGAAGGCCTCATAGTTCGCATGCTGCCTGGAAAGTTCTTTGTCCTTGAGGTCGCTTCTATTTGTAGCAATGTGGCTCCGCCGCTGACAAAGGCTGAACATTATATGTTCTTATGCTTGCTAGGTGTTATGAGAGTCGTGATTTGGTTGACACGTCAGAAGGGATTCTATGAAGGCGAGAAGTTCACTTCTTCCCAGCTGATCTTGTACTTTAAGCATCAGCTAAAAGTCAAGATTAGGTCGGAAAGGCAGCGACTCACTTCATCTGAATTCGGCAAAAGGTGGGTGAATCTTGCGCGTTTGTGTCGTGTGAAAGGGGCTGACCTGGAGTGGCACTTTGATGCCGGTTAGGCATCAGGATATTGCTTTATCTGGGTTGAGCACAGGCAACCCATCCCAAAATTAGGTTAGCTTAGGTTTAGTTTTGATTCTTTAGTTTCCTTTTTCAATAAACTTAGCTAGGGTATGTATGCTCATTGGCCCCTTTTATTTCTGTCTCTATTTTTCATTAAGTTTAATTCCCCATCCAATTTCCTTGTTAGGTGGTCAGTGATATCAGTTCTCTGGTGGATGTGGGGCGACTTTCTTTTCGTGTGTGAATTTTCGTATTTGTTGTTGCGTCTGAATGAGTGCATGTCTGCGTGAGTGCTTCGGATGAACGAATGTTTTATATTATTATAGTCCCGCATAAATTTCGTCCGGTTAACTGATGTCTTTGTCACATTTAGTGATTGTGAGGGGTTTTATTACTAACATGATTTTGTTTAGTTTCTTGTAAATAGTTTTTATTTCATATAGTAAATACTCATTGGCGCTAGTTTTTAAAATTTTTAGATTGTTGTTTTATCCCCCCCCCCGCCACAGACGATAAATTGTACATATGGGGACTAGTTTTCATGGAGACATTGAAGTATTATGGTGGATGTTGTGAGAAAGGTACGTAAGAATATCAAAGATTTGCAATTTCCAATGGATCATAGTCCCTAATTTAATTGTTTGAATAAACACCTTGCGAGTTCGACAACTATAAAATACCTGTGGAAATCCCTCTATGGCCTCGTTAAATATTTAAGCTTAAAAACCTTAACAAAATATTGCAATAAGAATCATAAGTATGAATGCAGGTCATTTTTTAAAGAAGTAAGAGGATACAAATGAAAAGGTTTCAAATTGACAAAATATTGCAATAAGAATCATAAGTATGAATGCAGGTCATTATTTAAAGAAGTAAGAGGATACAAATGAATACCATGGACTGAGCATGTCAGTAATGACGAAATTTTAGATAAAATGGAAACAAAAAGGAGACTTATACTTAACATCAGAAAAAGACAGTTGAAATTTCTAGGGCACATAATGAGGAAAGAGGGCTTAGAAAATCTGACACTGACAAGAAATAATGTTAAGTGGGACAGAGAAAAGCAACACGTAACCTACTTAACCATACCATGCTTATCTGACACATGTCTGGTAGGGTTTATAATATCTCAGCTGCGTCTCTGGCTTCAGGCAGAATGCGACTCGGTTGTGTCTCCGTCAGTGAACAGAAGCGAAGCCGAGGAAAATAAACACTGCGAAGTGCTGGCCCTGGGAAACAGCTGTCCAAGGCTACACACCTCTCATTGCACTAGAGAGGAGGATCGGTGCTCGTTACCGAAGCCAGCGCAAACGACGGTTGCGGGGGCTTGCGAAATTTTTGTCTCGGGTGTACGCGCTCGGGTTGCCCCACAGTAAAACCGACTTTGTGTCACATCACTTCTCAGTGGGGAGATGAGGTAATTACCCATAACCTACCTAACGAGCTTATGTAAATAGCTTGCAGAACATTGATAAAGACAGATAGCGAAAAGACAAAGTTTATTAAGAGCTACAACGGACAGGAAATTGTAGAGAGCCATGATAGACCAGCACCTGAAAGGACACAGCACATAGAAGAAGAAGAAGAACTTACATACCGCGTGTTTTATGGAAGAAAGCACCGTTTTATCGTTCCGAAGTGAAAGGGAAAAGATTGCGGGCCTTTCAGAAATCGCGCCGCCTGTAATTTTCCTCAGGCGCCGTAATCGAAGCTCGAGATGAAGGGTCAATAAGCAAATTTGGAACGCCGAATTAATTTCAACTTCACGCATCGCGACACGAATGAGTCCCAACTTTTATTGTCGATAACTCCACAACAGTAGATTTTTTCAAAATTTCTTTGTTATTTTCGAATTAAGCATGTACATTTACATCTAAATGGAACTATTCGGGAAATTTTTATTAGAAACTGAGCGCGGGGCTTGAACTGCAAATTACTCTTTTGAGGTTCTGAGTTGAAATTAGTTCTGTCACCCGTAATTTTTTTTATTTTCGGCACTTTTTTTTTGTTGTTGTTTAATTCCCCTACCCCATTAAGCGATAGAGATCTCAATTTTCTAGCTCTTCGATTTCATTTGTTTTTCGTAATTGTTATTATGCTTTAGCTTTGAGTCATGGGATTGTGTGAGTGTTACGTATTTTTATTTTACACCCGGATTATTTTTGTCTAGTTAGCTGTTTTTTTTTCAGTTTGCGGGTGTGGAGTACCAATACTAACAACAGTTTTCTTTTGTTTTTCGTAAATATGATTATTTTGTGGCGGACTTCACCATATTAATTTAATTTTAGATTAGGAAACAGGGCTGACGCAGAAAAGGACAAACCAAACACATTGTTACACATAAAATATGTATTTAACAAGATGTACAATATCAAACAACAATGTTAAAGAAGGCATGCATTTAAGTAAGAAAAGGTTAAAATAAACAAGAGTTGTCTCTCTTTAACTGTTATTTTAGTATTTCAAGGTTCACTGGAATAATGTTCATGAGAGTCTCTTATAATGACTGTTCTTAAAAGATTTGCCGTGTTTGAAAAGATTATGTGAGTGTATACAACGTACGTTCAGCATGTGAGTGGTGTGTGTGAGTGAGAAGGTCGGCGCATGGTTTCAACTGTCGTGGATTCGTTTGGCAGCTTAGTTCTCACTAATTAGTTAAGAAAAAAAAATCTTGCTTAAATTAGTTTGGACTTCATAGTAAAAATGCGGTATTATGTGTGAAGTGTCAGTGTGTAACGGACCGTGGGGGTGAAAATGTGAAGAGATATCAGACGGTTAAACTTTCCTGCTGGCGGGTCCAGCTACATGAGAATGTCGGACTTTAATTAAGTCCAAAGAAGACAAAGAAAACAAACAAGACCGATATACATGGGTAAACAAATATATATTAATAACAAAACAAGTTAAACAAAGACATGGACTGTTACATAGAGTTTGTATGGAGAAATTATGTGTGTGTGTTGTAAGTGTTCGTACGTACGTGTATTGTTCTTAGCGCGTTCCCAGAATTTGGGAAACGCTGTATCTGTGAGAGGTCACATATTTGGCCTAAGTAGAAAAGAAAGATTTTACCTCGCCTCCGCGCGAGGTAGCGGCCTAAGGCCCAAATCGAAAGAGAGAGAGAGAGAGAGAGAGGGGGGTGTCAGCCAGTATTTATAGTCAGGGGAGAGAGACCCCTGTTGAAGGATTAAAGAACTGAGGAGGAGTTAACTCCGACAAGTGTCAGTGTGATGCGATGGTGCAAGTATAAACTTTCCAGTGAATGGGTGAGCGATTGTAATTAGCTCGGTTAAGCAATAGGACAATGAAGACCAACCCCTTCTTCTATATCTTAGTGTCATATTTCTTACACGACTAACAAAAATAGACATCTTTGGGGGTCAGCCAGTCTAAGGACTTGTAGTGGTAGGCATCATAGTTGAATAAATTAAATAAAAGAAAACTATTTCTTAAATCCCCTGAAAATTATCACCTACTTGTCATCTCCTTAGCACCTCATTAACATTTAACACCAGCATTCTATAAGAATTTCTTTTTGTCAGGATGGAATGGGAAAAGAGAGCACGTGACCGCTCTTTTCCCGTATGTTAAAAGTGACCCGGATGTTAAAAATTCTAAGACGAATATTTATTTGTTTACACTTTTTAATTAATTATTCATTTTAATTATTTTACACTTTTAATTAATAAAATGTTTTATAATACTAAAGGAGTGGTTAATCAGCTAACTTCGTTTATGAAACCAGATACTTCGATGTTAAAAATGGCCCGGATGTTAACAATGGCCTGGATGTTAACAATGGCCCAGATGTTAAAAGTGTCTCGGGTGTTAAAAATGACCCGGGCATTAAAAATGGCCTAGATGTTAAAAATGCCTTTGATAACGGGTGTTGGCGAATTGTCCTTGGAGATGGGAGGCCAGTTGTCTTTGGGTGTAGTGGCGTTCTGACGAGCGTGTGAACCCTGGCTGTTATGCCGACCGACTGCCAAAGATGTCTCTTTGGTGGACTTTTTATGTCCTTTCGTAGGCTCAGATCGGCTCCAATTCCTATTTCGCTTCTTTAGGCGGGAGTGGGTGCTATTGGGTAAAAAATTGGATTGTATGTTTTTTGTGGGGGGTGAGGAAAGCGGAAGATGCGTGCGAAGCTGATACATGTTTGATGGAATTTTTAGTTCGGTTTCGGGTTTCGGAGCGTTCACATCCAGCTACTGTTGGAAATTTGTGTAACATGAATCAGAAGATCTGGTTTAGGAAGATTATAACATTAATATGTGTGCTCCTGAACTGGCTCCTGTTCTCTTTAAACTGTATAATAAATGTCTTGTTGCCTCCTGCTTTCCTGCCTACTGGAAGTCATCGTCTGTTGTTCCAGTTTTTAAGAACTCTGGTGAACTGTCTGACCCTTCCAACTATCGTCTGTAGTGTGGACCATGCGGTGTGTGAATAGAAGAAGAGAAGATGAGTTATCTCTAGGTTATGGCTTCCGCTGGCCGGTCCAGCTACATAAAAATGTTGGACTTTAATGGAGTCCAATGAAAGCAAAAGAAAACAAACGAGACCGATATATATGTACAAAACAAATATATATTAATACGTGAATTACAAATAGATTAAAACACGAGTTACAAATACATCATTTAAAACATGAATAAAACTTTACAGTGTCTGTATGGAAAGTTATTGTGTGTGTGTTGAATTGAAATGTCCGTACGGGTGAATTTTGTTTTAGCGTGTTCCCTGAACATGGGAAACGCTGGTTGTGTATTAGAGTTCACATATTGGAAATTTTAAGAGAAAGTTTTTGTACCTCGCCCCACGTGCGAGGTTTCGGCCCGCGGCCGAAATCGAGATAGTTCTCGCACGTGCGCGTAAGCAGAGAAAAGAGAGAGAGAGAGAGGCGAAAGGTCAGCCCGTATTTATACTCCCGGGAGAAAGAGACCCCTGTTGAAAGGGTTACGAAACGAAGAGGAGATAACCCGATACGTCTTTTACTTCTCTTTGAGGAAGCTTCTAGAGGCCCTAATCAATGCTAAATTGGTTCATCATCTCTCATCATAGGGCCTTTTCTCAGACAAGAAATACGTTCCTCCAGGTCAGATGCTGATGCCCTGACGATAATTCCGGAAAGAGTCTACCATGCTCTTGATAAAAACGGTGAAGTCCGGGCTGTAGCATTGGACATCTCGAAAGCCAATGACAGAGTCTGGCATTCAGGTCTTCTCCACTAGCTGAAAAGTTACGGTGTCTCCGGACCCATTTTTTGGCGGGGGTGGGCTCTACCAAGGAATTTATTACACCAGGTACTAAAATAATCCACAAACGAATGTCAATTTTCAGATAATATATATAATTTAATGAAGCAAATTCAAATCCACGACAGCAAAAGGGCATAAGACACTCTACAAGTGCTTCATTCCAAATTTTTATTTTTTTATTTTAAATTATATCAGGACTGGTGGGTATCGTAACAACAGAAGAATTCACCTGACCGTCCAGCAGATCAATTGGCACTGGGGGATGTTCTCGCGTTCTGCGAAACACCGAAAACCATGAGAACTGCAGAGTCAAGGTGGCTCTCGTGGGCTCAACGCCTTCCTTCATAATATGAGATTTAGCAACAACAACAAAAAAAAGTAGTAAACCGAAACGCAACAGTCGCATACGTAACGCTCCCATTTTACACACGGCCTTTAAGCCATATTCTGTTTTGAATGGTCGTTACGATTTAAAATCATTTACATTTTATTTTTACAATACATACTTCTTGGGCACCTCGAGGTGGTGTAAAATGGTTATCAAGCTTGTCTCACTAGAACAATTTTACGACTGAGTAGTGAGTTCGATCCTCACTGGGTCCTCTTCTTCCGGCCTTGAGCCACATCTAAGTTACGCTTGGAATATATTGTACGAAGAAAGGAAAGGTCAAATTCTGATGCCGGCGGTGAATGCGAACTTCCGAAGGAATTGCAATTTTTGACTCTACATGTCGGAGGCTAGGAACACGGATGAAACTGACCTTGTGTTTAATTTCTTCGCGTGCGTATAAAATATAACTAACTATAAAAGCCGTGATATTTTTCATGACTTACTGAACTTTTGACCTTTCCCCTTCCTCTCTCTCTGTTATGAACCGGAAGTAAAACAAATAAGTGGCGCGAGTTTCATTCTTCTTTCTGGTTTATCATGGACAACTATAAAAAATTGATTAACGAGGTTAAAAAACATAAACTGCTGTATGATAAATTTCATGAAGACTTCACTAATGAAGAGAAGAAGAAATTGGTGTGGGAAGATATCGGCTTTTCCACTGATATGACAGGTTAGTTAAAAAATTAATAAATTCTTTAAGAAATGTAAAAAAAAGATAAAACCCCTCATGTTTTAAATCTATTCGTAACAATGTCAGTCTGTTCAAAATAGTCATTTTAAAAAATTACAACTTTATGCATGATATTAAGAATTCATTTCGCCTTTAAAAACATTTCTTATCCTTATGACGGCTTCAGCAGGTGTTTAAACTATTTTTAATGTTGAACTTTGAAAAGGATATTAGTGTCTTAAAGGATAATAATTTAAGTACCTTTATGATTTAGGCCTGAAACGTTGTTTAATGACAAAATATTTTCTATTTATTTGATTTTTTTTTTCTTCGTGTTGATACCGTTTGAAAAGTTATCGATTAGAAATGATTTGTATTTACAAATTTTAAAGACTTAGTCGCTGTTTATTTATTACTATTATGATACCTGAAACAAGTCCTTGTTTCAGAATGTCCACCAATTTATCGAACATAAACGTAACGATGTCAGAAAGTTTAAAAATTCATTACCTTTCAATTTTATTAAAAAAAAATTTCAGGAGTAATATTAATAAACATTTTTTTTTTTTTTTTTTTTTTTTTTTGCGTGTTTTGAATTTACATAGCAAACTGAACCTCTTAAAAATTTTTAAAAAATCGTAATTTGGTGCGCGTATAGTAAAAAAAAAAAAAAAAAAAAAACCCCAAAAAAACGAGATGTGTAAAAGAAGGACATTCATTAAAAAAATAACAGTTTTTAGTTTTATGAAATAAATATTTTCTTTTTAACTCTGATTTCATACAGGCAAAATAATTTGTTGATACATCTGAATAAAACACCAGAAATTCAGACAGAAAATGCCATCTATCGTGATGACAACAACACCATAAAAATATGTACATGTGCTATTTTTTTACACACACAGACATCTGAATATACAGAGTGGTCCGAAAATCTTGTCACACCTATATATATGTCGTTTATTATCAAGATTTTCACGTGGACGATACCAGAATACATATCCGCTGTTCGGAGAGCCTTTGCAACAATCAACAAATTTCGTAAAATATTTTTTTGTGCCACGACGAAAATGACGGTGTTCATACAGAGCTTCCTGATGTGTGGGACGACGTCAATGAAAGTCAATACCGTACGGAATCCAGTACATGTGCTTTCTTTGTATTACTTGTTCTCATTACATTTAGGGGGTGACAAGACTTTCGGATCACCCTGTATAGTCAAATTTAAACCAAAATTTAAAATCGCTTGTCTAAAAAAAAACACAAAAAAAAAAAAAAAGTTTAAAATTCCGGTCTTAACGTTTTTACGACCGACTTGCGACATTTGACTCAGTGAAAAAAATGGCTCTATCTCCGATACTAATTTCTTTTATTCAAAACAACGTTAGTTGTAATTTATTGCAACATTAATCACATTAAAATTTAAGAGATTGCTCCTTCTTTCAAGAAGTAGCATTTAAAGAGTTTCAACACAATCAGTGATCGTGTTGTATATCTGTCTCGGTATTCTACTTGGTGGGGTTATCCGTTGTTACCGTAAAGAAGCGGTGATAAATTCCTTGTTGCTATCATTTAAAATATCGTTTGTCACGAAGTAAACAAATGTGTTAAATTGATTTTATTTTGAGCTTTTTAAACATGATCCTTAGTTATTAGAAATAAAGAATTTTTAAGTAAATTAATTTTTCACTAAACGTAGACATGCTTTTATATATTTTTTTTTGTTAATTGATGTAAATAATTAAGTTGTATTGTACAGATCGAACTTGTGATGTAAAATAAAAAAATTGTATTAAATAATATATGTCAGTTTTAAAACACTGGAATAATTCTCTTTACATTTTACTAGATTTTTCCTTGTCTCTTATTTTTGTTTGCTGCAAGGTTCAGACTAATTCGCCAAAAAACAGCATACACCAAAAAAATGCCATTGCATGATGAAAAAAGGCCCCAAACTTAATAAAAACAATGTTTTATCGTCAAAATATTTCTTCTGATTAATGTATTTTTTTAATTAAATTTTTTAATCATTTCTAGCACATTCGAAATGTTGGTTTATTTATTATTAATTTATTTATTATTATTATTTTTTTTTTACGTCGGTAGCGGTCGACGTAATTTACCATTAGTGTTTTAGCGCTTTTTTCAGGTGAAAAACACATTGATTTTTTGGAAGTTCTCTCAAAAATCAAATAATTTTTGTATTTTAATGAAACTTTCAGGATTATTCAGAAAATGAATGAAATTTTTTTTTTGTTTTTTAGAAAATGATCGTAATTTTTTTTTTTTTTTGTTACATCTGATCCCCTATCTCCCCCACTCTTAATAATAATAAAGATCTTGATGTTAAAACTTTGTTTTTATTATGTCGAGAAAAAAAAAACCTTCGACGCAGTAAAAGGGTGGGGGGGAACACAGAAGAGAGCAGCAACAGCCTGGTAAGGGTTGCAAAAGGAGTCCTCCTCTTGCGACCCGCTCCAACTAGGTCTAGTAACTGAGAAGAAAAAAAAAGTAATAATCTTTCAGCACGACAATTAACCAGTCACGCGTCGGCTGGTAGAAAGAATAAAGGTGTTGTGAGAGTATGGAGGACGTTTTTTATAAAGAGGCTAAACGCTTCCCACAATCCTCCTCCTACCAAGACCAAAAGTATCAATTGGTCACTTGCTTCCAGTTTAGCTGGGCACAATTTTCTCCCGAGGCTGAAGCAACCCATCCATGAGTATCCCCCCTCACTCTTCCTCTTTCCATTTCGTCACACATTCCCGACGGCAAAAACAAAAAAAAAGTGGAGAAAAGAAAGAAAGAAAAAAAAAAACAGGGCAACAATGTTCCTCCCCAGACAGGCGAGTTCTTATTTCTGAATGGCCTGCCTCGGCTAACCGATTGCCAATGTCAATCAGGCAGGAAGCAGACTTGGTCTACCCCTGCGTCGACTTTGGGGCACACACTCAGGGCAGTACCACTTTTGTCTTTTAGGAGGCTCCTTGTCAATGCCAACACATTGAAAATGGAACCATTCATCACAAGAATCACACCCAATCATGTCCATTTCCCTGAGGAGAGTTGCACACAGGACACAACCAGACACGCTCCTCATCGATGGCAGCAGAACATGGTGGATCCTCGTCCCCCTCTGCAATCGAAGCATTCCCAGGGGGTGACACAGGACCACTAGTTGGTAACTCAGCAGAACGGTTAGTTGTCAGGGAAAGTACCAGGGGGTAGAGGTGTTTCAAAGAGTGTACCTCTTCAAGACCGTCCCCCTTTCAGACATGAGCTGACCTGACCACACCATCATCACCGGGGATGAGATCTGTAATTGTCCCCAAGACCCAAAATGGTCGTGGTTTTAGAGGACTCTTAATCAGGACCACATTATCTTTCTGAAGCCGGTTCTCCGTCTGCAACCGTGTTCGTCCTGGGACCCTTCTCCCCAGCTCCAGAAGGTATTCCTTGTACCAGGACTCGTGGAACCTTAATAAATACCGTTTCCTGAGGTCTATTGCCTCCACAAGCCTTTTTCTGCTGGCTGGTACTGCAGAAGCGATGTCATTCTTGTTCAATCGCAACAACAGCCCCGGACTCTTGTTGGGCCTAAAGAACATGTTGGGTGTGATAGCCGCAGCATTGTTATCAGCAGACACCTGATAGGTCAGAGGTCAGTTGTTGACCGATCTCTGGAAATCAGATATCACTGTCAGAAGGGTAAAATAATCCAGTTTACCTCTGCCAAGAATCTTAAAAGGGCAATCCTTCACTGTTTTAATGCAACGCTTCCACGTTCCCTGATACCAAGGTGAAAACAGAGGGGTGGGTTTTAGTTTTAACCCTCAGGAATCATACTTGCTTTTATATTCTTGGAAGAGAGAGAGGCAGCTAAAAAGTCTTCTGCCTCCCAGAAAGGTCTTAGCATTGTCACTATAGATTACTTCCGGAACTCCATTTTGGTTAGTGAAGCGAACCAGGGCTTGAAAAAAGGATAGCACACTCATGTCTGGAACCACCTCAATATGTATTGCTCTGATATTCAAGCACGTGAACAAGAGCAAGTACATCTTCTTGTCCTGTTTACCGTCATACACCCAGAAATGTATGCTGGTAAGGGACCTCAAATTTGACTCGATGGGTTGGTAAGCTAGCCGCAGTATTCGGCAGTACTGGTCGCGAATTGTATCGTTTGCATCTGGCACATGACCCCAGAACCTTGTTGACGGCCTGTCTTCCTTGAGGGACCCAGTAGCCGTTCCGCCTCAACTCAGCCAAAGTAGATCCAGTTCCAAGATGACAACACTTTACATGACAATCCAAAATATTCTTTTTAGTCAGGTTTGAAGCCACCCAGTTCAAGATGCGCAAAGAAACGGCATGATTGGATGGGACCCGGGCTAACTTATGAGAATGCCAGGGGAGCTCCACGTAATACTTTGCATCCTTGAGCTCTACAGTATCCTTAAAACGTCTCACCTGTTCTTGATCGTAATCAGAGAAGGTATCCTCGTCGGATATACCCAGGGACTCCATGCTAAACATCTGTTATATTCCTCTTTGTACTGCACTGTCAGGAAAAAAAACTCCGGCAAGGGGTCAAGGTAGGTTGGTTGGCTTTCAAGAATAAAGCACAAATGTGATGAATTCACTTCGGGGGTATCCTCCATTGCAGTATTAAAGGAGAGGTGGGCCACTTCACAAAGGGTCTTGTCTCCTGACAAAAAAGAGTCCACAGCTCCAAAGGGAACCAGATCTGACGGAACAGAAAAGGCCCAACCCCTCAGACAGGGGACCAACTTCAAGGTATACAATCGATGAATAAGGTCCAATCCAATAATGCCCTTGATAAGTACAAGGTCGGATCCACCCTCAAATTGGCCAGCCAAACTATAGTTAGCTGCCCTAAAGGCACCCAAAAGGGTCTCCAAGTGAGCTAGTCGTACAGACAAGTCCATTGCATCAGTGACCAAAACAGAGGAAGTCAAAGCCTCACCAGAACCAAGGTCACTCCCAGAACTACCTCTGTGAATTTCTGGTCACACTCACCAAGGAGGGTAAAAAATCTAAGCCGACAACCGACTCCAGCGGTCTCAATTGAACCCAAGTCCCTCAGCAGACAAGTATGACCGCCCACTACCAGTGTCTAAAAGGCAATTAACTGCCACCGTTTTTTCTCCACTGAAGAAAGTGACCAATAACGGGACTTTCTTTTCCTTGCAGCAGCTCTTTTGATTGTAATCTGGTCCTCTGTTGGCAGAGATTTCTTTCGCGAGGCATACTGCTGTCATATGTGATAGGCAACAATCAACTACAGAACTCAAAACTGATTGCTGCATTTAAGTATTGCATTAATAATTAACTTTACCGTTTAAAAGTTCAACAATAATTCTTCTGCAGCCACTTAATTTAAAGACAATTTGATGTAAGTCCTTACTTTTTGTACAAACAATTATTTTTATTTCATCGGTGACTTTCACTGGATTTCACAATTAATTTTGATTATTTTCAAATTTATTTACAAGTTATAAAAATTATCGTACAAAAAATTTGGCACAACAAATCATGTTAAAAAAAAAAAAATAATTGCAGTAATGAGAACTTGGGAATCCAAAATTTTTGTAACGAGCAGTAGAAAGTTAGAGTTGTGTCCCTTTATTTGAAAAAATGTGATGCACTGGCATCCGCATTTATTATATATATATATATATATGTAAATATATATATATATTTATTTATTTATTAGGATTTGAGATAATCATAATTAAGTAAATATATATATATATATATTTATTTATTTATTAGGATTTGAGATAATCATAATTAAGTAAATATATATATATATATATTTATTTATTTATTAGGATTTGAGATAATCATAATTAAGTAAATATATATATATATTTATTTATTTATTAGGATTTGAGATAATCATAATTAAGTAAATATATATATATATTTATTTATTTATTAGGATTTGAGATAATCATAATTAAGTAAATATATATATATATTTATTTATTTATTAGGATTTGAGATAATCATAATTAAGTAAATATATATATATATATATTTATTTATTTATTAGGATTTGAGATAATCATAATTAAGTAAATATATATATATATTTATTTATTTATTAGGATTTGAGATAATCATAATTAAGTAATTCATCAAGTCTAGAAGAAACCTCAACAGAATGCAGAAAGCACTGGATGGCTGTTTCATCTTATATTTGGGACTCATCAGCAGTGCGCATCCATTACCAAGAATTGAGACCCGAACCGTTATGATACGAGGCAAACATTATACCAACTGTAGCACTAAGTCTAATTCATTACCTCTTCATCACTGAGGTCTGTTGGGTGAATTAGACTCGATATAGCACTATAGTTGGTATGACATCTGCCTCGTATCGTAATGGTCCAGATTTCAATTCTCTGTAGTGGATGTGCACTACTGATGAGTCCCAAATGTAGGACGAAACGGCCGTCCAGTGCTTTCTGCATTCAGTTGAGGTTTCTTCTAGACTTGATGAATTACTTTGTGTGTGTGTGTGTGTGTGAAGTTGATGTGTATAGGACAATGTCTTGTGTGTCAGCCTTTTAATTTTTCTTTTCTTTTTCTTCCACAGGTGAAAGGGCTAAGAAAAAGTGGGAAAATATTCATAATGCATACTTGGGCAGGAAAAAATCAGCTGGTAGACCTACAGATTTACTAGATTTTTTAGAAGCTGATGGAAACAAAATATCCAGGTAAGTTAGATTAAAATCTTTTTTGTTTTTAGAGGCCTTTATTCCCAAATAACTCCATTTACTGAAACTGATTCCATTTATTCATAAACTCTCTGTCTAGTCTTGTAACTCTGAAAGGAGGAGTGTCCAAATATGTTCGACATACAAGACACCTATCCTGAAATATTCAAATCCCAAAAATCCGCAACCTGCACCTGAACTCAGTCTTGTTCATATACTAGACAATGAAAAAACTACCGAAAGACTCCCTCAACAACCAACACATAAAGATTCCCCATACAGACTTCGGAAACAAAATCAAAGATGGAACTCAAAACCTAATAAACTATATGATATTCAATCAACTATAGGAGAATGGTTCTCAGGTTTCAGAAAAATAAGACTAGTGTAAAGTTAGGACATACACGATCATGGCTCTCTACAATTTCCTGTCCTTTGTAGCACTTAATAAATTTTTCTCTTTTTGTTATTTCTACTAAACCTTGTTCAACCATCCATTTACTCAAGCTCGCTAGATAGGTTATGCATTGTTTCCTCTGTCCTGTGAGTATCAGATTTTCCAAGTCCTCTTTCCTCATTAGGTGTCCTAAAAATTTCAACTGTCTTTTTTTGATGTTAAGTATAAGTTTGTTTTTTGTTTCCATTTTCTCTAAAAAAAAAAAAAATTCTTGTTGCTCAAATATTTAGTCCTCAGCATACTTCTGTTGCGTCAAGATTTTCTTGAACATTTAGGCTGGTAGATGGAAATAAATAAACGGCGCCTCTATTCAAATATGAATATCCACTAAAAATAACGTTTAAAATGATAAAAATTGATTTTATATATATAGTGTGTGTGAGAAGCGGGGAGGCAGAGTATATATAAGATGCGATGGATAAATTGTCATGTAGATTATGCAAAAATGAAAATAACACTGACCTCTCATTTTAACAGATATATTTACCTAACTTACACAATATCTTGAAATACTAAAGATTAAATTTATTCAATAAAATCGCCATTGGCTTCAACCACAGTCTCCTTGTTGAAGTTGGTGAATGCTGCCATAATCCTTGCCTTTGATTTCATCTTTGGTGTTACAAGGAATTTTGTTGGTCTCTCACTCAACTGTACCTCACATAAAATAATCAAGAGGGTTGCAATCTGGGGAATTAGGTGACCAGATATAAGGGGTGATGTGGTTGTCTGACAGCCATGACTGGGTTCTGCTTGTGTGGCATGGTGCAGAGTCCTGTTGCCAGCATAGGGTCTTCCAGCTGCCACCCTCTTGACCCAGAGCAGTACTATCTCAAGGTACTTGATGTAGGCTTCCATGTTGTATGAAGCCCTAATGGGGAAAATGAATGGAGGCATAATATTGCCATCACTAGTGATCTCTCCAAATACCCGGATGTTGACTGGATATATCATCCAACTCTTTCTGAATCTTCTGCACTGTTCTCAGATTGACACCCAAACGCTCTGAAATGTTCATATTGGAGCTTCCAGCATGAATGCCAAGCAGTACAGCATGCTGTTTTCAAATTTCTGCTAGAGTGAATTGCATCATGGCGCTCTTTTTCTCACAGATGGTGCCCAATTGACCCTACTATACTGTACACATGTGCAAAGTTATGAATATAAAATGGGGACAATTTATCCATTGCACCATGTAGGTAGTGACCTCTAAAAATGATCAAGTAGTATGTTTCGGATGGAGTCTGGTAAGTTTGTGAGTGTGTTTAAATGGGTTCTAATAGAGCTGTGGTCAGATAGGTGTGACATAAAGCGTCTGTGTCCCAAAAAAAGAGAACACTTGTTCAAACACAAGAAAAATTAAATAAAAAGCTTAATTGTAGTACCTTGTCTGTCATTTTTAATGAAACACGCACACACATATCTATATATATATATATATATCTATATATAAAATTACTGGTTAGTTAAAAATATATAAAAAGGGCATTTATACTTTATCCATGTAATGGTATTACAATTTTTATATAACAGTGTTGATAAACACAGTAAAAGCACCCGCCTCAAGGTTAAAAAAAAATACTTTTCAGCAATATTTTAAACTAAAAGTAATATTTGTTTTGATTCAGATTAATTAAACTTTAATCAGCCAATTTTTTTCTCAATGTTTCAGAAAAATACTTTATTTTTGAAAAAATTTTAATAAAGAGAATTATTATTTACGCTTTTTATATTCAGGGTATTGTCCTCATTTTGTTGTTGTTATCACATTTCGGCCTTTATGTAATCCAGTCACACTTGGGTGTATATCGATCTTGGTAACCTACTGGGAATTCCAAACTGAACTCTTTATTTAATTTACAGGGTTAGACTGTTCTCGTTTCTCGTCTTATTTTTATTTAGTATTTTGTTCAGTTATTGCTTGCCCATTTTCCCCTGAGTGCAAGCTACACATTGCCCGACCCAGGGATTGAACTCACAATCACAATCACAAACCAATGCTTTGTCCCTGAGACCAATTGCTGGAGTAAACTTAACTTTGAACTTAACCTTCACTACTGATTAGGCTGCCACTGCTGGCTGTCATGTTTTGAATGCTGCTGCTGTATTTGAAGATATGCTATCATTTGCCTTCCACATTGTATTTATTTCTATGCTAGGCCTACTAAGGTCTTCAGCCAAGCGTATGCATTGATTCTTTCAAACATCTAGTTCTATAGTATTCTTTGTATGTATTTTCACTTCATTCCACAGGGACTGACGATCACCCCTTTCCCTCCATACATGATCAGCCATGCCTGATTTCATTGTCTTGCCTCTCACTATGGCTTTTCACTGTTCCTCATTATACCTTTAGGGGCGGCTTGTTTCACCTTTATAATCTCTGCCACAACTGCAAGGTATTGAGTACATGTAATTCTTGGTCATATTCCCAACCCCAATTGTTTTAGGCTTTACTTGGCAGAGATTTACTGATATAAGGATGCCTTGAACCCATTCTTTGTGTAAGGCTAGCTGATTATTATTTTCTTCTTCCATTGTGAACTGGATTGAAGGTTTTATTGAGTTCACATGTTCCAGCAGTATTTGTACATCTTCCGGGTGTGGCCAGAGTACGAAGTTGTCATCCATATATCTCGCCCATACTGTTGGCTTTAGTGGTGCTGTTTCTAAAACCTTTGGTTGGTTTGTGAATTTTAGTGAAAGAGTGATTATAGTGCAAATAATGATAACTCCTCATTCCAGAAATTAAGATAAAAAAGAATTATAATGTTGACATTGGTCAGTATAGACAATTTTAATGGTTTTACTGATAATCAGAAAAAAAAAGTAATTCCAAGTATTTTGCTTATTGGAGATAAATTTAATCTACTAACTTAAAATTAAAATCTAAAATAAGTTTCAAGAAAGATTTTGTGTGTGTGTGTGTGTGTGCGTGTGCGTGCGTGTGTGTGATATAACTAAAAAAATATCTGTAAAAAGATCATTTAAAAAAAAAACCCCAAAAAACTGATCTATGAACAGATTTTATACATAATTTATCAAATCCATTAGTCATACATAAGTTCAACCACAACTTTGATCTAAAGAACACTGCACTTATTAAAAAAAGGTAACTTAGACTGAAAATTCTTGAAGGTGTTGCTATTGATTCTTATCAAAATGTAAATCTACACCCCCAGATGTTTAAAAACATCTCCTTTCTTAAAAGATATACTCTTTTCCCAAGCCAACATACATGGCTATGATTTTCTTTTAATTAAAAAAACAAAAAAAAAAAAAAAAAAATGGCATTTTTACTTGTTTGACACATGTTGCAAAATAAAATCCTTGTATTTGCCTTCATAAAGTCTATCAGAGGATGAAATGCATCTGTAAAGTTTTCATTTTTGTCTTTTTTATACACACACACACACAGGCTGTGGAGTCGGAACACAAAACCTCTGACTCCTTTATTTTTGACATCTCCGACTCTGTCCTTTGTAAATAAGGAATAAGTACAGAACAGAAATAAAACTACTTTATAACAGAATTTGAAATATAATCTTTTACAGGATGTAAAAGATGTAACAAAAATAAAAATTCTATAATGCAAGATTTTTTTTACATATCTACAAAAAATAAAATGATTTTAAAAAAGAAGTTGAAATGAATTTCTTTAGAGGAAATGGTAATTTACATTAGAACAAATAACATAAAAATTCTATAATGTAAGACTATTCACATAGTGTAAATTCAACTGAAGTTGGAGTCAGTATAGTTTTACTGACAGACTCCAGTAACCCCTTAATTGGCTCCGACTCTGACTCCACAGCTCTGACACACACACACACTAAATTTGTCTTTGAAAATGCTTAATTTTCAGTTTCTTTTTGTTTCTCTCTTTATCTTTTCAAAGCCCTTTCAACGAGACTAGTTATAGCAGCGTTGAATCTCCAAAGAAAATGAATTTGGCAGAACAGACTTCTACCCCCAAGTCGAAAAAGAGAAAGCGAGGTGATAAAAGTTATGCAGAAGTAGAAATAAATCAAACAGAATTTTGTGGCAGTCCTCCAGTTAATATCAGCACTACTTCTGTGGCTGTCCAGGATGATATTGACTGCTTCTGTCAGTTGATAGCAGTTCGAATGAAGACGTTGCCTGACCCCCAGGTAAAATCAATCAAGAGACAAATACTTGAAATCTTGCACAGATCCGAGATTGAAAGTTTGTAAGTTTGTTGCTGTGAAATTTTGATAAGTGCACTCAAATTTTATCTTTTTAACGAATCCATACTCAATTAGTCTTGCTAATTTGATTAGATTAGGCATTTTTTTTTTTATCTGCATGTGGTTAGATTAGCTAAACATTTATCCATCCGAATTTCTGAGATAAAAATTTATCATACCTAGCATGGTACCCATCAAAAATGATAGGATTATTATTTATATAAGGGCTGGAATGTGATTCTCTCCCATCTGCTAAAGATCAGGATAATCTCTATATGCTTGTGGATAAGAGTTACAGGTTTTATTTGAATTGAATGGTCTGCTCAAAAAAAGTTTGTATGTGGAGGGGGGGGGGGGTACTTAATTTTTATTTACAAATTTTAAGTTTGAAACCGCTTACATTATTGATAAGTGCATACTGCTTTGTCCCAATTCATAATAAGCAGTTTCAAACTTGACCTTTATAATTAAAAACAAAGTACAGATAACACTTTAGGAAATGAGGGATTGATTTGCGATTGTATTTGTACCACGAACAGGACTCTCCTAAAATGATGATAAAAATATTTTTCGATTCTGATAAAAGTTGACTTGAGGAAGCTCTGACTGCTAATATACAAAAATATTTCCTTATTTTTCCTAAGCAGATTAGTCAATAGTCATCATCTGCCTACGGGGAGCCTTCTTTTGTGGGGTAATGCTTAGTGAGCTAGTTTGGTTGTCCATTACTATAAAGTATAAGGCACCCAGTGTCAAACTAAATTAGGCTTGATATAGGACATCAATTGCCTCTCTCTGTTCCTCTTTCATTTCCATATAACAATGGAGGATTCCTTAGATATTTTAAAGTAAACTATTCACACCTGATGTATCTATATTAATGTACAACATGACTGTCCCGGGTATGATGATAAACTACGTCCAGCAGCAAGGCTTCTGATCAAGAGGTTTTGAGGAGCATGGAACCACCTTTTAATTGCTGGTGTTCCCAGGTCCACTCTGACCTGGGGTGGTAGCACCTCTTAGGGTTCCAGCCCGAAACTGGGGTAAAAACACTATGAAAGTGTAAAAACAGGTTTTAATACCAGAAATACTTTGTTTAAAAAAAAAAAATTTACTGGTAATATTTGTTTTTCAAAAATGTATTGCTGGTAAAGTTTTGTCGGCATTAAATAACCCATTGAGGTTGATATGCTGTAAACCAAACCAAATAACTTATGCACTCCATCAACCTTTTAGCAGGTTGGGGAGGGTAATATAAAGGATATAAATGCATAGTGTGGGGCCAGTGTACAAAGTATTTTCTTTATATTACGTGAAAGTTAAGACTATAAATTGGTGTTTGAGGGACAAACTTCTATAGGTTTGTCTATTGTCCGCTTTATACTCCTCTCCAGTCCTTTTTGAACAGTAGAGATTCAGATTGGGTTTCTGGTTCCTTCAAAATTCTACTTCTAACGTCTCTGTCTAAACTCTGAAATTTATACTCTTATTGGGTTTCTTCCCCAGTTACTTCTAAAGTCTTCCCTTTGTCTTTCACTAGCCCCTTGCGTCTTAGTGGCATTATCTCCTTGCTTACGGTGAATCAATTTAAAAAAAAAAAAAAAAAAATCAGTTTCTCTGAGATTCATTTTTTTTTTTTTTTTTTTTTTTTTCCTTGTATAAAATATTTCTATGCTTTGTTAAATATTTTTGTAAAAGTTGAAATCACTGACTTCCATAACATTTTCTCTGCTCAATAAGTAATTATTGATTTTTAGGTAGAATTGTTAATTATTTGATTTCACTGATGGTAGAATAATCGATTAAGGAATTTCAGAGTCAAGTTTATTACATTCACTTACATGCTAATAATACCCTTGGCAAAGATATGAATTACCCCCCCCCCCCACGAGCTATGGATAAATAGTAGGGCAGAGTGGGTTCTATAGCCTTGGGTGGCAGGCAACCAGATACTATGCAACTAAGGAAAGGATAGATTTCATTGACTTGATCCCGACTATGATTAATTTTTTTTTCTTTTTTGTTATACTAATAGTTGTACATAACCTGCCTCCAGTCATTTACCCAAATTACTAGGTCTTTTACTTGGAGACAAACTATTAAATGCTAATTATTAAGTAAATCTTCCTTGCAACTTACCCAAACCCAATGAAGCTGCTTTTCTCATTGGTTTTTATTTTAACTGCATTCATAATCTTTCCTTGAGTTTCTATCATTTTTGGCAACTCGAGAATATTAAGCAGAGATTTTATTTGATCCTTGGAAATGTGTTAGTCTCATTCCTTTTACCTGTCATGTGTCAGTTTGTTTTATGATGTTACTGCCTCATTCTGAGATTGAACTCATAATTTCAAAGGAACTATTTTTTATTAAATCAGATTAGATTTACCAACACTTTTACCGAATATGCTGTTCTGAATTGGCATGCAAATAATTTTATTTAGGTTCCTATATTGCGTGTATAATAGCAAAAAAATCTCAAAAATGTAAACAGGATTTTTCAGACCATGTTATTCTATTATTATTATTAAGGAAAAACAAAAACATGATTAATATGACAAAATTACTTTTTAAATTTTCTTTTCATGCGTTGAACCATAGTTTATCAGATGTAATTTGAGCCTCAACTTTCAAAAATGTTTGTACTAATTTTAAAAGTATTAAAGTCACAAAAACTTGAATTCTGAAATTAAATATTTTAATATTTTGACTTTTTTTTTCCTCTTTACCATGATGTTCTCAGTAAAATCTGTTTCTTGTTAAAAGAAAAAAAAGGGGTTTGAGTTTCATCTTCAGATGTCCAACTTGATTGAAGTAGCAGAGTTTTTGCACCCCCCCCCCCCATTTAAATTGATAAATCTTGATCCCTCCTTACCAGAGGAAGCAGAAAATAAAAAAATCCAAATTTCTTTTGGTTTTGCAGCTAACAAAATAAATAGAAATTAGCCAATCATGTTTTCTTTTGTAATTATGACATTAATATGAAAAAAAAACAAAAAGTATCAGTTATCAGCAGATTTATTTTTAAGTTTGTTTTCTTTATCTATATCCGGACAAAACACAGTAGTAAAAAAAAAAGAAAAAAAAATTCACCTTGACTCATATATGAATGTTTAAATATGCCTTTTAAAACTTAGGACAGCTCTTAGTATTAACAAAAAAAAAAAAAAATGTATAGATGTACATAGATGAATCTTCATAAAAGAAAAAATACTGAAATCTTAATGACTGTATCATTTGCATGAAACTAATAGAGAAATCAAAGAAAAGTAACTAGTATATAGATATGTATGTGATCATAACACAATATTTTGCCTTTTTCACATGATTATCAAAGTTGTTTTCTTGTAGAAAAATTGGAAAAACAAATTTAGATGTTTGTTTTTCAACAACCTTGGAAAGCCATTAATGATGTCAAAGTTTTAAATAAGGTGTATTCATTATATGAGGCACGGTTAAAAATATCCCCCAAATTTCCTTGGTAAAGCAATTTTTCATTTTCTTCTCTCCCCCAACTTATACATAATGTCCAATATTTGAACACAAGTTGGAATAGACAAAAAAGTAAATGGTAGGAAATGGTTGTCAGATGGTAATGATAGTTATGGTGGATGTTGGAGCAAAGGAGGACCTTGAACACAGACAGCAGTGGCTGTTTTTTTTTTCTGGAATTCTCATCAAGTGTTGAAAAGAGAAATGTACATGTTTAGGGTCGTCTGTGGAAGACCAGGATTCATTCACAGATACTTAAATCCATTCATTCAGGTATAAATACACTTAACAGGCGGGAAATGTTCTGCAAAAGAAAAGAAAAAAAAGTATATTTATAATTTGTGTAATGACGGGTCACTATATATATATATATATACAGGGAGAGAGAGAGAGAGAAAGGTGTGGGGGGGGGTACATGGGTTTGAGTTGTTACTCCTGTTTATTTCATTACAAAATAATATCTGCCTCAATAGGAATTGAACCTGCATCCTTTTTACCTCAGGGAAACCGCTTAATATGAAACCTGCATCTATCAGTTCAGCCACATATTCAACTGAGAGGACAAAGAATTATTTCAATGTTTAATATAATAAACAGGGGAAACAACTCAAGCATGGCGACCCACTAAAAATTTCCTTTTTATTTGCTATGGTGGAAATTTATTTAACAAAAAAAAACACGTTTCCTTAAAACACTTACAGAGTGATTGGTTTCTCAAATCCATTGAACATTATTGCTCTTTAAGGAGGGGGGGGGCTTTCTTTTTTAAGCTTTGTTTGAAATAGTATGGAATGTCAACGTCTTATGTCATAATTTTCTCTTCAAGAATGCGTCATCTTACAGAAGACATAAAATATTTTAGGATATGCCTACGTTTTGGGAATATTTTAAAGATTAAGAGAACTTTACTCATTAATTCCTGACAACAGCAACAAAGCATTCTAATCAAAGCACCAATGGTTAATTATTTGTGCAGATAAGAAGTGATTGTTGGTTAATTTCCAAATGCAATTTAATAACTTTCATAATTACAATCTATAAAAAAAAAACTTGGAATGTTATTACATTTATCTATCTTACCTTTGGAAATTACAGGCTGGGGTAGCCATTTTGTGTCTGACCAAGAATGTTGCTAACACATCTGCTACCTGTAATTAAATAAGAATTTGTTTCATTTTATAAAAATCAAATTTCTGAAACACGTCTTTCAACACTTAATTCATTAAGAAACCTACTAATATTTTATCACCAGTAATTCCATTATTAAGAGAAAAAAAATACAATATGTTTATATACTGTCAATTTGATGATAATTAATAAAATTGTTTTTGGTTTTGTTACAATCTCTTGGAAGAAAAAGAATTTAATCAATAATTTTCCCAATATGTGTTAGTTGGGAATTTTATATAAAAGGTTGCCATGGGAAAGAAAAAAAATTAAAACTAACCAAGAGTGAACTGAACATCTGCCTGATTGATGACAGTTTGATTTTGAACTTGTTGACAAGCTTTCACCCTACTTTATTAATAAACAATGAATGAATGCAAATCTTCTGGCATTCTATCTCCTCCCTACATAATAAATTTTCAAATATATTCCAAGTTTTTATCTAAAACATAGAGCTGGTAATGTTCTGCCATACCAGAAGGATTCATTCATTTTCTATGGCTCATCAACCTTTTGCAGGTTATTATTTAAAGTCAGAAAATATTTTTAGAGTAAGAAATTTTTTGTGATAATGGTTTTAGTGATACAATTCCTACTAATTAACCCATAGCTGGGGGGGGAAGAGGTGGATTCATACCCTTTTCAAAGGGTATTTGTACACAAGTGAAAATTGGAACTTAGCTCTCCAATTAACAATTCTGAGCCATTATCCATTACACCCACACTTAACAGCACCTGGTATTCTCAAGGGGTCACCCATCTAAGTACTGACCAGGCTCAATGTTGCTTAATTTTGGTGATTGTACGAGAGCCCGTGTTTCAACATGCCTTGCTCTCTGATGAGATTTAAATCTGAGGCTTCTTTATTGCTAATCTTCTTGTCTTACAAATTAGAACATGAAATCAAACTCTTTTACATCACTGTGGTTAGAAAAGCAACTACAGAGCAACAAATATAAATTTAAATGTTTAATGTCTTCTTTTTATGGTAAAGAGATGAAAGGATATTTCCACTCAGCAGAAACAAATGTTACCACTGCAAAGAAGAGGGGGAAAGGAACTTTATGCAAAACCTTAGGTGTCAATACATAAATATGGTATTAATCACAAATCATGATGTTTAAGAAAGTGCAGAGAATATGATGGAATTTCTTAGTTAAAGTGACAAAGCCAAAAGCAGACAATTTATAATTCATGGGTTTTCTTTTAATATTCAAGGAGTTATAATCATTTCCTTCTGTTGGCATCATTTCTTTTGTAAAGAGAATATTAAGAGAGAAGACTTGTGCAATTTTATATTTTTACAGATAACACTTAAAGAAACATCTACAAGACGATAATAAAAACAAGATTGTTGTGTTAAAACAATACTAAAAGAAGCAAATCTTGGGTTTCCAGAATTTAGACAAGATCTGAATTTCTTTTCATCTTCACTCAAGAGCTGATGAATATGCAATATTGAAAATGCATGGGTTACGAGAAAGTAACTTACTTTGTCAGGTACATCTTCATGTACTGCATGACCACATTGGGGGAGCACCTGCATTTGAAACTTGCCTGTAAAGAAGAGTGTGAACAAAAAGAAAACTTTCAAATTCAGATTGTTACAAAAAGGTACTTTTTTTTTTTTTTTAATTGAAGTTGGAAATGGTCCAAAGAGTTTTTTTTTTTTTTAAATCATTATTTTCTACAATTATTTTTTTATTATGTTTAAGTGAGAGAGAAACCAATAGAAGTAATTTATGCAAAACGGATCAAAAGCTGAAGACTCTGCCTAGTTCAGGTTACCTTTGGACAGTATAGGGCTACTCTTTAGCTTTTTATCATTTATCAAACCTGAAATGGTAGCAGAAAAACAGTAGGTGTTTTCTTTAGTGGTCTGTTTTATGAAACAGGAGATAATGAATTCTAACCAGGGGAAGCCTTGATATGAAGTACAGAGATTGTCCTTCAAAAGAGACAATCAGAGACATATATGGAATATATTTTAATGAAAACAAACCCTGAGTTTACTTGGAGCTGCAAGAAGAGTTTTCTTGCTTTAATATAATGAAGGATGGTATAATCTGTTGTGAATGTCCACGAGTGTTAATGCAGTAACAGCCGAACAAGCGTACACTTGAGTGAGTAAATGTACCAGAAAACATGTTCTCCTTACTAGGCTGATATATTATTGTGTAGCTAAATGCTGTCAGTTCCAGTCTCCATTCCTACATTCATTTTGGTATGCTTTCCACTATTAAACATAAAGGCCACTGACCTCTGGTGTGTAACCAAAGTGAAGTGTCAGCCTACCCCATATAGTGTCTCCATTTATGTTCTGCTTAAACAATCGCTGTCGCCTCCTCCTCCTCCTCCTTCCCTGCAACACTCCTTGTAGCATCCTTGACTTGAACACAAAAGGATGCCCTCTTTGGTTTAGCAACATTGTATGCCTTGCATTGCATCTAAAAGAGTAAATTTTTATTTACCGAGTGTAGAGTTGCTTTCTTTAATTCTTTCTTTAGTTGGCGGGTAAAGGCTTCTAGTGCCATCTTTTCTAATGTGAATTTGTTTCTTTTAATGATTGAATTTTATCTGAAAACTCATATATCCACTTTGCATAATAAGCAAACATCCCAAGTACACTTTTTAAAGATTAAACTTTTTCTTTTTGTTTTTTTGAGGAGTGGAGTAGTTATTTTAATGGGCAAATCCTCTTGGAATCTGGTTTAATGACTCCATTGCCAATGCAATATCCCAACAGCTTGATAGAGCAAAGGCTTCAGCAGCAAGAAAAAGAGGTCAAGCAGACTCATTGGAAACATGCTGAGCAATAATTGAACAGTACTAAAAAGAGAAGAGGAGATTAACTAAAAGGTTCACTTCGACATTGCTTGAAAAAGGCCCAAGTGTGCAACTGCCAAAATGTGATGATAACAAAGACGAGGACATTAACAAATATGTTTGCTTTTATGAACTAAATAGAAATGTTAGGTTTTGTTTTTTGCAATTTGTACAAGCTGTAGTTATGGGAAATAGTAAACTTAGGATATTAAAATCTGAAATTATACAAAGGTTAGATAGTGAGGGAAGGGAAATATTTAAAACTTTTAAATTCTTACCTTGCATTTGACCAATAGTGAGATCTTTATCCAGTCTATCAACACCTACAAAATTTTTTTTTTAAATTAGAAAAAAAATAAAAAATTTCATCATTGCTGTTGATTTCTATGGACAAAATAAAATAAAAAATGACTTCATTATTAATTTGAACTTTTCCTGTAACCTAAATCTGTGCATGGAAGACTTGGACAGAAAATTTATTCCAACAAATAAATTTTCTGTCCAAGTCTTCCATGCACAGATTTAGGTTACAGGAAAAGTTCAAATTAATAATGAAATCATTTTTATTTTATTTTGTCCATAGAAATCAATTTTACAAAATAGATTTTTACAGTTATAAAAGTTTTACATGCAAGTGAAACCACAGATGTTAATGTCTTATTTTAATAATGACAGAATAACTGATTCTTGCCTGACTGGTACTTTTTTGGTATTTACTTCAAAACAGTGGGATGGACACGATATGTAGAATATTTAAATGTATTGAATTTGTGGAGAAGATTTAAAAAAATTGTCAACTCACCTGCAAGAAGGAGAAGCTTAGGAATGTTACAAGACAAGAACTTTTCTGATAAGCCTTTGAACCAACCTAAAAAGTTAAAACAAAATAGAATATTGACAGGAATTAACAAATAATATAGATATGTAAGACTTTGGAGAGAACAAACTAAAATTGCTTACCTGTCCAATATTTATCTGTCTTTGATAAATCAATTCTCCAAGTGTATCTATGTGATAAATTCTGTAACATAAGAGATTGGTACAGATTAGGAGCATTTATCAGATGATAACCAGTAGAGATAAAAGAAAAGTAAGAATTTCCTGTAGACAAACTTGATACTTGAAATGCACTTTTAATATAATTTTAATCATCTACCATATTTATGCACAAACATTGTTGCACATGCAAACTGCTTTTGTTCATTCAAATAGAGAAATTATTATATATTACAAAGTTTCTCACACTGCAGCATAAAACTACAAAGATAAACCAACAAATCTCATTCTCTAAATATGTGATAACCTCCTTCCCTCAAAATTTGTCTGATTTTGATAATGTCTTAAAAACTAACTATAAAACTTTTTTTTCTGCAAAATCTTTGTATTTTCTCTTTTTATTTTTTAAAAAATTGAAATTAATTTTATTCTGGACAATATTCTTAGAAAATGCCCAAATGAATAATACTAACCTTTGGTTTTGGTGGTGGATCAACAGAGCTTTCAATAGAATCTCCTCTTATTACATGAGAAGATATTGGAGAAGAGACTGGTGATTTGGGACTTGTCTTACTTGGACTAACATCAGTATTTTCACTGTTTTCATTTTCTTCACCTTCCTCACCTTCCTCTCCTTCTTCTTCTATTATTGTTTCTGATATGTCATTACAAGGTATCTCTTTCATTTCTACCTTCTGCAGTTCACAAGTTGCTGTCTCACCAGTGTCCACACTGCAAACAATAAGTCAAATAATTTAAATGATGAAAATACTTATAATTATTTCACAAACTGTTTTTTTTATGTATAATGCATGAATGGAAGAAAAATATCAAGCTACCTGAAAATAATTTGCATAATTTCTTTGAATAATCACCATATAATTCTAGTGTATTAGGTCATCCCATAAGTTCTGTCCAAATTTTAACTTTTTGTTAAAATGAACGAAATTTAAAGAGTATTTTATAATGTCTAATGGAGCTGAACATTATTTTTATGTTTAGATGCATTTAAACTGATCAAATTTTATTAAATTTTGTTTGATTAAAACCCTGCTAACATGGAAGTACCCAAGAATCATTTGAGGCACATAATGCTTTATGAGTTCAAGAAAGGAAATTCAGCAGCCGAAGCGGCTAGAAACATTCACTCAGTTTATGGAGAGGAATGTGTGAAAGAAAGAACTTGCAGAAGATGGTTTGCAAAATTCAGAGGTGGAGATTTCACCCTTGAAGAAAATCCTGCTTTATCAGTTGAGGAATTGGCAGTGGTTCTCAGTTCAAACCATACGTCATCTTCAACAACTTGGAAAATGGGTGCCTCATGAATTGTCTGAAAACAACCTCAAATCCTGAATTGATATCTGCTCTTCTGTCCATTCTCGCCAAATTGTTTCACCTTTTTGGGATAGACTTGTGACTGGCGACGAAAAATGGATCTTTTATTGAAATGTTAAGCATTGTAGACAGTGGCTTGGTAAAGGGAAATGACCCCAGCCACAGCCGAGAAGGGAACTTCATGGGCAAAAGGTTCTTTTACTCTGGTGGGATTGCCAAGGAATAAATACACTTTGAATTCTTACCACCTAATGCAACAATTAATGCTCAAATATACTGTCAGCAATTAGAGCGTTTGAACCAAGCTTTGAGGAAAAAAAAGACCTGCTCTAGTGAATTGAAAACGGATGATGTTTCATCAGGACAATGCGCAACCACACACAGCAAGAATCACGTCACAAAAGATTGAAGAACTTGGTTGAGAGAAAATTCCTCATCCACCTTATTCTCCCGACCTTGCTCCTTCAGACTACCATTTGTTTTGTAGCTTACAGAATCATTTGGAAGAAACAGCTTTTGCAACACAGGAAGAGGTTAAAACTGACATTTGTGAGTTCTTCGAATCAAAGCCAAAAGAATTTTACAGTAATGGAATTAGTAAGCTTGTTAATAGATGGAAGGAAGTCATAGATAATCAGGGAAAATACATTGTTGATTGTAATTAAATGTAACATTTGGTCACTTGTTTTCTTTATTCAAAATTTGGACAGAACTTATGAGATGACCTGATAATATATTCAAAAGGAAATTCATTAAAATGTTACATGTGGTTGAATGGGGGGAAAAGCACGTAATCTGTTCATGTGAGTTAAGTATATCTCAAAGTGACCAGCTACCTATAGTGAGGGTCAGCAGTTAATGAAAGATTTTCTTGGGTCCAGCTAACCGACTTTTCCATGCTGTCACCAGTGGTCAGATGATTTGAAATAAGGAAATTTCATCCCCAATTCAACCTCTTTCTTTATTCTACATAAAAAAAAAATCTACCAGCCACAAAAGTTTACCACTTACCACTAGATGAGGATCACTGGCCATTTCACAAATCTTTCATCATTGCTCGGACTTCTATTACATTCGTATTGTGTTAAGCTTTCTGCCATAACCAGGATATATGATGGCATTTAGTATCATAATAATTGTTCTTGTCCCTTTTTTTGTTAGTTTCTTGGCTCACATGACCATTACACACGGCCAATACATCATAAATAATGGCCTATTCTGTTTTGATTGCGTGGAAAGACAAAAGACATACTAGAGACGCCACTTGGTTTCAGTGAAAAAAAAAGAAAGATAGAAGTGTTTAGCATTTTCTGCTAACACCTCATAAATAATGGACTATTCAGTTTTGGTTGCGTATGAAGACAAAAAGAATCTACTTGATCTCAGTCCAAATATGAAAGAAAGAATCGGGAGATAGAAGTGTTTAACATCTGTTTCAGTGAAATGAAAAAGTTGTCAATTTCAAACCTTTTTATTTGTACCCCCTTGCTTCTTAAAATAACGACCAGCATTCACATTTATGATTGTTATTGCAATATTTTGTTAAAAAATTTCTGTGGACATTTTATTGTCACAGAACTCACCATAGGCTTATTCAATCATTAACTGAATAATTAAGGTTCATCAGAAATTTAAAATAGGAAAACTGAAATTTTCACAGGTTAAAACTAGTTTTTATAAATTCTTTAAATAATTAAGTGATAACCTCATTTCTGAAATAAAGTAATAAATAAGAACAATTACAAAGTAAATCATTTTCACTAAATCCTTTAGAGCAGCACTTTTCAAACCTTTTTTTTTTTTTTTTAATGCGGCCCACAAGAACCACATTTTGCATTGTGACCCATTATACCCATGTGTAATAAAGCAAAGACAAACTGTTCACTAGGTTCATTTATTTAGTGTCAATGTGTATATGTATATTTCTTATGACCCGCATGTATCTATTTGTAAGAATATAGAATTATTACTTTTAGAAAAACATATTTAAAGGAAATTTCATCTTAGGTGCCTCAAAAGAAGTAAACATTTGCTTGCTAAGCTTATCATCTTTACCAACGTTCATGGATGTTGCATTTTCAGATGTCTCTATTAATTGATGGTCCTTTTGTTCCTTCGTCATTCTTCTTTTTTTTTTTTGAACGATATAACGATTATAAGGTTGTTCCAGAAATCTTCAAATAGCAAAAGTTGCAAGTATTACAGGTATAGTTTAAAAAAAAAAAAAAATAGCTGTTTCTTAAATTTTGCTGAAACAACGGCCAACTCACCAAAAATTCAAAGACTTTAAATGAAAAAGAAATCATCATCTTACTACCACAGAAAGAATGTACTGGTAATCAACTTCGACATTGAGTCTGGAAGGCACTTTTAGTCCTGGCTTCAGATGTAACTGAATTATTCGACAAACTTAATGGCTTTCACTGGCCATGAAGATGAACGCACTGCACACCTTTGTAGGTAGGTTTTGGCACAAGGTCTCATTGTGAGTTAAAACTCTGTCCACAATAAGTTTGACAAACAAGATACATAAACTCAATGAGAACAATGTGTGTGTATATATATATATATATATATATATATATATATATATATATATATACATATATACACACACACACACACATAAGCGCATGGCTGAGTAGTTAGAACATTCGCTTTCTGACCATGAGACCTGGCGGGTTCTAATCTCACCATGGTTGATTTGTTAGGAAGGAGACTTCCTGATGTTATTGGTCTGGAAGGGAGAGGTCAATCCCAGCATGTGGCACCTTTGGAAAGTGCCTGAAAGCTATACCACAGGTTGACCCAAGCCTGGTGAGTGAAATTGGGTAGACGGAGCACTTGGAGGCCGTCGATAGCTGTGCTAGCACAAAGCCACAAGCCATCATGGCTGAGGGTGTGAGCGTTCTGGCCTTGTTCAAATTCTTGATCATGCTAGATAACACGCTCTCTCCCAGAAACTGTAACTAAGGTTGGCTCAGCACAGTTGCAGTATAAGCCGCAACATGGGCTCTGTGGGTGTTCAACAAACACAAATGTGCCTGAGCGAGCGTCTGCAATAGGGATTAGCTAGCTGCCCTAGTAGACAGGTATCCTTGAATACGAGTGGCCAGCTATTATATATATGTATTTAAAAAAAAATTAAATATAATATGAGCTTACCTCGGTGAAAAACTAGCGATAATTTATGAGTGCTGTTCAACATTTAAAGTTGTTTATATTCTGTACTTTGCTCACACATGCATATTTTTTTCTTTTTTGTCATGACCCATTTTATTTATCTCGCAACCCACTGAAAGGTAGGGACCTACAATTTGAAAAACCCTGCTTGAGAGTAAAATAAAATCTAAAAATCAATAACAACCTATAAGCCATTTAAGTCCCAAACTTGTAACAAAATATTAATTTTTAGCATTGTTCAAAGTATGTAACTATCAAAAAATATATTTTAACTACAGTTAAAAGAAAAAGAGAAGAAAATTCTGTATTAATGAAATTAAAAAAAAACAAAAAATTACCTTTTGACTTGACCAACAATAGAAACTCTGGCAGAGTCTAAATTACGAACTTGCCCACTTCGTACACTGAAAAATAAAAGCAGCAATTGTATTAAGTGGATAAACAACCTTTGAAGTACACCAAATTTTCAAGAAACTGAACATTTGTCAGGCCAAATAGCCAAGAGAAATGTATATTTCTATATTTAGACTAATAGCATTACTTGTATAGTGAAAATCTAAGAAAAAAATGCAGGATCAATCTGTAACAGAGCAATGACCCTGATGGAGTCATAGTAGTGCATGAAATGTCATTTAGTGACTTGAGGTATTGAGAGAATCTAAAATACTACGTGAAGGAATAAAAATGCCAAATAGAAGAAAATTATAGAAGATGAGTTAATCAAATTGGAACTTGATGGAAAAAAAGTTTGGTTTAAAAATATTAACCAGAATTTATAAAATGCTTCAGAGAATGGCATTGGTGTGATTTGAATCCAAAATAAATAAAGTCAGATTTAGTAAATTCAGTACAACTGAATTTTCCCTGCTCCATCTCTCATAACCAAGGAAGTTGCAGTGACAAGATTAAAGTGTTTACCAAAATTCTGCAAAACTTAGACAAAATTAGGGAATGTTTATTTAGCATCCTATCTGGCAGACTTGCATTGATGTCTTACCAAAATACCTGGCCTTGAGTATTTTAGAAGCATGGGTCACATGGGCAGAACTGACCAGGAGATTGCACAAGAGTTTGCAAGGGGACCCTGCACTTGTGTGTATGCTTTGTCACTATCTTCTGAAGTCAAAAGAAATACCAATTCTCACCGATTCTCACACACATCTAATACTGCAGTTCACTCCTTTATCAATATCTCAAGATCTTAGTAGAAAATTAACCAAGTGTGATTGTAACCTTTTTGGATAATCTATATTATTAAATTGTTGGTGATTGTTACACCAGTGTGTCTATTTTACTTCTCTGCTTATAATCTGTACAAAAGAATGCTTCAAAAAGTACATCTCAGTGGGTACACAACAAAACAACACCAGACGGCTTTAACTGGAGACCTGTAGCAGGTTGAAACCTCAAACAGACAAAAATCATTCCTCCCTACATGTACTCTTCCTGGTGGTACCTGGTGCTAATGACAAGAGGGGGTCAATTTCAATATGATAGCCAGCTGCCTGTATATATTTAGCAACAGACAAGAGTGTGTTGACTGGATGCCCCAACCAAGTGGATGGGTATAAATCCAAGAGATGACATTTCACTGGAGACAATTATATGAAGCAGCAACACTGAACAATCAGAGAAGTTGTTATCAGAAATTAACTTTAGTGTTTGAGGAAATAAAAAGAGCTTTCCAAATGAAACTCAATTGCTTAATATTATATTATATATAATAGTTTTAATTTGGAATTCATATTTCTTTCATCTAATTTCAGCTGCTTTTCATTGCAATTAATGAAGATCACCAAGTAAAATTAAGGAGATACTAATCAAAAAATTAATAAGGGTTAACAACGTGTCATTTGAATTTAATCAAGAAGTCCTTATAAATAAATAAATAAAAACTAATTGTTGGCCCATTTGATCAGATTTAGTGGTCGGGGGGGGGGGGGGACTATTCAGCACCCTATCATAATACATTTAATATTATTAATGATAATTTTTTTTTCGTATACCTATTGATTACATGGATAATTAACAAAATATAACAGAAATTATTTTTCACATTGTACTCGGCCACAGTAAATTAATAAAGTATCAATCATTTTCAGCAGAATTATTCTTACAGAAACTAAAGCAAAATCAACAATGTTTTTAGCAGCAAGCTCATATTTTTTTTCAGAAAAATGAATAAAATCCTGTTTGTTTAAAATTACATTTGCACACTAGACAAAAACATCAAAATTCTTGACTATATTCATGCCTAAAAAATACTTACAAGGTTATATAAACTCTGCTAATAAATGTTAGTATTTAATTTAGTTTATAGTTTCATACTTAAAATTTCATCAGTTTACATTTTTCAGTTGTAAGATATAACAACCTGATGATGCCACAGTCACATGAAATAATCATGAAATTCCATTATAGTTCTGGTTTATCATCTATCTTAATTTTCTAAGACCTTTTTAATCTATTTACTTAAAAGAAAAGTAGTAGTAGCAGCAAAATCTACCTCCATTCAATGGCTTCCTCCAGAGACTTGAATGAAGAAGGGCGGCCTCGGAGAAAACTTTGCATACTGCTCAAAGCTTCCATTGCTGTACCTGGAGAAGGAGGAATCAGAAATAAAATGAGACCATCTGATCTCATGCTGTTTTTTGTCAATAAAATTATAGCTTTATTAAATTTATATCAATATCTAAAACCTATAAAAATATGCTAGTTGGATTTTAAAGGTTTTAATTTTAATAAAAATTCAAACAAAATATTCAATACAACATCAGTGAAATTATTAGATAGTCAATTTATACTGTATACTAATAGACAAATTTAAAAACAGATTCATGTAATTAAAGGCAGGTCAACTTGATCTGACAAGTGAAATGACATGAGGGATAGTGATGCACTAAAACAACAACTACATTTAATGTTAACATTCAAAATCTGGCAATAGTTAACAACATTTTTACAGATTACAGACTTAAACTAAAATTTGACAAGTTTATGATATTTGTCAAATTTCTGTATTATTCACAGTATTACTTTTCTTTTGACTGAATTCTTTCAAGGCTCCTCAATTGTAATAGCACTGTTGTTGATCTCATTCAAGACGGTTTTTGTTGCCTAAGCAAGACATCATAACTCAACCATGAAATTCAAGCACATTTTCCTTGAGTGGAGTCACCTGCATTGGCAGAAGAAACATTTTTGCTCTGGAAACAAAATTACCTAAAAAGTGCTAAAGAACACCATTAATTAACATATCTAATGAGTAATTATAAATTAAATAGTGCCTTCAAAATTGCATATTTTTATGGACAGTTAAGATAAGTGCAAATAATCTAATCTTTATTTCCAAGTAGTTGAGACTCATTGATCTTAAATCTTATTATAAATATAGACCCTATTAAAGTTTAGGACAGTGATATAAACTAATGAACAATAAAACAAGTCCTCCTTTTATATGGTCAGATATTGAATAAGTGAATGATAAAATGGGAAAAATTATGAGTAACGTTTTTCATTCTGAGAAAGAACTTCTTCAGAGAGTTTTACATTGATAAGGAAATTTTTGTAAAAATCAAATTGTCAGAGTTTAATGAAACTTTCAGGACTTATTCACAAATGAATGAAATTATTCTTGAAATTTTTTATTTTTAGAAAATTTTGGTAAAATATATATATATATATATATATATATATATATATATATATATATATATATATATATATATATATATATATATATATATATTTTACATATGTTACCCCTCCACTTAATTTCATGAAATTTTGAGAAATTAAATTTCAATCTCAAAATTTTTTTTATTAGTTAAAAGCAGGACTCCTTGGAGAATGTAAATCATTTTTTTTTTTTTCAAACTACTACTAATTTCCTGAAAATCTGCTCTGAATCATAATAAAAAATGCAATAAAACTATGACATTATTTAATTAGAAAAGCTTTTAATTATTTTTATAAATAAGATTTATTAAGGATACTATTGCCTTAAGAAAAACATGTTTTTTGATGAATACTGAATTTTCACAAGAATTGTTTTCATTTTTTTTTTAAATTTTAATTATAATAATTTATAATATATGAATCATTTAAAATTCTGTAATACTTTAATCTGGTTGGGTGATATTGTTATTGAGTGAAAACTATATTTATTAATCAAAAATTGAAAAGCTTATTACAAAGTAATAAGATTTTTAATTTTTTTTTTTATGTAACGTGCCCCTGTTTAAAAGTATGATCAACCATACATGACATTATCAGAAAATAAGAGCGATGACTATAGTAAATTTAAAGTCAACATTCCTTAAATTATTTTCCAACATTTTTAAGATGACTAAATAGTTAAAAATTATATAAAAAAGGTGCTCATCCATCATTTTTTTAAATTATGTTCTAACAGATAAAGTCTCTGTAGAGCAACAATAAAGGTGTTGACATGTTTTATCAGCACTTGTTTATGATTGACAAGTGACAAATGTGTAATCACCACTAATGTTGACTTTAAAAATCCATTTCTCTGTTATTTTACATTTAAAGTAATTTTTTTTTCAAATCAGATAAATTATACTTTAAATCAGCTAATATTCCTCAAATAAAGTTTCAGAAAAATATATTTTATTTTTGGAAGATTTTTTAAAACTGGGAATTAACTTTTGTTTACAAATGGCCAATTTTAAATGATTTTCTGAAATTGACAAAAAGTTGAAATTCCAATCAATATAATTTCTATTTGAATAAAAGAGTATTTTGCTTACTGTGAAAAGTAAATTTAATCATTTAGCTTTCAATATCATATTTAATTGAAAGCTAAATGATTAAATTTACTTTTTCGAGTAAGCAAAATACTCTGTTATTCAAATAGAAATTATATTGATAGCTTTAAAGCTAAAAAGAAAGCTTCAAGAATGCCTTTTCATTTAAAAAAAAAAATATTTTAAACCTTAGGTATTAAAAACTTAGTGGAGGTACTTACTTTTAATTAAACCATATTTGTATCAGCGGTAGTTTTCAGAAGAAAGGTGATATGACTCTGGATTATGAATGTATGTAAATTTGAGAGGATCCAAAAATCAGTGCATTTTCAATACATTTTTACCTTAAATTATTTTCTCACTTAATGTGTATTGTTTTGTAAAAGATTCCTGTATGTTTCACCTGTGTATCTCTTGAGACATTATTTTTATAGGCTAGTGTGTTAATTTTTGCTTCAGGTTTAATGTCATTATATTGTTTTTGTGATGAATTTTATATTGCTGTTTAGATTTTCCATTTTGTCATTCTCTTACCCACTGTCTGATTATATATATAATAATGGACTCTCCCATCGGTTTCGACGTATGAGGATCAGACATCTTGTTTCAGTTATGAAATTTTGTGCGATAATCTTAAGCGGCACTTAAGACCCACTAGTGATTTACAAAGGAGGCCACATACAGAGCAAGAGTGAGGATTGTGGGATGAGATCACTGTTAGATTGGCTGACCTTTTAGATCTTGCTCTCGCTTCTTGAAGGCAATTCAGGCAAGCAGATTGAAAACTGCTGAGTTCACTTATATATATATATATATATATATATATATATATATATATATATATATATATATAGATAGAGAGAGAGAGAGAGCATAATTTTCCTGTTCAGATATAAGATTTATTTAAAGTCAAAAACATACACTTAAGATATACACTGACAATCAGATTTAGGAATTACTTGTAACAGAAAAATGAATAGAAAACGAAATCTACAAACACACAAAAAGATAATTACATGTTAACATTTATTTTAAAAGATAAAAAGAAATGCCGATAGGAAATGAATACAAACCTTCAACAACATCAATGACCACAAGACCAGCTAAAGTGGGCACTAATTCTTGTACAGCAGTGTGAACAGCAATGGCTCCACCCATACTACAATGAAAAGACATGTTATATACCAAAAAAAAGATGGCAATGTTTTTTTCATTTACAATGCTTGAATTTAACACCAAAATACCCAAAAGCATTTTAGAAGCAACAGTTAAGCATAAAAAATGATATAATATAAATTACTTCTTTCCTAAAATACCTGATTTTAAACTATGAAATATCCCGAGTGAAATAACTAAATTCTGCTAGGTTACAGGGAAACAAACTTGATAGAATTGCTTACCTGTGTCCTATAAGGATGACTGGAGGAGCTTCATCTTCAAACAAGGCTTTGATCACAGCACCAACATCACTGTAAATATTAACAGATAAACACTATCACAAGTCTTTCATTAAATAGCAAATCCTCTTAATGTTTATACTTGGAATATTTTTCTTTCTTTTTTTTTCCATAACATTTTAGCTAGTAATTCTTCAGCCTTCTTCATGTGATTTTCTCAGTGGAGTGTAAATTACTACAATTGACAAATAAACATACTGGAAAATGCAGCAACTGAAAGAATAAATATATATGATATAAAAAATAATCTTCATAAACTAATGTAGAAATGAACACTTTATGGAATGCAAGAAAAAAAAATATCTCAAAACAACACATTTACATATGCAATAACAGAACTAAACAAAGCTATCGAAAATAGAAGCGAAGGGGATATTATTTCCAAACTTAATTTTGAGTGACAGGCACGAAGTAACAAACAGAACACTAAGAATTAACGACGACAGTATATGTCTAGAAAACCAGATGTCAAAATGGCTACAATTCAAAGAAAAAAGGGAAAGTTTAAGGAACGAGTGAAAGTGGAGAAAAAACCGACGAAAAGGACAAAAAACCACAGCATTCTACATGTACGTGCATGCATGCACACATGCACTATAAAAAAAAACGCGCCAATGATAAATGCATATAAAAAAGAAAAATTTAGAATTATAAGCAGTCAACTGCTGATACTCTCTGATGAGTGGATGGAGTGATTCCCATTGGGTTCATCCACAAAAATTTAGATTATGAAAGTAACATCAATCAGCTAAGTGACACACCATTTACCTATATTGACTCTGTGTGTGTGTGTGTGTGTGTGTATATATATATATATATATATATATATATATATATATATATATATATATATATATATATATATATATATATATATATATTTTCTGTTTATATGTTATTTTTTTTTAGAAACAGATATTTAAGTAAATGCTCTGTTTATAATAAATAGTACTGACAACATTTACTAGCCTGAGTGTTCGAGAAATTCCATAGAAAATATGTTTTCCGACAGGAATCAAACCTGTATCCTACATGAAACCGTCATATAGCCTGATTTGCTATACCACTTAGCTACAGAGGAAGCATCTGGTTAACAAAGTCATATTACTGTTTTTAAACTACAAATTTCCCTTGATTTCTCTCAAATGCTCATATCTGCTTGAAGCATATCTTGACGTAAACATAATTGTATTGCAGTTCCGTGTAGGTTACAGGTTCAATTCCTGTCGGAGGATACATATTTTCTATGAAATTTCTCAGACACTCAGGCCGGTAAATGTTGTTAATACTGTTTATTATAAAAAACATTTACTTAAATATTTGTATCTAAAAAAAAAAACGAAAAAAACGTATAAATAGAAAATATATTAAAATAACTGTTGGACTTAATCCATTTCATAATATATGATGCCATATATATATATATATATATTTATATATTGAATGTATTTAGGCAGCAAATGTTATTAAACGCAGGCATTGTGTTGATTAATTTTATTGATAAGACTTTTCCAAATTACAAATAATCTTTCTCAGATAAGGAGGAAATTCTGCCAGAAATTGTCAAACAGTAAAAACAGATCCGCATTATGATCCTCAAAGCAATACTCATACAACAAAAACAACCATCTATAAATAAAACAATTATAATTTAAGAGCCTGCATTTTCAAGTGTGTGTGTGTGTGTGTGTGTGTATATATATATAAAATAAGCATACACAAATCACTATGAAACTTATCATTTGTCTCTACCTGATGATGACTTAAAGTCAAAAGCTTTAACCATATTTCTTCTGAAATGAGCTTCTTGGACAATTTCCTCCTTAAGGAATATTCGTAATTTGGAAAAGTCAATCAATAAAATTAATTGACACAAAATGTCAGTTGTCTTTAAAAACATTTGCCTATAAAGAACAAATAGTAAACATCAATCTAACATGTTTTTATTAAAGCTCCATCAGAGAATGAAATATGGAGAAAAAGAAGACAGAAATTCTGGTATTTTTACTTTTGAGTTATTTGAATTTCATTATTAAATCATGTTTCATGTGCATTTGACTTGTTGAACCAATGTTAGTATAATTTGTGGTGTTCTGAATTCAAGGAGAGATGATGCGCCCATTCAAAGTTTCAAGAAATTAACGGATTCCAAGCCTAACTGAAAAATCATAAATATTGCTTTATGTATGTAAATGTATAATAAGAGTTTATCACAATGCCGACTGCGGCACTGACCACTTCCTGATTTCCTCAAAAGTTAAAACCTAAGAAACTCTAAAAGAAATGCCAGTAGAGAATTAATACTAGAAAGGCTGCCTATCCAAATAAAAACCAGTTCTTATTGGCTTGGAGGTCCTTGCCAGTGAAATTGTGTGGAAGGCAGATGGAACTCCCTTCAGAACACCATCTATAATGCTGCAGTCTTAATCTATGGAAAAAAGATACACAAGAATAAAGGCTGGTTTGAGGCTAACATTTCCACATTAGAACCAGTCATCAACACCAAGCATAATGTGCTGATTAAATTCAAGCATGACACAAGTCAGCAAAGTCTGTAGGTTCTGAAAACTTCTTGCAGCAAGGCAAACTGCACATCGCTACTGGCTCCTACTGTCAGATAACATCCAACAGGCTTTGAACACTGGCAACACCCAGAAAATATACAAAAGGGATTAAACAAGCAAATGGCAAACTAACAAAGAAGTCTGCATTTCTGGAATCAAAGACTGGGATGTTAAAGTCAAACAAATGAGATGATGGGTAGAATACTACCTATAACTTTACTCCAGAGAAAATTCTGTCACCAAAGAAGTGTTTGATAATATTGAAAGTCTGCCAGTCCTGGAAGACCTGAACTCAAAGCCATTGTAGAAAAGTACTGGGTGAAGATGACATTGCCTGCAGTCATCAAATGTGGTAAGTCAGCTTTACTGAAACTACTCCATAGTCTCCTGAGTCTCTGTTGGAGAGAAAGCAAGGTTCCTCAGGACACGCACAATGCCATGATAATTACCTTATATAAAAACAAGGGCAACTGCAATAAGTATCAGAGTATCTCCCTGTTAAGCCTTGTTGGAAGTCTTTCTTAAGCAGTCTTAACATGACACAAAGTCCTTGCTGATCACATCTAGCCAGAATCCCAATGTGGATTTAAGGCTAAGAGGTCCATAAATTACACGATCTTCTCTTTATGTCAAGCCTGGAAGAAATGTCATGAGCAATAAATGCCACTATATATCGCCTTTATCGATCTTTCAAAAGCATTTGACCTTGCTAGCAGGAAAGGTCTGTTTCATTTGCTAATGAAACTGGCTGTTCGCTGCAATTACTGAGCATTATTATCTTCTTTCACAAGAACAGTGTAGTCAGCTATGATAGCTAAACTGCAATGCTCTTCACAATTCAGAGTGATGTAAAACACAGATGCATTTTTAGCACTGACTTTGACATCTTCTCTTCCAAGTTAATGCGTTTTGTATTCAGACAATCTAAAGGTGTATATTTACACGCAACAAGCAATGGTAAACTGTTCTACTTGGTCTGCCTGAATGCAAAGACCAAGGTCCATACAGTCCTCACTAGAAAAATGTTGTTTGATGTTGATGCAGCTCTGACCATGCACACTGAAACACAACCCCCAACAACTGATGAAAAATTTGAGCTGACTAATAAAGAAAAAGAAAAGTGAGTCAAGATGTTTCTGCATTTCCATCAATGACATGGTACTTGAAGTCACATATCACTTCACATAACTAGGCTCTACCATCACCAACAACCTATTGCTTGACATGGAAATTGATAAATGCAACACCAAAGCAGCAACAGGCTGGGTTTGTTTTACGTTATATCAACCTCATTGGGTTATTTAATGCCGACACGATTTTTATTTTCCAAAAATGAATTGCTGCTAATATTTTTTTTTCTTCAAAAATGTATTGCTGGTAATATTTTTTTCCTAAAATGCATTGCTGGTAATAATTTTTTCTTCAAAAATGTATTACTGGTATTCAAACCTAACTTTATACTTTCATAGTGTTTTGACCCAAGTTTGGTGTCAACTATTTGCCCACAGCCGAGACCCTAACAGGGGCTACCACCCAAGGTCAGGGTAGACCTGGGAAAGCCAGCAATTAAGAGATGGTTCCACACTCCTCAAAACCTCCTGATCAGAAGACTTGCTGCTGGATGTAGTTTATCATCTTACTCAGGACACGGATGTAGTTTATTGTCATACCCAAGACAGAGCAGCAACAGTGATGGCCAAATTGAGCAAGAGTGTATCGTTTTCCAAGTGTAGCTCAGATATGGCACAAGACCGAAAGTATGGGGCACCCAGTGTGGATCGAACTCACTACTCAGGCGTAATTATACTAGCGAGACAAGCTTGCTAACTATTACGCCACCTCGAGGTGCCCAATTGAGCAAGAGTGTATGGGACAACAGTCAGCCGACCTTGCACACCTAACTAAAGATATTCCAAGCATGTGATCTTTGTACTCTGCTTTGCAGCAGCAAAACCAGGTTGGTATATAGCAGACAGGAAAACTGCTTGGAAAGCTTCCATCTTTGCTGCTTATCGCATATCCTCGGCATCACATGGAGAGACAAAATTACCATCACTGCTGTACAGGAGCAAGCCAACTCCTGCAGAATACATCTCCTTTGTTGGGTCATGAACATTGAATACCAAAAGACATCATGGATGGTGAGCTGGCCCCGACACACCACTTGATAGACTGTCCTGCAGCACATTTCAAGGATGTCTGCAAAAGGGACCCGAAACTCACAGGCATCAACTCTGATACCTGGGAACAGTTAGGAGAAGATCACTGTGGCTGGTGGCATGCTTTCCAAGGAGGAGTCATGAAGGGTGAAAAAAAGCAAAATGAATCACTGGAAATCCGAAGACAACACAAGAAGCAGAGATAGCAATCCGAGACTTTCATCTCACATTCCAGCTTTGTCTTCCACACCTGCAGAAGAGACTGACATGCAAAAATTGGAGTTAAGCCACTCTAGATGCTGCTCACAAAAGAACTGAATTTTGACCAAACTGGGTGCTATCATTATCTTATGAGATAAATGGATGCCTACTATATATGAACAAAAGAATGAAAGAGTTGTTAAAAGGCACTTGACTAACCAGAAATTCAATTATCAGCAGAAATAATCAACAGTGGACTTTGCACAAGATAAAATTTTATCTGAAGGAGATTGGAAGACATTGGGGAAAACATAAATAAAATACTGCTAGTGGATTATACAAAAAAAAAAAAAAATGTCATTGCTGACCGTAAAAGGATTTTTAAATATATATTTTCTGTATTTGTCACTGACAATGTAAAAGAAAAATTCTGCCAAGAAAACTTTGGTACACTCCTATAACACTGAATTTTAATAGAAATTGTATGTGGTAAAAGAGCTTTTTACCAGAAGTATTTTATAGCAAGATTGATTAACATTATCAGAACTTGAATGAAAGAGAACAATTTAGGATGATATTAAAACATAGAGAATAAAGTTACATGTTTTGAAGTTATTTATATTAAACCATTAACACATTTTTAAATTTCTACCATACAGATTTGATTTTTTTTTTTTTTTAACAATTTATCAACCCTTTGTAGGTTATTTAGAGCCAAAACATATTTTTGGATTATAAGAATAATTCTTTTCTTTTGCGAGGAAATATTGCATTAACAATTTTAATGTTAAATGATAATGATTTTTCTAGTTACAAGTCCTACTATCTAACTCAGTTGTTCCCAAACGATTTTTAGTCCATGCCCCACTTTGGTATTTCTAAAATTCTGAAAACCGTAATATTTAATTCTTACATATTCAAAATTTTACAGCAATTCATGTGAAGGAAGCTTAAAAGGCCATTAACTTGGTCTCTAAACAAGCCTCCAAAGACCATGGCGTCCATGAAAGAGAAAAGTATGCCAATCACACATGTACATACATACACACAAAATATTTTTATGCATGCATACTGTACATTCATCGCATGCATTAACATTAACACACTTACTCAGACCCACTAGAAAAGAATTCACTGTTAATAACTCATTCTTGAATTGCCTCCTTATTCTGTTGGTAGAGTAAATCGAAGAGTGCACATCCTACACATGCCCCCACCAAAATATTACCATGCGCCTCACGTTGGGAATCACTGATTTAATTCATAGCCACAGGAAGGAGATGGATTCATACCAGGAAGTGAATGTAACAAACCAGACTGGAATTTCAACTCTGCTCTCCAATTTCTTATACTGAACACTATCCATTGCACCACCTGCACATCCTCTTCCATAAAGAATCAGATGCAGATGAGTTTCTAATTTTTTATAATATTCATGTATTATAAATTATTTATTACATTCAATACAAATAGATATATAAATTAGGAAAGAAAGGCTTACCTGGACAGTATTTCAGCAGAAAGATCATTATTACTGTCAGTGGAAGTATCGCCTGGAAGCATAACAGCAGAATATCATCCCATGCATAAAATTCATTTGTTGGTTCCAAGATTAAAATTGGCTTCACAATAAGATATACACCAACACAAATGGACTTAGGAAAATGGTAAACTGTTTAAAGATTAACTATATGGTCTTAAGAATCAAAGAAAAATTTGCTTTATACATAATTGAAACAAAAATAAGTGGCCAAGTAAAGATACTGTCCATTATCATTCCAATATTTGTTCAAGACCATTGAATTAATTGTTAGTTATATTGAAGGATGAATCAGCAAAAAAAATATTGTGCTAATGAAATAAGTAACAAGTTCAGTAGATAAATCAGTCCTGGAATGAGACCAAGTAACATTTTCTAATTTTCCATTATAAGATTAAATAAACACTTTTATTTCCCTTCTAGACAAAACGTCTACATAAAGTACTTTTTATTGTTAACAAGGTTTTAATCACTTGGTTTATCTGTAACAATAATTTTCTATACAAAAATATTAAAGCATGGAAATTCTTGAACAATTGGTTTCCACAAAACTTCTAACACGTATACTGAGAGTTTATTATAGTTAATAAAAAATACTAAACAATTATGTTTTACAATAAGTGTTTTCAATAAAATAAAAAAAACAGCCAGCTAAGATCTGAACTTATGATGCCTACATATTGTTTCATAACATGGTTAACCTCATAAAATGTGATTAGAAGCTTGTAGCCTCTACAAAAATTTATGCAAAATCAAAACAAGCATAAAATAAAAATCAGGAGAATTAATAAAGAAAGAACATAATTACCATGCCCACGTAGGTCCACAGCTATGCAGCGACAATGGACTAATTCACACAGATGTGACTAAAAGAAAATTCAGAAATTTATATTAGAAAAAAAAAATTAATACTATCATGATATATCAGTCAATATTAACTAATTCTTTGGATTTTGTAAATAAAAAAATTGATAGCTTATGCTTGGAAAGACAACATTTCCCCAGTGTCATATGCTTGTACTGCTTAATGGTACAAATTTAAACAAATTACAATAGAATATTAATGAATACAATCATGACCTAGTATGTACTGGTAAGAATTTTTGATTACATATTTTTTTTCAAGGGTAAAAGAAAACTTAAGACAGACCCTGATATTAAAATTCAATTTTTTTTTTTTTTTCATTTCTTATGACTTATGTAAGTTTTAACACCTGAGAAGTGATGAAATGCATTCAACAACAACTTGAATTATCATACAAGTATCAGATTTCTTTAATAATTAATTTTAAGAATTAAAAAGACAATGTTATATCAATGTAGCATCAGTACGGGAGTATCGATTTGATATGTAATATTTCCATTTTGTCAATGGCTACTGAAAAAGACAGACACATTATATAAAGCAATATTATAATATTATTATACAGTGTAACCCGGATAAAAGAGAAACCCGCATATAAGAGAGATTTTATATGGTCCCAAATTAGAGCCTGTGTTAATGTATATATAATAGACCAAACCCGGATATAAGAGACTTCTCCGGTCCCGACAACTCTCTTATATCCGGGTTACACTGTATATGGAGTTCATAAGCATTGTTTTTTTTACTTTGTTATTTTTGATGCAAACAAAACCAAATGTTGAATCCTTTTCAGTATCATTAAAGTTAATTCATAGACAGATGAAAGAAAGATGCATTGCAAAATGAACTGGTCATATTTAGTCAGAATCTAACAATATGCCAACTATTTGCAATGTCAGCAGTATATATCATCGGTCAAGAATACTAAGCTAATGACATTATTACTTACCGAGAGCAGAGCCCATGACAAAGCTGAATAACCACCACCATGTAAGAAAAATATAACTGGTCCTTCCGTTCCGCATTCGTAAACTCTGAAAGTCTACATTAATGTTAAGAACAATAACAGAAAATTAAAAAAAGCAGAGGTCAATATTTTGGCAGGATTAAAAAAAGAAAAAGAGTATGAGCTAAATTCCAGATGTGAGAAGTAGAAGCGAGTAACTAGTTAATCTAATTTCTGCTGCACTCAGCTCAACGACTTGATAGCAGAGGCTGTCACTGGCATGCCACAATAGTTGACAAATGAAGAGTGTAAGTGAGAATTTAAGCAAACCAGACTCTAACAATTAAAAGACAAGCTGTTATTGTCTGTCATGGTATTATAAACAATGTTGAAAAAGAAAGGAATGTATGGGTACAATTTATTAAAAAAAAAATGACAGTTATTTCTGTATGAAAGATTTGTTCTGGGCATCCTTTCCTCTCAAATTTTCATCAAAATATTTCAATTTAATTTTAAAACACACAGCTTCCTGAAGAAATAATTGGTATTTCTTTATTAGATGATTTTAAAAAGATTTTTAGAGCATTTACTTTATATGCATGTGTATGCGTGTAACAATAAAAATTTACACACCGTATATTTTCTTGTCTATATTTCTGAGATGAGGTATTATGTACAGTATTTACATTAGTCGGACTATTGTCCTCATCTTTGTCGCCATATTTGTCACCTTTTGTTATCATTGCTTTTCTCTGGCACTCCTTATTACTGGTTCCCATATTGTATTTATTTCTATTCTGTGACAAATATGGCGACAAAGATGAGGACAATAGTCCGACTAATGTAAATACTGTATACTTTCTTCTTTTAGCATATCAAGATTCATGCAGGCAAGATATACAGTGAGAATTATACTGACATTTTCTTCTGGAAAATACACATTTCCAGTTTCATGTAATTTATATATTATCTATTAAAAAACAAAACAAAATGCACATTTAAAAAAAATTCTATAAATTACTGCAGTATGTAATGCCTCAAAAGGATACACTGTATTCTCCAACTTGCACGTCATGTTTCTTATGAAAATATGTGTCCCAGTAAACTGGAGTATAATCTCGTCTTCTAACCTGTAATCCACGTTGATTGCTCCTGAAAGAAAAGGTGTCAATGAAATTTTACAATCCAAAAATTATCTATTTTTTTAATTTTTTTTTTAAAAAGAGGAATTTTATTTGAAGAAATCACAGATATATAGGTTTCATAAACTGAAATAATTGTCAAATTACATTCCTAAGTAAAGTTCCTTTTTCTGTGTCTGTCACACTCTTCTTCTATGTGCCATATCCCTTCAGGACATAGGCAATCATGGTTCTTCACAATTTCCCGTCTTTCATAGCTCTTAATAAATTTTCTTGTTATTTTACCTAAACCTTGTTCCATCATACATTTACTCAAGATTGTTTTTCTCTGTCCCTCTGGTCTTCAATCTGTCCTGAGAGTATTATTTTCCAAGCCCTCTTTTCTCATTATGTGCTATAAAAATTTCAACTGTCTCTTCCTGATGTTAAGTAAAAGTTTCCTTTTTGTTTCCATTTTCTCTAAAACTTCATCAGTGCTGACAGGTTTGGTTCAAGGTATTCTGAGCATCCTTCTGCAGAACCACATTTCTGTTGCTTCAAGTCTTTTTTTTTTTTCACCTGTGAGGAAATTGTCCAGTATTCACTGGCATGCAGGAGGACTAATATCATGTAACAGTTCAGTCCACACTAAGAGGATACAAATAATTAATCTTTTTGTTTTAAGGCTTTATCTGTAGAAAAATCTCTGAGGAATTAGAATTATATTTATTTCCAGTAAGTCATCTTTAGATTTATAAAAAAAAGGTTAAAAAATTTTGTAATAAAATACCCAGTAAGGTAATATTAACTGTTAACTTATAAGGAAATATTTGGCATTTATTGGCCAAGTAGTTAGTGTTACCATCAGTTGAAATTTATAAAATCTTTCTCTTAAAACAATTTCTCAGGAAAATAAGTTTCTCATGTTCACTGTTATCGCTCTTCTGGTATTGATGGGGGCTTCTTTCCTAAACTTCTATTTGAAGTGGTGTGGAATGTTAACATCTTGATTATGCCATTACTTTCTCATTGAGTTACATGTGACATCCATTTTAGCTCTTGCTGCTGTTGAAAGTTCTAAAGTGATATAGTTTCTGTTATTTGGTACAGTTCTTTGTGTGTGATTCTGTAGCACCAATCCACAAGGTTTGTAGAAGAATGGTCTTCACTAAGAGCAACAAGCTTCACTTGCTCAAAGTCATTTTTAAATCACAAATGATTTAAAAATGACTTTGAGCAAGTGAAGCTTGTTGACACAACTGATAGTTTAGATATTTCTAAATAAGCTTGGCACCATGCATGACATCCAGATGAAAGTCTCAATCTTACAAGACTATTTAAAAATGACTCAAATTTTTAGGTTAATGTTTTGGTTTTGTGGCAACTTGTTCAATTTCATTATCTTCTATACTAAATTTGTTATAACTGACATGAATGACAAAAAGAGAGATGTCATAGTTATTTACAAAGTGTAACTTAGTTTTGATATGAAGTAGCCATTGAGAATGGTTGTGTGTGTGGTGTAATGGATTGCAGCTCAGAATGTGAAATCAGAAAGCCGAGTTTGAATTCCAGTTGAGTTTGTTCACTTATGTACAAATACCTTTGAAAAACGAATTCATCTCTTCTCCCTCCAGCTATGGGTTAAATAGCAGAACAAACTAGTTTGCCTTTGTTGGCAACCATTCTAGAGATAGTGATTAAATAAAATCACCTGTTTTCCAGCAAGGGTGGGCCACCTGTGGGGATGCGTTGGGGCAGGATAATACAGTGACTGAAATTCTTCTGTCACAGACTGAGAAAGTGTTTAATCAAACCTAGTGAGAACCAAATTCACTGCTCAACAGTAACAATATTAATGACTGGGTCATTAACCATTACATCATGATGAGACAATCAAGAGGAGTTATTTATGGTTTAAAATAGCAGATATAAACTAACAGTACTATTTCCAATTATTTTTTATTTCATTCCTTTGAGAATGAAGCAAAAGCAAATAATTGTGGGGGGGGATCCACAATTATTCAAGAAAGCCTGAAAATTTTAATGCAAATTAATTCTTTCAACAAACAACTCTTAATATATTTAAATTTTAGAGATTGTAAAGATACACTAATTAAAATTACAGTAAAAGCTTCATTTAACGTCCTCAGCTTAAGGAATTTAAAGAACCACTTGTGAATTACATGGTCATAACAAACTTACTTTTTATTTTTATTGAATGATGTTAGATAAATGCTAGAACAAATCATCATGTTAAGTTACTAGCTTTTGTCAGAAATGAAAAATCTTGCCAATTTCTGCTATTTTTAAAGAGAGTTTTCACTATAAATAACTCTTTTGCAACTGTGCGTGTGCATGTGTGTATGTGGGAGATGCATCTCAATGTTTCAGGTTGTTTAGTGTGTAGCCAAGATCACTTGCATATTGTAAATGATTAGTCTCAGTGACCCATGGGAGAGTGCACTGAAAAAAAAAAATTGTTTTGAAAGGACAAATCTAATATGTGTGCGTGTGGTTTGAGCTTAATCTCTTCAGATAGATATTTGTTCAAACTGATACTTTTTTTTTTTTTTTGTTCTGTGCTTATTATCGTTAAATTTATTTATTGGGTACTTTTTAGATCTCAAATGTCTTTTGTAAATCTTGTTTTAATAAGGGTGGGAACCGTTTTCTTTTTTGTTTATATTTGCCTTATTAGATTTTCAAATTTCAGCTGACAATCATGAGCAAACATTTTACATGTTTTTTTTTTATTCACATTCCTGTTTTTTCTAAGCCTCAGTTATAAGTGCAAATTAAATTACAGAGTACATCTACAGCGCAACTTATAAAACTCTCCCAATATAAGCAAGGAAAATAGGTGATTGTTTTATTTAATATTTTATACAGTTTTACATTACATTGGTCATTTGCATGCTGTCTTAGATTGAACAAAATGATGCTCATTAACCGCGGTGATCCACAGAACATGCTTCTTCATTGGATTTAAGGAAGATGCTCACCCTCCAATTTTTAAAATTGAGGTTTTACTATTAAAATTTTTATGAACTGAAGAAATTTGCATCTACTTTGATATTTTGTATCTTAAAAAACACAAGAATAAAAAGCCGGAAAAGTTATTTCCCTATCTATGCCAGTGGTTAGTGTTCAAGCCTAGGTGAAACTAAGATTTCAAATGCCCTGCCCACTTTGTCAGAATGGCCTCACAATCTTCCTCAACCAATTTTCCCTAAGCCTTGATGTAATCTGCATTTTTTTTTTTTTTTAAATGTCATATCTCTTTCTGGATGAAAATCCACAGACTCCTTTATTATCTGTCAATTACTATGATTTCTTGGGAAAGATAGTGGAGTGGTTTCCTTGTTACTTTCTCCAAGATTTTGCATTCTCTCCTGAATTGGTTGCCACCAGCTAAAGAGCCCAATCTACCTGACTATCCAACCATAGATGGCAGGAGAAAAGACAGATTGATGCCTCTCCAAAGAATATTCATACATAATTGAATGCAGCAGACTAGGCAAAATCTAAACTTGTTGATTTCACTTTCCTTCAGTGTCACATAATCAACATGCTTAAAAGAGGTAATATAAAAAGGCAGGTTTGGCCAGATTGTCACTAACCTTTGAATCCTTTGACAATATAACTAACTTAAAGATGGAACAGAGACGGAGAGACAGGTACAAAGAAATTTTTTGGATTTTTTTATAAAGCCATTTTCAAAACAAAGACAAGTAAAACATATTCTAAAAAAAAAAAAAAATTAAGTTCATAGCTTACTGTATTCCCTTTTGCACTAATGTTCTTAGGAATGTCATGAATCTACCACTTCTCTCCCAGCTATGGGTTAAATAGCAAGGAAGACTGACTCGACTCTCTAGCTTTAGATAGCAGCCAATTACGAAAAATAGAAAAGGACTAGAGACCATGGAGAAGACGAGAAACCACTCCACTAAAAAGTCATGCCAATTCACGGACAATAAAGAAAAAAGAATCTGTGGAGAACCGTGATCACCTATGCACTGAAGTGACATAAAATTAAAAAAAAAAAAAAAATGAAAATTTTCAAACTTGTTTTGATTTTTCCGCGTCTTTAATGACATTGTTTTTCGCATGTCTCATATTGCAATACATTTATTTTTTAGAGAGAGTAAAAAAAACTTCTCCAATTGAATGAAAAATATATATCATAAAAAACAAAAAAAAATGTAAATAATTCATGAAACTAAGAAAATAACAAACGACAAAAAAAAAAAAAAATACACCTTTTAATTTTCCGTTACCAGATGAAGGAAACCCACTGACTTCTTAACTACTCTATCAAAATTTAAATATTTTTATTTGAAATAATAATTTTTCTTTAATTCATTTGTAAGTGATTTTTTTAAACTCGATTTAAAAAGAAATCAAACTATGCTTTTAAAAAGTATTGGTAAAGAATAATTTTTAAAAATGTTAAAAAACGATAAACATTTTTTTAAAAACTTTTTTTATTTTATATATTTATTTTTTTATCTCTCGAATTTCAAATAAACTAAAATAAGAATAAATAGTACTTTTTTTTTGCTTAGAGAAATATTACATTTGATGCAAATAAAAGAAAAAATAAATAAATAATTGAAAATAACAATTTTTTAAGCTAACATACCCAGACGAAGGCGCTGGCGGGGGCATATGAGGAAGTCGGCTTGCTAGGACTTGTTTCCTCATTATTTCAATCGATAAATTTATCGAATTTTTTAAGGAAAAAAATTATTTCCTTCTGTGAAAGTTGTTGTTATTTTTTTTTATTACTGCGAAGAGACGACAGCAGACATCTTGGTACGGACGCGCTGCTAACCCGACCAGCCAATGACGCAGAGCCAGCATTTAGCAAGCATTACCGCAACAGTAGTTTCGTATCTTTCTTTGCTAAACGGTGATAGAAATTTGAAAAAATAAAAATAATTTTCGGAAAATAGAGTGAATTTTCAATTTGAAAATTTCGATATGTATATTTTATTTTATCAAATTATCGCCAATATTTTTTCGTCTAAAAACTCAAAAGTTTGTGTATGTCTTAGGGTTGCCAACTAAAATGAAAATGCGGAACGAGAGGAAGAGGTCTAAGGTTTCCCAACAAAGTGGCCGCGGACGTTTTAGGTAGGTTCCTAAGCATGGGGTCCGCGGACTACCTTAGAAAAAGATTCCCAACTATGGAGCCACGGACAAAGTTGAATGAAATCAGTTGGTTATTTGGTGATTGTTGGGTTCGAGGACAGCCTTATAGATAGAAATCTTCCCAAGCCTATGGACGGAGTCAATCATATGCCTAGTCTTCAAGAACGCAGGTGAGCGATCTTCCCCCTCCCAGTATAGGCCCATCAATCTCCACACAATCTTCAGCAAGATTTTTGAGGCTATACTCAAGGACCCTGAACTAATCATGATAAACAGATGTCTCCCTCAAGGAGGCACTGTGCCTTGAGAGACTATTGGGCCTCAAACTCAAACCTGATCTCATACATGGAACTTCTATATACGATCCATCACTCAAGATGCAGGTAAAATGGTCAGCTTCCTCTACCACTCCAGTAAGTACCTGACTCCCCATGTTATCCTCTACCTTTACGAGATCCAGAGCAGACCAAAAATGGAGTACTATTGACATATTTTGGCTGGAGCTGCCCTGTCCTCCCTTTCCAATCTCGATACAATTCCAAAAGTATCTCAGAGTCCTTGTGAGTGACACATTTTCTATCTTCCAACCTCTCTCTCACAGGTGGGATGTGGCAAGCATCTCACTACTCTATTGGGAAATGGTTGAACAAACTACATTCCTTGGTTCTGCCAGGTCTAACCTTCATGGCTAGGACCTGCCATGCCACTCACATTGTAGCAAACCACCCACATTCCCTCTGTATTCCATTGGTGAGAAGTAAGTTCCACTTGAACAGCTTCTTCCCACAAACCACTGCTCTGTGGAATAAACTCCTAAGAGGATGTTTCCCCAATCATTGCAATCTGAACCTGTTCAAGTCTACTGTTATCTTCCCCTCTTATACATATAAATTGCCCCTTAATGTAACCCTCTACCTTGAGAGGCCTCCAGGCTGAGTACAGGGTTAACCTTACTGTTAAAAAAAAATTAAAAAAATATGTGCAATTTTTAAGATGAATCATCACTTCTCAAAATTCAGGACAAAAATGTGTCCCACATTAACTGATGCGAAATAGATCTTTCAGCATCAAAATAGTTGACAATCCCTTTTTGTGGATTGGTTGGTAATGCTAGTGTATCTCCACTAGAAACTCTGAAAATTAAAGTTGTGTGTGTGTGCAAATATTCTTTGACATCAAATACAGTTTTATCATTTATATCTAGCAGCATGTGTCTTATAGTGATTTTCCAAGCGTAGCTAAGATGTGGCACAAAGCTGAAAGTAGGAGGAACCCAGTGAGGATCTAACTCACTACTCAGTCGTTGTTCTAGCGAGACAAGCTTGCTAACTATTACACCACCTCAAGGTGACCAACAGTATGCATCTTATGTTACCCAACCTAGTAGTTTTTGCTTAATCATAACTAATTTGTATATTTAGTTTTAAAATCAAATTTTTAAAAAATGAAGGTTTTGATCTTCGCTATTAACTTGGTCTTTTGTGTTTTTTATTTATTAATCATTTCACCCCAAGTAAGATGATAATGTTACTAGCACACAGGAGGTTGCAGAGAATGAAAAGACTTTATTGATGAGAAGTGAGGAAAAGGACAATAAAGGAATAGGATTCAGGAAGACAGAAGATGGTGATTGATGTATTTAAATATTTGAAGTCAGGGAAGCAAGAAATAAGAAAAAAAGTTAATTTTAGAGAAAAAAAAAAATTTTGATATTAAAACAGATTATCCTAACTAGAATACATTCACCAAGCTATGTTGACAATGACAAAATAAAGCAACATAGACAACCAAAGAACAGATTTCAAAAAGAGAGAAAGACATACTGGCCAATGTTCAGAATTTCCAAGTAAATGGTTGTCAGATACAAATCAACATTCTTCTAAAGATAAACTGGAACAAACAAATTCCCACAAAATTCGTTTTTTAAAATATTTTTAAGTTTAGCATTATCTGAGAAAAAGTCTAATTTGTGAAAAACTCAGTGAAAATAAATCATATTAGTGGCTTCACTGAGCAACATTTTTGCAAAACATAAATTCTATTAGAATTACTGAAATGCTAAAATTGATTTGCTCAATATGGTAACAAGATCAAATTTACTGGTATCGTGTTGGAATTTAAAAGAAATTTGATGTTAACTTAGCTATCATAATACCAATCAATAACATTGGTGAATATATATTTAGTTTAGTATATATTTTTAATTTTAATTATTGGGAGAGAGAAAAAAAAAAGAAAGACCCAAATGACATTTCAGTGATTTTAGTGTCAGAACTCCATTTCTTTAACTCAAACGAAAGTTCTCACTTTGACAACCACAGCTCATATGGCAAAAACAGAAAATTTTGTCCAAAGGACCCACTTCTGTAATACCATTAAAAAAATATCAGGGTCATAAACTATCTTTTCTGACCAATTAGAGAAAGCCATGTGGTTTTTCACAGCAGCCATTTGTGAGCCACTGGTTCACTATAAAACTAATGCTGATATCACCTACAGGGGGAGATCTGACTCAGCTTGTATTAACAACAGAGCCCCACAGCAGGCAAGCTTAACTGAACATGGTGGACTACATGACTGCCCAGGCCATCAGCAGTGACACCAAGGAGTTTCCATCAACAACTTCAGCCAGCAACAAAACAAGCGTCATCAGAGATTAACTATCGACTACTACAATGCGATAATTTGTGGAATATTTCTTCCATAGGCCTATCTCAGTTGATTAAATATGCATGTTGATTTTCTTCCACAAGTCTCTCTCACTCAACTACAGGTGTGTTGATTTTCTACCAAGAGTCTATCTCATTTGACTACATAAAGGGTGCTATTGGTAAATTGTCACCATTTTATATTTTTAATTTAATGCATGTAGGTTGTTTGTTTTTGATTTTGTCGACTACACAGTATAGTAGGGTCAGTTGGGCATCGTCTGTGAGAAAAAGAGCACCATGACACAATTCACTCTGCCAGAAATTTGGAAAGGGCATGCTGTACTTCTTGGCATTTGCACCGGAAGCTCCAATACAAACATTTCAGAGTGTTTGGGTGTCAATCTGAGGATAGTGCAGAGGATTTAGAAAGAGTTGGATGATATATCCAGTCAACATCATGGTGCTTGGTGTGATCACTTGTGATGACGACATTATCCCGCCATTCATCTTCCCACAGGGCTTCAACAAAAAGGCTTACATCAAGTGCCTTGAGGAGGTAGTGCTGTTCTGGGTGATGAGGGTGGCTGCTGGAAGACCAAATGTTTGGCAACGGGACTCTGCACCATGCCACACAAGCAGAAGAACCCAGTCATGGCTGTCAGACAATTTCTGTGACTACGTCAATTCTTATATTTGGCCACCTAACTCCCCAGACTGCAGCCCCCTTGATTATTATGTGTGGGGTGCAGTTGAGTGAGAGACCAACAAAACTCCTTATAACACCAAAGATGAATTGAAGGCAAAGATTATGGCAGCATTCACCAACTTAAACAAGGTGACTGTCCAGAAGAGTTACAGGAGATTCCAAAGTCACATCTCGAGGCAGTGATTGAAGCCAATGGCAATTTTATTGAATAAATTTACTCTTTAGTATTTCAAGATATTTTTGTGTAATTTTGGTAAGCATATCTGTTAAAATAAGACGTCAGTGTTATTTTCATTTTTGTGGCATTTAGACTACAATTTATCCATCGCACCTGTATATCTGTTAAAATGAGATGTCAGTGTTATTTCCATTTTTGTATAATCTAGAAGTCAATTTATCCAGCGTACTCTGTATGCATGTTGATTTTCTCCTACAAATTTATCTCACCCAACAAAATATGTGTGTTGATTTTCTCCAAGTTTTTATCTCAACTACCACCTTGTGTTATACCTTGAATGAACTCTCAGTCTGATATACAACAACCTCGGAATGAGCCAACAACCAGACATTGTAAGTCATCGGAAATAAAGAACCCTTTCACTTGTCTCAACAATGTCTTACCTCTATTTCTTATATTGTTCTGTCACTTTTACTTTTTTTTCTTGTTAATGGTAAAGTTGCTGTTACAAATCAAATCAATTCAATTTTTTTTACCTTTCAAAATAAGAGTTTACAATGTGAAATGTAATTTCTAATAAATATATTTTTAATTTTGAATCCAATATTATTTATTATGTAAAAATTATATTTTAGTGGATACATATACTTGAATAGATTCTCTGTTCTTTTAAACAGTGTGAATTACATTATACCATTCTGTACAACAGAATATTTCAGTAAGGAAAATGTGCTCTCTTTCTCTTTCAGGGTTCGAACATGCATCCCAATTTATAGGGGAAACTATCTGGTGTACATTAGAAGCCATCTGTGGCCGAGCACAGAAGATGTAATTAACACTGTTTAAAAAAACAGGGCATTTATTCAAACACATGTATTCATTGAAATATAAAGTTTATACAATGAAAAAATATGTAATATAATGATGACTAGCAGGCTTTGCCCACTTGCTATTGCTCCACAAAGTAAGACATATTCATTACTTGAAATTTTTGAAACAAGAATTTTAAATGAATATTTCATTCATGAATTGGCTTGTTATAGCTCAGGAAAGATTTACAAATAGATGCCAACTTGTTGAAGGCCAAGTAAAATGGAAATTTCAAACACTTTTCTGCACTATATAAGACAATATTCCTAAACAGAACTATTTTTGATATGAAAATGAAAAGAATCCTCAAATAAAAGAACAGTAATGCAGGACAGTTAATTAATGAAATAAACATTTTTAAAATAATATGCAAATTAGTTAAACCTGAAGAGTGATATTGCCTAGAATTAGATAATATATAATACAGATAGTGAGCTTTTAGTGAGTGGGGGATCAAGTAAATCTCTTCTCTCTTAGAATGATTTATACACTCTGATACTTACTGACAGGGATCTGTCCCTCTGCTGGTAGTATCACAGCTATGACTAGCTTAGACCACTGAGTGAAGACATTTGTGTTCCCATGCTAAAAACTGACCTTGTGTCAAAACCTGTCAAGTAAATCTCCTCTCTTGTGAGTGGTTTTTAACACATTTATCATCTCTCTTTGGACAGAGTGCACTCAGGGGCAGTGCCGTCAAAGGACAGAGTCGCAACTGGGGAAAATTATACTGAGGCCAGGCTTTCTCCTTGCACCGACGGTTGTGGGAAATTTTTGTTCCAAGTCCCCACCTTAAAAACTGACCTTGTGCCACAGAGAACCTAGTATGTAAATTGTTCTTGAGTAATTTGTAACATGTTTATTTATCATCTTTCAGTTGCATCTGTCTTTGGGCAGAGTGCGCTCAGGGGCGGCTCTGTCAAAGGACAGTCACAACTGAGAAAAATTATACTGAGAGGTGTCCAGTCATGGTAAGCAGCTGCGCCCTCTTTTTCACACCAAATCCAGCACAACCGACAGTTGTGGGGATGGGGGAAATTTTTGTTCCTAGCCCAGGTGTACGTGCTCAGGCTCCCCACATTAATCCGACCTTGTGTCACAATGTGACTTCGTGGGGTGGGCCGTGTAAATACCAAAGTGTAGAGCTGGGGCTTCTTAATCACAGAATTTGTGGAAGAATTGAGTTCCAATTTCACATTTATTCATATACATTCCATAATATAGGTTTTACTTAATTAGCTATTATGTGTCTAACTCTTCAATTGCTGAATGTATAACTCATTATATTTTCCCATGTTCACACTATAATAATTTTATCTTATAAACTGTCCTCTGCTCTGTCACCTATGAAATAAAAATAATTGTTTGTAGGGAAAATAAGGATCTACGAACATCAAATCGTCTTTAAATTAAGTGGCAGCAGAAGAATTATCATTGAACTTTTAAAAGGTAAGCTTAAACATTAATTCAATACTTAAATGCAAGGATCAATTTTGAGTTCTTCAGTAGTTTATTGATGCCTATTGTATCTACTCCTCACCAGCTATTGTGATGAAGGCCAAACCAAGAGTCCTCCACAGGAGCTAGCTTAAATGCTGCCTGATAAGGCAGGTTTTAAACTAGCTTAAAATTTTAAGCTAGCTGCAATTTGGGATACAAAAAGAAAAATAAGAATTACTCCCCTTGAACCATGAAAGCAATGATAATGGCTAGTATAATATATTAATATATATTTTTTAACCTTACATAATCTGGTAACCCTGGATCTGAGCTCAACGGAAATCGTTCCCTGCGCCTAACTTTTCTAGGGCTTTTGAATGAGCTATGAATCATTCAAATCAGACCAATGGGAGCGGAGTTGCTTGTACACACACATGCACTGTCATTTATATATAAGATTATTTCATATTAGTATGGGGAAAACACCTATAGTCAAAAATGATCCCAAAAGAATAACCATTGTAGCAGGGTTGCCGTTTTATTTTTCAGGATTACCAATTGTTGAAGGAATATTATTTATTAATATTTCATAGGAAACATATTTTGTGATAGTATTCTGGTTGTATAGTATATTTTCTTGAACAGAAGATAGGAATAAAATTACAAACAATATTATACATATAATATTTCATCGTCTTAGCAAAACAAAAAAGATGTAAAAAGAGGTAAATAGAAGCATGTAAAGACAGTTGTCCTTATTCATATATACGCTGTATGCAAAGTCCCAGTGAAAATGAAGAGAGACTTACATTGGAGAAGTTTCTTGTTGGTTCAATAGAGTTATCAACTTAAAGTATTTGTTTGCTATCCTGTGCACAATGTGACACATGGTTCACTGGGGACAAAGAAGTCCTGTGGAAACGAAATGAAACCTGTTCTGTCCCTAGGGAATTCTGTAGCTAAAGAAAGGAAGAACAGAGAGCTTTTGCACCCTTTTCTTTTGTAGTGCTTTTTGTCAATGCCATCTAGCAGTTTCTAGCAGCAATTCCTCAGCAGACAAGTGGGGCAATCTCATGCCAACCTGTAAAATAACTGTTCAGGGAACAGCTCAAGGCAGAATACTGACAAACTAGAATTAAAATAAACAGAAGCTGTACCCAATGAAAAAAAAAAAAAGAATAAAAGTTGGATCAGAAAACTTTTTCAAAAATCTGAAAAACAACAGCAGAGAAATTTCAAGATGACAGAGGATACATGAAAAGAGAAACCAAATCCCAGTTAATAACGGTACAGAAAATGAGAACAAATTGTTGTAATGCTGAGCTAGACAAGACAACAGAATGCTACATGTTGCTTATGTGGAGAATCAACATGAAACCGTCAGTTATATAAAAAATGAATACAGCAAATTGGTTCAGAAAGAGTACGAGAGATTGGTTAGTTGATTTTGTTTTGCAGCATATCAATCTCTATGGGTTATTGTAAATACTTTGAATGCAATCCTATGCTTTCAACTACTGTTGGTCATTTTTTTTTTATACAAAAATGTATTGCTGGTATTTTTACTATAAAAATATATGTAGGTGTTTTGTTTTTGTTTGGGGGTTTTGGCCATAGCTAGGACCCTAACAGGTGCTACCAGCCCGGGTCAGGGCGGACCTGGAAACAACAACAATTAACAGATGGTTCTATGCTCCTCAAAACCTCCAGTCTCCCGATCAGAGGCCTTGCTGTCAGATGTAGTTACTTTCCCTTACTACCTTCTGTAGGAGTTTCTGTAGTTTCCTTTCTGTGTCTGCTATCAACACTGTGTCATCTGAATATCTTACATTCTTAAGATTGTGGCTGCCAAAAATGAATCCTAGTAGCACTTCTAATTCTCTCTGCCTCAGTGTATAGGTTGAATAAGTCATGTGATCTTGATTTTTCAGTTTGAAAGCAAAACTTTGGAACAATATTGGTGTTCAGCAATGGACACGTTTCCAAGACTGTGAAAAAGCACTGACTGTACTCATCCCATTCACGATGACATACTTATGCGAGTCTGGATTTCATGCCCTTTTGTTAATCAAGACAAAATCTAGAAATCGCTTGGGTGCACAGGCAGACGTGTGGATTGCTATCAGCAACAAGGTGCAATGATTCCAAAGACTCTTAAGCAATAAACAGGAACAAAAGAGTCATTAATTTTAAATTGGCTTATGAACATTTGAACATTCGTTCTTTAATTGTTTTTAAAGAAATTTCATGAATGGATGAAAATTTAATTTTTATGTAACTTTTAATTTGTTCTAATATTTTTTCTTTTCCATAAGTTTCATTTTTGTTTATATATTATTAAAAATTGATTATACAAATTTGTTTTGGTTACTTTCGCCTTTGTTCTTAAATAAAGTATTACTTTAAGGGGTATGAGAACATATTGAAGTTTTTGGGGGGCAGGGCATAGAAAAGTTGGGAACCATTACCAGGACCATAATGATTTAACTGTCTTAACTTTTTGGTGAACAGACTAATCAGTAGCTGTGACTTTCCAATATGAGGGTACCAGGCTACTGCTTCTGACTGGTCATTAGGAGCCCAAACTCTTTGGTGTCACATAGGCTGCTCTGATCTACAGTCGCATAATATCAAGGGATTTGTAGTGTCATGTCGTGCATGGGTAAGTGTCCATGCATGTATTTCTGGTGGACAACCCTGAGGACACATTATGCTCTGTTCTCAGCCACAATCTGGCTAGTTTGTATAGCCATGGACAACAGTGATAATAATGGTAGCCTTTTCTCTTTCTCCTCAACACAAATATCATGAAAAACAAAACATCATTAAAAGAAATACAAGTAAACAAAAACACCACCTTATTTACATTACTTGGACTATTGTCCTCATCTTTGTCGCCATATTTCTTACAATGTTTCGTTGTACGCTCTGGCCTTCTTCAGGTGGTTGGAATGTCGAACTGAACCCTTTATTTCGCTCACTGGGGTAGACTGTTCTAGTTCCACATGCCATGTTTAAAGAAGGCCAGAGCGTACAACGGCCGAAACGTAATAAATATGGCGACAAAGATGAGGTCAATAGTCCGAATAATGTAAATAATGTACATAATACCTCATCTCAGAAATATAGACAGATACTGAAAAACACCACCTACCCCCACTTCAACATTTCTTTCCCAAATATTCATGGTATTTGTTCCAAGTTCTACAGTGTATACTCTTTTCTCTTTGCCCTTTGTGAAATCAATTTAAATTCTTCCATTGCTACCAAAGAATTCTTCGTTTCAGGCTATCTTCCCCTTTGCAGATAAGATTCCAGCATTCACATGCATGGCCTTGGTGTTTACATTCAGGATAATCTTTCAATAACTGGGGAATTGTCTCTTGTGGCCCCAGACAACTCTTTAATGTGTTTCCGTCTTTCGTTACCAAACTCTGTTAGCTATCTCTTTTTCCTTTATCACTCCCCTTTTTCCCAGGACTGCAGTATATTAGACATAATCTCTGATAGTATAGAAAAGACACTCCCTCTCCATCCATCTGCAAACATCTTTGTTTTCAGTGACTTTAATGTGCACCATGACACATGTTTTAAACATTCTAAAGGTATTGATGTTGCCGGTATTCAGACATTAAATTTTTCCATTGCCCAATCCATACTCAAATTGGGGATTTCCCTACTTGTTATCAATGATGAATTAATTTATCATCTCTCATTGCAGAGCCTTTTTTCAGACAAGCAATATAGCTTTTGTTTTTTCAGGTCAACTGCTGATGTACAGATGATAATTGCGGAAAGAGTCCGTCATGTTCTCAATAAAAACTATGAAGCCTGGGCTGTAGATTTGGGCATCTCAAAAGCTTTTGACCAGGTTTGTCATACAGGTCTTATCCACAAGCTGAAAAATTACGGTGTCTCTGGACACATTTTTGAACTGATCTAGTCTTTCCTATCAAACAATGAAATGAAAGTTATCCTGAATGCCCACCTGTCTCGATCCTTTTAGACTAACACGGATGTCCCGCGGGGCTCCATCCTTGGTTCTACTTTATTTTAATTTTCATTAATGACCTTCCCAATGGCATCAGCCCTCAACTTGGTATCTACATTGATGACAAAACCTCTTGTCGCAATAGTAAGACTGATCCATCCAACAAGGCCAAAATGCCAGCCGATATCCAAAACGACCTCAAGTTCATTGTTAACTAGGGTAAAAGGTGGCTTCACTCCATTAATCATCTGAGAAACCCTTCTTTAACTTCCATCAGCATGGCTGATGCTAACCTCCAGGAAAGATCCTTCTCTGGTTAATATTCTCAGCTGACATGAAGTGGAAAGACTATATTGAATCCATTGCTAGGTCAGCTGCTAAGAAAGTTGGTTCAATGTGTTGTGCGAGACAATTTTTCTCTCCAGAATCTCTCATACATATCTATAAGTCTACTATTCTTCCATATTCAAAATATTGCTGCCACATATGGTTCAGTGCTCCTGCTATTCACCTTGAGCTCATTGATAAAATCCAAAGAAGAATCAACAATATTATTGGTCCTGATCTGGCAACTCGGCTTCAGTCACTTTCCCACTGCTGTAAGGTTGCCTCTCTGTGTCTTTTCTATAAATACTTTCATGGTAATTGTTCAGATGAGCTTCTCACTATGGTACCTAGACTTTTCGAATTTAAGTGTAGTACTAGACTGGCGTCGAGATCTCATCGATTTACACTTGAGCTGGCTAGATGTAGCTGTAAATTCTATGCTAACAGTTTCTTTTCTCACACTACTTGCTTGTGGAACTCCCTTCTGGCTCCATGCTTTCCAGCTAACTTTAATCTGAAAAAGTTTAAATGCAATGTCAATTGCTATCTACTGTCCTACTGATTACTCTTTTCTCTTCCCATTCATTATTAATGTTCCTGTTCCTAAATCTTCTACACCCAGTAACCCCTTGTGTCTTAGTCACTTTACTGCTTTGCTTGTGGTGGAACCAATTAAAAAAAATAAATTTAGGTATACTAGTTTGCTCAGATAGGAAACTGCAAGAACTCCTAGACGAGGTAGTAAAGGAAAGTGAGAAGAAAGGACTAAACATCAATTGCAAGAAGGCAGAATGGATGATTGTCAACGAGAGGGACAGCCGAAGATGTGAACTCAAAGATATCAAAATCAAGCAAGTACGAAAATTTGAATATATGGAACATATTTTAACAGAGGAGAGAAAATGCAAAGGTACATTAGAATAATGAAAGATGCTTTCCAAAAGCTAAGCAAAATATTAAGAAACAGGAAAGTTTTATTAGAAACAAAGGAAAAGAGTGCTAAGCTGCTATGTCATATGAGTCCTCTTATATGGTAGTGAATGCTGGACAATTTCCTCACAAATCTAGAGGAGACTTGAGGCAATAGAAATATGGTTTCTATAGAAGGATGCTGAGAATACCATGGAAAAAGCATGTAATCAACAAGGAAGTTTTAATGAAAATGGAAAGAGCATACTTATAGTTATAAAATCAGAAAGAAAGAATATAAAATTTTAGGACATGTAATGAGGAAAGAGGGCTTGAAGAATTTGACACTCACAGGACATATCAAAAGTAAAAGGGAAAGGTAGAGGCCATCTACCTTATGAATCTGTGTGAATGAAGGGCAGAACAGAGCATGGAAAAGGGGCAAAAGTTGCTCAGGGCTTAGTGCTACAAAGGATAGGAGGTTGTGGAGAGCTATGATCGCCCTGAAGGTACTGAAGTGACACTGTGCATAGAAGATTTGGATTTTTTAAAATTTAAAAAAAAAAAAAAAAAACATGTGTCACCAATGCAAAAAACTGCAAAGCTCTGGTCAAGACCAAGACAGTGCTAATGTCTGCAAGAAAACTGAAAAAGGGACTGGAGACTTGCTGTCACTTGATCACCGATGAAAGCCACCAGATATATGAAAACTCTACAAATACATACCATTAATGGCATAAAGCAATTAATTGACATATCATAATGACAAAAAAAAAAAAAAAAATTAAATGCGTTTGTTTAGATTTTTTGAAATATTGGATTCTGCCGTCAAAAACTAAAAAAAAACGTAGTAAAACACTAAAAAAGAATAAAGATTATTAACAAAAATGAATTTGAAATGTAACTTGTGATATTTTATTTAAGATATGTATTATTAAAATTCAATAATTAAATTGAAAAATTAACTATCCACAGCTATGAATATTTCTCTGTAATAATTTCCATGGAGAATTTTATAATTTTTATTTTTTAAAATAAAAAAAACTAGACAACTAAGCGGCTAGGGATATTTAAATTTTTATTTTTTTTTACTACACATCCTATAAAAAAGAGGCCCTTTTACTCAAATTTATTGTGTATACCATTTTGAAACCAAGTTAACGGAATAAAAATCATTTTCACTTTGAAAAAAAAAAAGAGAGTCTAATTTCTTATGCCATAAAAATTCATCATATACAACTACAAGAAATAGAAAATCTTTCAAATGAAATTTCAATTACACGCACAGAGAGAGAGAGAGGGTACGGCAAATGGCTCAATTGATTAAATATTTATTCTTTTCTAAACCTATTGTTCAGGTACAATATTGGTATTTATGAGTTAGAATCCAGAGAAAGGCACTTAAATTTCGGGAATTTATTTCTATGCAACTGAATATTTATTCGTATTTTCTAACATAAAAATAAAATGCCACGCAATTTATTTATATAATAAAAAGAAATACCTCAATTAGGGTTTGGGTTATCTTCCCTTTGAAGCGTCACTTCAAAAATAGCAAACTGATGCTATTATTACAAACATAACAACAGGCCTAAAATAGGATTCTCTATACAAACCTCATCTGAACAGATTCTATGATGATGAATGAAAGATGCCTCATTGTAGGGTAATAGTCAGATCATTACTAACTAGTACTGAGCTCGACCCTTTCTGAGTGCCCATATTTCTGGCACAAGCCAAAATTACGTTACTTTTTTTTAAAACTTTACTAAACGAAAAAAAAAAAAAAAAAAAAAGGATATGAGCTTAATTTTGTTTGGGAGTAAAAAGTAGGCTCAGCTTGAAAAAGACCGAGGTCAACCAGAATTTTCTAGTTCTAGAGAAAATGATTTTTAAGCTGATTAGAAAAATAAATATTATATATGGCATTTGGATAAAACAACTGAAAAGTTGCAAATTAAAAGAAAAAAAATTGAATGTTTTTTTGTGAAAGTATTTATTTATATGTTTTTATATATTTATATTTGATATTTCAGATCGCCTCGATCTTTCGTCAGAAATTAATTGAATAACTGTATTCGGAAGTTTGTTTACAAGTAGCGTCCGTCGCGAGACGCGGACGTCACGTGATGTGGAATGCAACTGTGTTTGAATATTTCTAACGTAAATCTAACGATAATATTTTAGATGTTGTTTAAAAAGGTTTTTTTAACTATATCTAAAGAATTTTTTTAACTATTGAAATATTTATACAGATTTAAAATACCCAAGTCTTTGTTTAACCCTAGTTTATATGTGTCTAATTTTAAAATCCAGTATTTCTCTTTTTTTCTGCGTGTGTATGTGGATCTAAATTCGGAATGAATAATAAGTACATTTTTTTAAAAAGCGAAACTTGATAAATCAATGTTCAAATGAAATAACATTGTAAAGATAAATAAAAAACGAAACTAACAAAGCTAGAAATTGAATTTTTCCAAAGAAAATGCCAGTATAATCGTCACTGTACATCTTGCCTGAATAAATCTTGATATGCTAAAAGAATAAAACACATGGTTGTTGACAACCATACATTACGTCTTCTTACAACTGATGATTAGTCCTTTCCTCCCGCTTTCTTTATCTTGTCTTAGAGTTCTTGCAGTTTTCTTTCTGCATCTGCTATCAACACAGTGTCATCTGCATATCTTATGCTGTTAAAATTGTGCCCACCAATTATAAATCCTGGTAGGACTTCTAGGTCTCTTAGGATTGCCTTGCTGTAATTAAATCCAGTGAGAAGACACATTTTGTCTTATACCCCATTCTATTTTTGTGTTCTTAATCTGTGTTATCTCACTATGCAGGTGCCCCTTCCCAGTATATATTCTGGATTATTCTAATATCTTTCCTAAATAGAGTTTTGCTAATAGTTCAAATAGAAGATTTTGTGTTTTACCTTATCAAATATGCTTGCATAATTTATAAAACATAGGTGTATATCCTTCACTGTAATTGTTTACTCTAATCATAAATATTGCATTTCTTGTTCTAGTATCTTTAAGAAAACCATACTGTTTTGTCCTATTTCTTACCTAATTTTACCTCTATTCATCAGTTCAGATAATAAGCATAGTTGTGTGACTCATTAAGCTGATTGTCCAATGGAGCTTGCATTCATCTGTGTCCATTTTGAAGGCAGCATTTTGAAGATTGCGGTAATAAAATAAACACACACCCATCTACCCTCTCACTTGTAACCATCCATCACAATAAAATAAACGTTTTTCAGCACTAAAGCAAAATGAGTCAAACAAAGCTTCATAAGCTTCTACCGAAAGTTGTTACTATATTAAAAGATTTATTTACTAAGGTCTTCTGGTATGTTGCCATTATCATATATTTTAAACAAAATCAACCAATATTGATAGCATCTCTATTACAAGTCCATCTGGTCTTGCTGTTTTGTTCCTGTTCATCTTGGTCAATGATGTATCCCAGGCTTTAATATTTCAGGTCCTTTCATATTTTTGTGCATTTTTTGTTGTGACAGAGTTTTTCAATATACAGTCTGTCTGAAGTTATGCAAATCACATAAACCTCAATGATTCAAATATGCTTTGAAAATTTTTTTATCTGTCTATATTTCTGAGATGAGGTATTATGTACATTTACATTATTCGGACTACTGCAATATGAGCACTGGTAAAAAATGGTTGCTGAAGACATTAGGTTTATAATACCCAGAAATTCATACACAGATGTCCTCAACAACACATGGCACAGTGGATAAAGCAATTAGTTAGATCCAGTGACACGACCCAAAGAGTGTGATTTCAATAACTGATTAAGGCAGTGGAGAACTTGGAGAGGGGAATTAACAGGAGATAACTGACATCCATTAAAACATGGCATGTGGAACTAGAACAGTCTACCCCAGTGAGCGAAATAAAGGGTTCTGTTTAACATTCCAACCACCTGAAGATGGCCGGAGTGTACAATGGCCGAAACGTTGTAATAAATATGGCAACAAAGATGAGGACAATAGTCCAAATAATGAAAATTTATTTTGTCAAATTTTAAATAATTTAGATGTCAAAACAAAGCTTGGGTTAAATTTTTAGGTAGTTTTAATATGTTTTATTACAGTTACTGGATTTATTATAAAAACTGCAGTCTGACATTATTGTGCAGATTAAACTAATATTAGTTTAAGGCTCCTGGAATCTAATAAAAACTTTTTTCCATATGTTGAAACATGGATCTAACAAATGCTGAAAAGCAGAAAATAACAATGCTATTGAGTGAGTGAGGGAATGTCCACATTGGAAATATCGAAAGAGCTTCACAGAGATCATTGAACAATAAAGAGAGCTGTTGAAAATATAAATAAGTTGAGAACTAGAAGCAAATGAAAAGGTTTTAAGGATTTTGTCTCCTTCAGGGAAGCATGAACTAAAGCAAGTTATAGCGAAACAACCACTTTTGACCAGTGCTCATTTCTTTTGAACAGGCTGAAATTTGTCAAGAAGCACAAAAGGTGTAGAATGCTTCACAAATTGAGATCTTTCAAGAAATCTCATAGGCAAACTTCTCTTAGTAAAGCAAATATTTTAAAGCATCAAAATTGGGTCAACAAATATATGAAAAATGTCTTTTCTAAAGTAATTTTCACAGATGAATCTTGAGTGAGACACAATGAAACCTGATGGATGGGCCAAAGGATGGATTTTATCCAATGTAGATGTGCCTGTGGCTAAATGGAGGCAGCAGTGTGATGATATCAGATGGAATTATCAACCAAAGCATTATTGAATCATTCAAAGTTGATAAAGAATTTAAACTAAACATTACTAACCATTGTGATTTCAGCATCAAGATTTTCTTTGAATGGTACGCATTCCATCCTCGCCGTTTCAAAGTGACGTGTGTATTTATGCATGGAAATGTTCCCTCTCATGTATCTAAGGTTACCGGTTAAATTTTTGAGCATAAGAGGTTTACAGGAAAGAAGATAATAGAATGGCCACCATTAAGTCCTGATCTGAATCCGATCGAAAATCTATGGTCAATTGTGAAGACAAAATTATATGTAGGTGGCAAACAATATAATAGCAAAGCAAACCTACTGGAAGTTATTAAAACCACCGTGGCAAAATTGAACATGCCAAAATAAAATAAAAATTAACAGAGGCAAAGTTTGAGTTGTTTCTCTCTGAACACTAGCTTGTAATGTGGTCTCTCTCCAAACACTAATGAATACTGTTATCTCTCTTTGAAGACTTGTGAATTCTGAATAAAATATAACTTAGTCACCATGACAGAATGCCAACTAAATTTTGTGTAGATATTGTTCTACTTATATTCAAATTCTAAAGAAATAAAAAAAAAAGAAAGCCATTTTATTCTCCCAACATTCTGTGTCCACTGACTTCTTTAATACCTTTAGCAAATGTCATTACAAGCTCCCACCTGTTCCTAACACCCACCATCCCTCGAAAATCTAATTTCATGTCAGAACTGACATTTAGATCTGAGTCAGGAAGTTTAATTATTCTGCTCTCTTTAACTTGCCAATTTTCTTTGACCGTATCCTAGAATATTGTTATACTTCCTGACGCAAACAGATAATAAAAGTTCACAAAGTTCAAATCTCCATCATCGTAAGTATGACGAGAAACTATATCTGGCAATAAGTTCTCTGATCGGGGAATTGAAAGTTTTGAGGAGTGTGGAACCACCTCTTAAATGCTGTTGGCCTCAGGTACACCCTGACCTGGGGTGGTAGCACCTGTTAGGGTTCCAGCGATGGGCAAATAGTGAACCCCCAAACAAAAATCAACAGTACATTTTTATAATAAAATGACCAATGACAGATTATTATAGCAAAATGACGATCAATGCAACAATAAAAATACATTTTTATAGTAAAAAAATTACCAACAAAACATTTATAATCTACAAAACTATATATTTTTTAAGACATTTTTTTTATGTTTATACGTTCTTTTTATAGATACAAATATTTAAGTAAATGCTCTGTTTATAATAAACAGTATTAACAACATTTACTGGCCTGAATGTCAGAGAAATTTTCATAGAAAATATGCATCCTCCGACAGGAATCAAATCTGTATCCTATATGGAACTGTCATATAGCCTGACATGCTTTTGCCGATTGAGCCACAGAGGAGCATTCGGTTAGCAAGGTCGATTTTACTGCATTTAAACACAATTCTCCATGATTTTCTCTCATACATTCATATTTGCTCAATGCATATCCAAATGTAAACAAATGATGTCACATATTATGAAATGGACAAAGTTCAACATTTTTTTTATGTTCAAATACAGTTAAATTGACCTTGCTAAATGAACGCTCCTCTGTGGCCCAATCGGTAAATGCACGCCAGGCGATATGACGGTTCCGTATAGGATACAGGTTCGTTTCCTGTCGGAGGATACATATTTTCTGTGAAAATTTCTTAGACATTCAGGCCAGTAAATGTTGTTAATACTGTTTATTATAAACAGAGCATTTACTTAAATATCTGTATCTATAAAAAGAACATATAAACATAAAAAATGTCTTTAAAAATAATTGTCGGACTTTGTCCATTTCATAAAACTATATATCTAAAAACGTACCTTTACCATGAACGTATAAAATTATATACAAAATATCTGTCATTGAAAGTATAAAATTACATTCAAAACATTTAGATTTCGGCATTAAATAACCTATAGAGGTTGATATACTGCCAACAAAATCAACCAACCAATTCTCCAGGTAGACACAAATAGTTTCGTTCCAAATATCTCTTTTTGTAGGAAAAGTCAGTTGCTTTTATAGCAGTTTGCTGGACCTTTTCCAGGTTTTTGATTTGTGGAGCAGAGAAATGGATTACTGTATTTTTCTATGCAATCCATTCTACTCAGTGAAACTTGAAAAATGATTGGTTAGCAGAAACTAATTTACATGAGCTTGTTGACCTCATTCAGTGGGTGGTGAAGCACTTTTCTTTGTTTTTTCTTCTGCAAAAGCAGCATGTGATATGGAAGCATTTTGGCATTCAAAGTATGTCACCATTTCCTTACTGCACAGCAAGTCAATGCCTTCACAGTAAATTTAGCATTCTTCTATGTGCCATGTTCCTTCAAGGCATTGGTGATCATGGCTCTCCACAATTTCCTGTCCTTTGTAGTTCTTAGTAAAGTTTGTCTTTTTGCTATCTCTCCTAATCCCTGTTCTACCAACCATTTACACAAGCTTGTTAGGTAGGTTATATGCTACTTTCCTTTGTCCCTCTTGCTTTCAATCTGTCCTGCAAGTATCAAATTTTCCAAGCCCTCTTTCCTCATTATGTGCGCTAGAAATTTCAACTTCCTCTTTCTGATGCTAAGTTTAAATGTCCATTTTGTTTCCATTTTCTTTAAAACTTTGTCTCAGCATCCTTCCGTAAAACAACATTTTTGTTGCGTCAAGTCCCTTCTTCATCTGTGATGAGATTGTCTGGCATTCAATGTGATATGCTTATCTGATAAATATATGTAAATATGTGGTGAACAGCCCCGTAGAAGCAAGTGAGCCAGAGTGGCTTGCATCTGGTGCATAGGAAAATAAGGGTCCTACCTCAACATGCGGCATGTGGCATTGGCAATTTTGCTCCATGGAAATGACATTACTCTCCCGTCTAGCCATTCCAGCAGTATGTGTGGTAACAAGGGTTTTTGTATAGTTTGGCATGCTTTGACCAATAGCAAGTCATGTGTTGATTGGTCAAACTGGAGGAGGCTATTTACCTTAGTAACTGAGAATAAAAGCGAAGAACGCTGAATGGTTGATCAACAGCAGTGTTAACTGATCAAAGAGGGCTGAAGTAGTGAGAAGAAAAAGACGGATTTATATTTTGAAGTGCTCAGAAAGCAAGAATGGCACAGTGAACCAGCAGTATCTTGAATTGTACAAGCGACATCTTAGTAACAGAGACTTATTTAAGCTACAAAATATAAGTAAATTTCAGTTCATATCTATTTCGTTTAAAGGCTTATGACCATATGACATTGAAACTCTAGTTCTTGTCCAATCACTGAAGTTAAGCAATGTCAAGTCTAGTTAGTACCTAGATGGGTGACTACTTGGGAATACCAGGTGCTGTAAGCTAGAATGCACAGGTGATGTAATAGATAACGGCTCAAAAGTGTAAATCAGAGAGCCAAGTTTGAATTCCAGTTGGGTTCATTATATTCACTTACACACAAATACCCTTGGGAAAGGCATGAATCCATCTCTTCTCCTCCCCAGTTATGGGTTAAATAGTAGGACTTGTATAAGAATATCATTATTATCTTCAAAACAATTCTTACAATCCGAAAACATGTGCGTGGAATCATTCCTCTTCCAAAAAATCTCCGGACATTCTCTCTGTGAAACTAACCGTAACTCTTCAGTCTTCGCCTCTGATTTCTTGATTCCTGGCTACCTTTCTCTTCTTAGAAAGGACTCTAATGTTCACATGCATGGCCTGGGAGTTTATGTCTGTGAACATCTCCTGCTGGCTAGGGAATGCTCTCTTGAATCTTCAAACCATTCTTGCATGTGTCTGTCTCTCTCCACCATTCCTCTTCCTCTTATGATTGTTGTCTGCTAGATAGTATTTCTGATAATATAGACAGGGCCATCTCCCTACACTCATTTGCAAATATATTTGTGTTCAGTGACTTTAATGCCCACCATACCAGGTGGCTTAAATACACTGTCTCTGACCCCTCAGGCATCCAAACCCTTAACTTCTCTATCACTCAATTTCTCATGCAAGTGGTTGACTTCCCCACGCATTTTCCCAGTAACCATGATGGACACACTACTCTTCTCAATCTCTTCTTTACTTCTATCTCTGACCATTGTACTATGCAGATCTGCCCTCTTGGCAGCTCTCATCATGCAGTAGTGTTTGTAAATATCTGCTTCTGCTCTCCAACTAGCCAATAGAATATCTTTCTGTTATCAATGAGCAGATTGGGACTCATTCCATGATTTCTTTTGTGATGTCCCTTGGAATGAAGTTTTTTTAATCATCCTGTTCAAAAATGCACATCTGAGGTCTCCCCCTGGGTGAAAGCCGGCATCGATGCTTTCATTCCAGCAAGGAAATACCAAGGTAAACTCCGTTCGTCTCCTTGGTTTTCACCTGCATGCTTGCCTGCTATAGCCCACAGGAATCACTTCTGGCTGTATCAGAGAGACACGTCTGGTTGCAAAAGACGTCTCTTTGTCTCTGCTTGTAAGGAGTGCAAGTATGTACTCAAAGAAGCAAAGTCACTGTTTGCTGAGAGAATGAAACAATGTATAGCATTTTGCAAAGTTCGGTTCTGGAGATTATTAGCAGCTCTGCAAGAGTGTGCTGAACAAAAGCAAATCCTCAATTGCACCTCTATTCAATCAATTTGAAGTTGTGACATCTGCAACAGATAAGGTTGAATGCTTTGCTTAGAAATTTTCTTCTAACTAAACATTCATTTGGAGTACCCATACCTGATTTTCCCAATAGGACAGAGGTTTTACTGAGTGATATGTGCATTACCCCATCACTGGTCTTAGACATAATTTCTAAATTAGATTTCCATAAGGCAAGTGGAGGTGACGGGATACCAACCATCATCCTAAAGAAATGTGCTCATGAGCTGGCTCCAGTCCTCTCCAAACTCTATAACTATTGCCTCATTGCTTCCTGCTTTCCAGCTTGTTGGAAGTCATCCTCTGAAGTTCCTATTTTTTTAAGAACTCTGGAGAACCTTCTGATCACTCTATTTTCCTATTAGTCTCCTACTGCTTTTCAACAAAGTATTCAAGGCTTTAATAAATGCTGAAGTGGTTAAGCACATTACCACTAACCACCTACTCTCTGACAAACAGTATGGCTTCTGTTTTGCCAGGTCTACTGCTGATGTGCTAACAACTATCACTGAATATGTATATCATGTTCTTGATAATAATGGCGAAGCTCAAGATGTGGCTCTAGGGATACAGTATTACTGGACGATTGTTTGATTTAATCCGATTATTCCTAGCAAATTGTGAATGAGGGTTGTTTTGAATGGGCTCACTCCAGGTCCTTTCACATCAACACAGGTGTTCCCAAGGCTCTATCCTGGGTCCTATGCTGTTTCTGATGTCATCAATCCCCAAGTAGGCATTTACGCTGATGACACTACCATTTACTCTTGTTTTAATAACAAATCTGACAAAGTTAACCTAGCAGCTGCTGCTGCTCTTGAAAAGGACCTCTAATCTGTGAAAATGGCTCATAAATTTTAATGCCCCCAAAATGAAACTGCTCTCATTTAACCACTATAGAGAATCTTTCCTGCCTGCCATCAGCATGGCTGATGTTAGATTCATGGAGAGAAACAGACTGCGACTTCTTGGCCTCACATTTTTAACTGACTTGAAGTGGAACGATTACATCAAATCAATAGCTGCATCTGCTGCAAGGAAAGTTGGGTCATGTGCCAGAAGGTTTTTCTCATCAGAGTCCATCTTGCACATTTACAAATCTACCATTCGTCCATGAACACTGTTGCCATATCTAGTCTGGTGCTTCTACTATTCATCTTGACAAAATCAAAAGAAGGATCTGCAATATAATAGATCCTGACTTGGCACCTCAACATTAGTCTCTTTCTCACTGAATGCCATGGCTTCCCTTTATCTTTTCTACAAACATTTTCATGGCTACTGCTATGACAAACTTTTTCGCCTGGTGCACGGACTACATGAATTTAAGTGTGCTACTAGATTGGCATCTAGGTCTCATCCTTTTACTGTTGAATTAGTTTAAGGTAACTGCCACTTCTACTCCATTCAGTTTCTTATTCTCACACTTCCCAAATGTGGAACTCCCTTCCATTTCCTTGCTTCCCTGATAACTACAATCTTCAAAAATTTAAATGCAATGTCAATCACCATTTTCTATCTTCTTGAACCATGATCAGCTTTTATTGTTTCCTTGGTCCCCCTTATACTCACTCTTTTTTCCCACCTTCACTCTCTGTAACCCCCTGTGTACCAGTGGCATTCCCACTTTGGTTGGGGTGAAATGATTAAAAAAAATAAAAATTCAAGACATCATGAAATGTTAGTCCCTAGCATTTGCAATACAAACTAGTGCATGCTGGCTGGATGTGAACACCACGAAGACAGAGAACAAAATAGAAAAAAATAGTTTTCATGAATAGGCTCCACACATCACGTCCAGTCTACAAAGCAAGCACAGGCAATGAAAGTGACACTGGCCAATCACGAATGTTCCTGCCAGAAAAGGAGATGCCCCTGGGGACTATCAGACGTGCTTAAATTGATCCAACACAACCTCATCACTTTGACAAAGTCAGATTCATGACTTCTCCTGACCTTTCACACAGGCCTACCAACATACGCCAATCTGACAGCACCTTGGCAACCCACCACCATGATCTTGGCATAACCAACCTGTACAAAGCATTCCCTTGCAGTCATCACTGCAGTCCCATTCCATAATACAGGCCTACCAACCAACAAGGTTGACCCACCTCCGTGACCTCAATCAACCAACATGTGCACAGATTGTATCCTGTGACCTCAGCCAGGTGAGTATAATAGGTCAACTCCTGGCTTTTCTCTTAACCCTGATTGTCATCTTGACAATACATTAGAAATGATATATCACCTAGATTCAACATATCTGTACGACACCGTATATATTAACAGTAAACATTGTTCAAAATCTAATCCATGTTATTCCTTTCTATTGCAACCAAATTCTTATTATAACATGACTCTGCCCACAAAAGTTATTACCAATATTTTTATGAAAGATAGATGTTATCTTAGACACTTGTGTAGCTAGAGTGTGTGCTAACCAGGACAACCCTTGAGTTTGCTGCCTCTCCACAACTGCCCCCACAAGAAATATAACACACACACACACACACACACACACACACACACACACACACACACACACATATATATATATATATATTTGTGTATTTAGGCAGCAATCCTTCTTTCAAGCACATTTCATTAAAAACGACTGACAAGGTGCTTTTATTTAGTTTTTTATATAATTTCGCGTGCAATCTAATAAAGTTTTTCTTTTCAGAGGATAAATTATATAAAATTATTAGATCGCACGAGAAATTATATAAAAAACTAAATAAAAGCACCTTGTCAGTCGTTTTTAATGAAATATATATATATATATATATATATATATATATATATAGGCAGCATATTATCATTCAAACATGTTTCATTGAATAATATATTGTCTTTGTAATTTACCCCAGAAGATGATTATAGAAAAGTTTGAAAGTACTTGGGTTAAAAAAAACTACTGTGTCTGGAGTCCGTGGTTGAAGCCAATAGCAATTTTATTGAACATATTTACTCTTTAGTATTTCAAGATATTTTTGTGCGATTTTGATAAATATATTTGTTAAAATAAGATGTCAGTGCATATATGTATCTACATATATAAAAAAGAAAGATTGTGTCTGTAGGTACGTTTGTTTGTACAATGATGAAGTGCACGTTTTCTTTTAATAATAACTCGCTTTACTCACTCCTTTCAAATTTAGGTGAGCTGAAGAAAAAGACGGAAAGAAACTTGCTCGTCTTAGTTAAAAGAAAACTTTGAGTTCAAAGAGATTGACCTGCAAGCTGAAGAAAAAGATTAAAAAAATTCATACGCCTTTTCTTTGGACAAATGAAAATGTTGTATATAAGAAAGATTGTGTCTGTATATGTGTTTGTACAATGACTGAGCGTACGTCTTTTTATATAGAAAAATTGGTGAACAGTAAATGAGATATTAAAAAATTAATTAAAAAAAAAAATGATCAAAAAATAAAACAAATTAATAAGGAATAAAGCATAATAAATAAAAGGTAACAAACAGGAAGAATAATAAAACCAAAACCTAAAATCAAATGACCAGTTACCGAAAATCAGCTCTGAATTGTAAAATACAAAACCCAATAAAACTAATACATTATTGAATCAGGAAAGCTTTTAATTGCTTTTATAAATAATTTATAAATAATATATATTAAGGTTAAGGATAATATTGTCTAAAACCAAATAAATTTTCTGATGAAAACAGAATTTTTACAAGTATTGTTTTCTTTTATTTACAGTTTTAATTACAATAATTTATAAATTTGATAAATCTTTTAAAATACAGTTCCAAATGTACTGTTATTAAGTAAAACTATTTTTACTAATCATAAATCAAGAAGCTTATTACAATCTGCAAACGACCAGTATTTAAAAATATTTTACATTGTTTCTGGATGTGTATAAACATGCCTTTTTATATATACGGATGTCCATTATCATTAAAAATTCACGTGTTTTAAAAGTTGTTTAAAATTTCCTAACTGGGATAATATAAAAAGTTATAATAAATAAAGTAACATAAAATTTCATAAGAGATGTCTTTTAAAATTATAAGTACCTTTTATTTAAGACATTTTTATCACAAAATAAGACAAATAAATAAATGATAAAGCATAATAAAAAAAAAAAAAGAAAAAATATAAACAGGGAGAATAATAAAAACAAACACCCTAAAATCAAATGACCAGTTACCGAAAATTAGCTCTGAATCGTAAAATACAAAACCCAATAAAACTAATACATTATTGAATCAGAAAAGCTTTTAATTGCTTTTATAAATAATATATATTAAGGTTAAGGATAATATTGTCTAAAACCAAAAAAATTTTCTGATGAAAACTGAATTTTTACAAGAATTGTTTTCTTTTATTTACAGTTTTAATTACAATAATTTATAAAGTTGATGAATCTTTTTAAAATTCAGTTTCAATGTACTGTTATTAAGTAAAACTATTTTTAGTAATCATAAATCTGAAAGGTAAATGACTAGTATTTAAAAAAAAGATTTTACATTGTTTCTGGATGTGTATAAACATACCTTTTTAAAGCTAAATGTAATTACAAAATACGAATAACTTTCTTTACCCACACCTTTCAAATTCGGGCAAGCTGAGGAAAAAGGCATAAAGAAATTTGCGAGCCTGTGTGAAATTTTCTTTGGACTAATGAAAACTTTGAGTTCAAAGAAATTGTTTGGTGAGCTGAAGAAAAAGAGAAAAAATTGTGAGCCTATGTGAAATTTTCTTTGGACCAATGAAAACATGTTTACGGGAATTAGCTGTGGAGCCTAAAAAAAAGAAAGAAAACAAAATAGCGATCCTATGTGAATTCCTTTTTGATATAAAATAAGGAGAAAAATTAAATCAACAAGAGAAGAGCATCCGAAGTTTCATTTCTGTTCAATTGACCAGCGTTCAGATTTTCACCAGTGTCAAATTACTCACTGACTATATTATCAGCCATTGGCCCTGATCTGTCATCTCATCTGCAGTTGCTCTCTCATAGACGCGACGTTGCCTTGCTCTGTCTTTTTTACAAATACTTTCACGGTAATTGCTCCGAGGAGCTGCTTTCGCTGGTTCCTAGGCCTCATGAATTTAAACGTCCTACGAGGCTGGCATCCCGTTCCCACCCCTTCACCGTTGAAACTGTTAGATGTAGACGTCTCTTCTACTCCAATAGCTTCATGTCTCGCACATCTCGCCTGTGGAACTCCCTTCTTTATTCCTGTTTCCCTGACAAATACAATCTCCAACTATTTAAGTGTAATGTCAATCGACATCTCCAGTTGCCTTGATCTATCCACTTCCCTTCTCCACATCCTTTCACCTTTCATTCCTATCTGCTCTCGCTCCAAATCTTCTGTAACCCCCTTGCCTTGATCGATCCACTATCTTTCTCCACATCCTCTCCTTTACCACTCCTATCTGCTCTTCCTCCAAACCTTCTGTAACTCCTTGCATGCTAGTGGCCTCCAGCCTTGCTTGGGGTGATAAGCTTAAAAAAAACAAAAGCAAAAAAAACAAAGTGCTTGGCATTTCAAAGAACTTAATTTCATCTATCCAAGAAAGATAAGTATTCCTTGTCATTACCAGCCATCTTTAATCTTATTGGTGTGGGTAAACCAACTGTTCATTTTAACCCTGAAGTCCCACACAATAGAACAACATCAAACAAAACTTTTAGCAACTCAAGAGAAAGCAAATGTAAGGGGTTCTTCAAGGTACCGGAACATATTTGCCGCTCAAAAGTGCACAAAATTCTTTACATTGGGCAGTTGAAACATCAGAACAAAGGGAAGAAAGACTGCAAACCAAAAAGAACCAGGGCGGCTGCAGAAGATCAGAGACAAGAGAGGCTTTGGAAGAAAAGAGGTCTGCTGCTTGCAGAGCAGCTGGAACTCGTGAGCAAAGACAGAAAAGGCTTCTGGTAGCCAGAGCTAGGTCTGCTGCTCACAGAGCAGTTGAGACTCATGAGCAAAGACAGGAAAGACTCTACAAGCTGACAGAACTTGGATGGCTGCTCACAGATCAGCTGAAACACCTGAAAAAAGGCAAGAAATACAGCAGGTGTGGCAGAACCAGGGAACAGGGAAGAGCTGCCCTAACCTGGGAGCAGTGGCATCATGCTGCCTTTAACTATCAACTTGAGCATGACAAAATTTCTGAACAATTGTTCTCGTATGATCACCAAAGTTAAGCAACATTAAGCCTGTTCAGTACCTAGATGGGTGACTGCTTTGGAATACCCGTGCAGTAAGCTTAGATGTGCATGTGGTGTAATGGATGATTGCTTGGTATTGGAAAACCGAGATCCAATTCCAGTTGGATTCATTATATTCACTTACATTACACGCAAATACCCTTAGGAAAGGTATGAATCTACCTCTTCTCCCCTTAGCTATGGGTTAATTAGTAATACTTAGTAAATCAATATTATCCTCCAAAAATTCTTACAATTTAATAAAAAACAAATCAATCAATATAACCTATACAAATAGAGTGAAATTAATCGATTCAGAGTGAAATTTGTGCGTTTTGTGGCATATCGAACTCAATGGGTTATTCAATGCCAACAAGATTTTTATTGCTGGTAATTTTCTTTTTTTTCAAAAAAATGTATTGCTGGTATTAAAACCAATTATTATACACTTTCCTGGTGTTTTGATCACAGTTTTGATCACAGTTTGGGGTGGGGGTAACTACTTGCCCTAACAGGTGCTACCACCCCAGGTCAGAGTGGACATGGGAATACCAGCAATTAAGAGGTGGTTCCATCCTTCTAAAAACCTCCTGATCAGAGGCCTTGCTGCCAGATATACTTCATCATCATACTGAAAGGACATGGATTTAGATTATCATTCTACCTAAGACACCCATATGAAGGGTAAAAAAAAAAAAAATCACTATCTATGTCTTATAATAGTTTTTACTTTTGTATATTTTTCTTTTTATTAATGGTAACTTTTATTAAAGTTTATATAACCCAGTGACAACTTTTATGTTGATATGTTTAAACCTGACAGTAATACTTTTTTTTAAATAACAGATGTTTTGAAGCAAACTGATCAAAGGTCAATAAAAATTGAACTTTTCAAAATTGTACCTGATATGTTTATATTATTTTAGTAATAGTAGATAATATCAACTCGGTGGAAATTTAAGAACATGTAAGGCAAAACTTGAAATGATAAATGATCCTTAAAATTCTGTGTTAAAATTTCTTAAATCATTCTACAAATGGAAAAAAAGATGTACAAAACCATAACTGTTGCTTCAAATTAATTTATCTTTTATAAATCTAACAACTATATCTGAATCGCTTGGTTGATTGATTTGTTTCTTTACAGATTATCAATCTTTTGCACATTATTTAAAGCTAGAAAATATTTCTAGATTGTAAAAAGTTTTTGGAAATAATACCAACTTAAATCACCTGTACAGATAAGCTTATGATACCTGGTATTCCCAAGTGGTCACTCATTTAGGTGCTGACTAAGCTAGATGCTGCTTAACTTCAGTGATTGTAAGAGAACCAGTGTTTCAAATGATATGCCTGTAAGCTAACTATTTTTGGATAAATTTCACATATTAAATGTAATAACTATTATAAAACAGTGATAATAAAAAAAAAAATGAAGAGACTTGAAGTAATAGAGACATGATTGTACCAACAGATGCTGAGAATACCATGGACAGACCATGTGAACAATGGGCAAATTTTAAAGAGAATTGTAATTGAATAAGAGTGCTGAATAGCTATCTAATTTCCTATATGGCAATGAATGCTGAACAGTGCCTTCGTAAATGAAAATGAAGACTTGAAATATATTTCTACAAGCAAATGTTGAGAATACCATAGACATAACATGTGGGCAATGACAATTATTGCAACATTTATTAAAAGGTTTTGTTTATATGGTTCCATTAACAATTTTATTGTACTGAATATTTAAGGGATAGGAAAATACCGTTAGAAACAAAGAAAAGGTTGCTGAACTCTCTGTAATACTCCAGGCATCTTCAAGTCTTTGTAGGTGACAAATTATTTTCCACTCTCCAACCTCTCTTAACATGCAGGATGTGGCAAGCATCTTGTGTCTTTATCACTACCGTGCTTGGACAAACTACATTCCTTGGTTCTGCCAGGCTTAACCTTCTCAACAAGGACCTGCAGTTCCACTTACAATGTAGCAAACCACCTCCATTCCCTCTGTGTTCCATCAGCGAGAAGTAAGTTCCACTCAAACAGCTTCTCATGAACCACTGCTCTGTGGAACCAAGTCCCAAGTGGATATTTCTCCAATCACTACAATCTTAATCTGTTCAAGTTTAGGGTTAACCGTTACCTTCCTCTCCTATCCAGACAAACTGCCTCCTAATGTAGCCCTCTAAGCTCGGGCGACCACTGGTCATTGAACAGGGTGAACCTTATTATAAAAAAAAATATTCTATATGGAATTGAAAACTGGATGCGGATGACTTTCAGAAACTATTTAAGTGACAGGAAAATATTGTGAGAAGAAAACAAAATAGTCCTGAACTGCCATGTAATATCTAATCTTGTATATGGCAGTGAATGCTGGACAGTTCACTCATGGAGACTTAAAGTAACAGACATGTGACTCTAACATCAAAGTGATGAGCAAACCATAGACATAACAAGTGCGCAACAAAGATTATTGCATCATTTACAAAAGGTTTTATTTTATATATTTCCATTAGCAATTTTATTGTAGTAAATGCCTTTCAGAAACTATTTAAGAGACAGGAAAATATTGCTAGAAACAAAAAGTGCTGAACTGCTATGTAATATTTAATCTCCTATATGGCTGTAGTTTAAATAAGTCTGTATTGCTACGACGTCACTTGTACAAATCAAGATACCGCTGGTTCAATTCGTTGTCTTTGCTTTCAGAACACGTCACCACGTATATCCGTCGTTCCTGTTTTCACTGCTTCAGCCCTCTTTTATCAGGCCAACACCACGGTCGACCACCAATTTATTCTCAGTTATCCAGGCAAATAGCCTCCTCCAGTTTGACCAAGCAGCACACAACTTGCTATTGGTGGAAGCATGCCAAACTGTATAAAAACCCCTCATTACTGCACATACTGATAGAATTGCTAGAAGGAAGAGTAATGCCATTTTCATGGAGCAAACGTTAAGGTAAGACCCTTATTTTCCTATGCACCAGATGCAAGCCACTCTGGCTCGCTTGCTTCTACAGGGCAGTTCACCACACTCCTCCCTGATCTCATGCTCACAAAACATACAGTTGCGAGCAGGTCGCTTTTGCCAGGTACTTCGCCAAGGAAGTGGAGCAACACAAGCTTCATCTTCAGATGAACTGTCATCAGGGGAGCTAGCAGGATGTACTACATTAGTATTTTGGATGCTAACAGTTGGGGAGTTGTCTTCCCCGTTTGTGTCATCTGTAACAGATTCAGTATCAAGAAAGTGATCAGTTTCTCCTAATGGGGTTGATCTCAAATTTGGAAGACATCTTTTGCTATCCCAAAGGTGCATTCAGTGTTGCATTTTCTGTCTTCTGTTAAAACGCTTACAAGATATTTAAATTTTTGCATAGTGACATTTCCAATTTATAATTCGCATGTTGGGCTCTTCTTTTTGCTGACAACTAGACTGTTTTTAAATAAATGGATCATCTTAATATTAATGAGGTTTTCAGTCTTGCCTATTAATTAATACTATCCTCATACCATAATAATTGTTACACTTGCATACACATTTCAAGCATTAAATAATTATGGGACATAGGCAGTATCAGAATATGTCAGCATCTTTTAGTTAATCTTTGAAATCTTTACTGTTTATAAAAAGGGATCTTCTTAATATTATAAACGGTTTCAGTTCATTTATTTAATACTACCTCTTTTCAATACTAATTGTTATATTTGCAAACTGTGGCTTGAATAAATGAATACAGGAAGAACTGTTACCTTGTTATCTTCAAAGAAACCAAGTAAATGAAGAGATAATTTTTATAGACAAAGACCAGAGCATTGTGGGTAACAAATGTCTACATAAGGGGAGATTCAATGTTTTTTTTTTTTTCTTTTCATTGTTCCATTGGTTTTGGACTTTTGGAATGCTAGGCAGTAACAAGCTTTATCATTGCCAGAATTAACAGGAGAAAGAAGCAACAGCACTTGTGAGTCAAGTAGAAGGAGAGAAAGAAGAGGCATCTTAAGTGTGATCAGGAATTAGTAAAAGGAGTCAAACCTTACAGTCCAGATATTAATTTCCTTCTAGCTCATTTCTGTGACAGGAGTTGGTAAGCACATACAGTTCTTCCTTCTTGTTCACTTTATTTAAACCACAAACTACATAAGCTTAGCTGAGTTTTGGCACAAGGTCAACAAGTTTGAGAGATGAGACACCCTTATTTATCTGGATAGATAGATATAGATGTGGTGTATATGTCAAGACATGTTCAGATCCATATGTCTATTTATTAGATGTTGCAAATAAAGTCAATTAAGATAGAGTTTTTATAGACGAACACTAGAGCATTGTGGGTAATAAATGCCCATATAAGGAGAAATTCAGTGATATTTTGGCTGGCTTCCTTTTTTTTTTTTGTTATATTGGCTACAAATTTCTGTTGTAGTATACCTATGGACGATAATAGGCATGTCTCCAGTCACATAAATACAGTAGTAAATACTGTATGTTGGTCTGCAGTTGAAGATTCACTGTGGAATTCACTTTTTTTTTTTTTTTTAAGCGTATCACCCCAAGCAAGGCTAGAGGCCACTATCACGCAAGGGGTTAAAGAAGGGTTGGAGGAAGAGCAGATAGGAGTGGTAAAGGAGAGGATGTGGTGAAGGAGAAAGACAGTGGGTCGATCAAGGCAAGGGGGTTACAGAAGATTTGGAGCGAGAGCAGAGAGGAATGAAAAATGAAAGGATGTGGAGAAGGGAAGTGGATAGATCAAGGCAACTGGAGATGTCAATTGACGCTACACTTAAACCGTTGGAGATTGTATTTGTCAGGGAAACAGTAATAGGGAAGGGAGTTCCATAGGCGAGATTTGACTCACTTCTAGCAGTTGACTACTTCTTCTACACGCCACTGGCAAATGTTATATGTGTTGTTCTTGTCCTAGGTATTATCATTCATTACCAAACTTTGTTTGATTATTCTATTCAGTAACCTTCCCTAGGTTACAGCAATTTCCCTCTAGCTAATTTCTGTAGCGGGTATGTGCAGATTTTCATTGTTGTTCACTTTATTTAAGCTGCAATAAGCTACAAATATGCATTTCATACACTAAATGTAACAACTATTATCAGACAGAGGTAGTAATAACCAACTACACCATTCACATATATAGCTGTGAAATAAAATGTGAATTCTACATTGAATTGAAAGCTAGAACTTACATTTTCAAAAGCTTGGAAACTCTCTCAGAGTGACTGTTTTTTGATGCAATGGAATCTGAAAGATGGAAGAAGGAAACACGTATAAGGAAATCAAGCATGAAATTCAGAAAACAAAATAGCAATCTGGATGGTTAGACTAATGCAGACAGAAAATGAGTAGCTACACAAAAATAGAAAAGGGCAAGAGACAAGGATATGTTTTCTCCCCAGATGTATTCAACTTCTACAGCAGTATTTTGCAATCTTTTTTTTTAACTTCAGGGCGCACTTGTAGAATGACTAATACTCTGAGGCACACTTCATCATGAAATATGAAAATACAAAAAGAATAAAAAGTTCTGCTGAAATAAACATTTTTTTAAAATATAAAAGTAATTCATAAATGTCTCTTCTGTAAACTGGCTACTTTTCAGGGTGCATTAGTGCACCTGGGTGCAACAGTTGAGAAACATTTCCCTATAGCAACACCACCCTAAGAAAACTGGAAACCTTGCCAGGATTTATTATCGGTAGGCGTAATCTTAACAATATAAGATACACTGATGACACAGTGTTGATGGCTGGTACAGAAACAAAACTACTGGACAGCCTAGACAGGGAAATAGAAGAAAGCAAGAAATGGCAAAAAGACAAAGTATGGTCATCAGTGAGGAGGCATGGTGGAGTAATGGATAGCGGCTCGGATTGAGGAATCAGAAAGCCGAGTTCAAATCCCAGTTGAATCCATTACATTCACTTATGTGCTAATACTCTTGGGAAAGGTATGAATCCTCTTCTTCTCCCCCCAGCTATGGATAAATAGCAAGACAGACCAGGTTCTATAGCCTTGGATGGCAACTGGTCTATTGCAGAAAGAGAAAGCCCAAAGTGTGATTTACAAATTGGAGATGTCAACATCGAGAAGGTGCAGAGATTTAACTGTCTAGGAAGTGTTTTAACAGAGGATGGAAAATGCAATCCTAAGATCTGAACATGTATTGGACGAGAGGAAGAAGCATCCCAGAAGCTGAGCAAGGTGATGATAAACGGGAAGATTTTGTCAGAAACAAAGAAAGGAGTGCTGGATTGCTAGGTGTTATGCGTCCTTTTATATGGCACTGAATGTTGGACAATCTCTCCAAAGATGAGAAGAAAATTGGAAGCTGAAGAAATGTGGTTCTAAAGGAAGATACGGACAATTTCATGGACAGAGCAAATAAGCAACAAGGAAGGTTGAAAGAAAATGGTAACAGAATGAACACCTATCGTCAGAATTACCATATATACTCGTGGATAAGTCGCACTTTTTTACCAAAAATTTTAAAAAATACTAGGAGTGCAACCTATCCACTCGAAAATAAATGTAAAACAACACTACCTTGTCATCATGATTTCTGAGAAATTGGAAATGATACCCATAAACACTAAATCTGCAGATTCAGTTCTGAATGAATTTTAAAACTAACTTGATATATAAACAGATAAACACTTCTTTTCTAAATGTACCATAACACTTTCTTTTACAGTTATTTCTTCTTCTCTCCCCACTTTTTTTTTTTGTCGAGTTGACTCGATATAAAAATGATACGTGGTAAATATAAAAATAGCGGTAAAACAGTTACTTCTTTTTTTGTTTACATGATGATTGACGACATGTATTTTAACTGCAAAAGTGTATTAATAATTGTAAGTTTTGAAATAAAGGTAGATATCTGATAATTCTTACCTTTAAAAAGGGCTGTCTAACTCCCCAGATCATGGTGTGACCTATCTGTGAGTCAACAGTAAATTATCAATTATTAAGGCATAAAGTAGGGGTGTAACCTATTCAGTGGGGGTGACCTATCTGCAAGTATATACGGTAGGAAAAGATAGCTGAAGTTTCTTGGACACATAATGATGAAGAAGGACTTGGGAAAATTAACCTTCATAGCACATATTGAGTGCAAGGGAGATAAGAGAAGGCAGTGAGCCATTTACCTGCTGAGCTTGTGTGAACGGATGGTGGAACAGAGCGCAGGAATCTTAGCTATGGAAGAAAAACTGCTAAAGGCCACAAAAGAGTAGGAAGTTGTAGAGAACCATGATTGTCTATGTCCTGAAGAGATGTGGCACATACAAGAAGACTGCTGAGGAAGGAGAACTGTTGCGAGGATTGATTGATTTGTTTTTTAAAATATTTTTAGATTGTAAGAATTTTTTTTGAGATAATAATTAGTGATACAAGTCTTACTAATTAACCCATAGCTGGGGGAGAAAGGTTGATTCATGCCTTTCCAAGGGTATTTTGTGTGCAAGTGAATATAATGAACCCAACTAGAATCAGAACTCAGCTCTCCAATTAACAATTCTGAGGTGTTATTCCTTACAGCACCCGCACAGCCAATCTTACAGTACATGGTATTCACAAGATGTCAGCCATCTAGGTACTGACCAGGTTTGATGTTGCTTAACTTTGATTGTACAGGACTGGTGTTTCAACATGATATAGCTGTAAGCATCTGCTGGGAGGAGCCAAGGGGAGTATTATTTTGGACTCGTATTTGAAATTATAGGTTGCAAAAGATATCATTTTCTCTCTTAGTAAGTAGATCCTACAGAAGGTAATGAAGGAAAGCAAGAAGAAAGGACTAAACATCAACTGCAAGAAGACAGAATACATGGATGTTAACAAAGGGGACAGCCCAGTATGCAAATTGGTGATACCAAATTCAAACAAGTATAAAAATTTAAATATCTAGGAAGTGTTTTAACGGTGGATGGAAAGTGTGGTACTGAAATCCAAAGGTGCATTGGGATAGCCAAAGATGCCTTCCAAAAGCTAAGCAGAGTATTAAGAAACAGAAAGATTTTTTTTAGAAACAAAGAAAAGAGCACTGAACTGTTATGTAATATCAGTCCTCATTTATGGCAGTGAATGCTGGACAATCTCCAGAAAGATGAAGAAAAGAAGCAACAGAAATGAGGTTCTACAGAAGGATGCTGAGAATACCATGGACCAAATATGTAAGCAATGGTGAAGTTTTAGAGAAAATGGAAATAAAACTTATACTTAACATCAGGAAAAGATAATTGAAATTTCTATTGTACATAATGAGGAAAGATGGTTCGGAAAATCTGATACTCACATGGATAATTGACAGGGACAGGGGGAAACAAAGCATAACCTACTTAGGGAGTTGATTAAATGGATGGCAGAACAAGGTTTAGGAGAAATAATGAAAAAACAACATTTATTAAGAGCTATAAAGGACAGGAAATTCTGGAGAACCATGACTGCTTATATCCTGAAAGGACACAGCACATAGAGAATATGAAGTGAATAAGATTTGGTGACTATTATTGACTTTAATGTTACAATAAGTAAAATTTTAGCAATTTGATTAATTGCTGTGGGGATATTGGTTTGATTTTTATGGCTCGTCAACCCTTTGTGGATTATTTAAAGCCAAAATTGTAAAAATAATACTTTTTTTTTTGTGAGCGAATAATACATTAACAATTTTTGGTGGATAACAATGATTTTTCCAGATACAAGCCCGACTATTTAACCCATAGCTGAGAGAGGAGATGGATTTATAACTTTCTCAAGTTTATCAGTGCATAAGTGAATGAAAAAAACCTGGCTGAAATTTGAACTTATCTCTCCGATTTCTCATTCCAAGCTGCTATCTTTTGCACCACCTGCACACTCACTATTACCACGGGGTGCTAAGATAAACATTAATTAATCTAATCGGCTAAAAGCTTGTAATTTTAATCAGAACCCCTAACAAAGACTCCCATTTGAGCAAATGAATCCTGTAGGTCTTTGTGAGGACCATCCTTCTTTGAACCTTGTGGACTGGTGCTACTGAATTACAAACAAAGAAGTGTACCAAATAACAGAAACCATATCACTTAAGAGTTTCCAACAACTAAAATGGATATCACATGTAATTTAAGGAGAAAATAATGACATAATGAAGATGTTGACATTCCACACTACTTGAAACAAAAGGTTAGGAAGGAAACTCCCATCAATACTGGAAATAACAGTAACAATAACTAGAAAACTATTTTCCTGAAAAATTGTTTGAAAAGCAAGATTTTATAAATTTCAACCAATGGGAGCACTGGCTGCTTGTTCAATGAATACTGAATATCTCCTTATAAGGAAACGGCTAATATTACTATTACCACAGCATCAGTACAATTTTTATTTCTGACCGTCTTGCCTACTCTGCTGCAATAAAAAAAAAAAAATAAGCATTATCATCAAAAGGTGTATCAGAAGATATTCATGATGCCTATGTAGAAAATTACCAAAGTTTCCAGTTTGATACACTTAGTTGTTCTTGGAAAAGATATTCTTAAGTTATTCAGGTGATAACTAAAAGGCTTTAAATTAAAAATTATTTTCATAAAAGACATTGGTCATTTGAATTCTGCAAAAGTTATTATCAACCTTGCTAACTCTCACTCTCTCCAGTTATTATTCCAAATTATTGCAATAAAAACCTTGTGGGTCATCATTAAAAGTAGGTAGGTATCTTAACCCCCCCCCCCCAAAAAAACCCTATATTTAAAATATTTCCTGAAGCTTTGATTTTACTTTCATGCTAATAGATTAAATTTAATATTCACAATAAGAAAAATACTCTGGTGTATTTCAAAACCAAATTTAGATTGGAATTTTATTTTTATTTTCATGTTTATCAGCAAAATCTATAAATTGTACCTTATACCTGTCAATACAAAATAATTTGCTTTATTAAAACCTCTTTCAAAAATAAAATATACTTTTCTGAAATGTTATTTGAGGAAAATTAACTGATTTAGACTTGAATTAATCTGGATTGAAACAAATATTACTTTTGGTTTAAAATATATTAGAAAAGCATTTTTTTAACATTTCTGGCAATTTATCGACAGCCTGAGGTTTGAGAAATTTAAGTAAGGGGGACATAACTGAAAGAAATGAATACAACGTGAATGACTTTTTTTATAACATTCTAAACTTTAGCTCTCTGGAGGTGACTGCTTTTGCTAAGCAAAATATTTGTTCTAACATTGCAGGTGATAGTTTGTTCTAACATTGCAGGACAATAGTAAGTATGAATGTTGTGGTTGTGTTGCCATAGCAGGATATGGCAACAATATGTATCTTAACAATTGAGCTATTGCAGTTGAAGCTGCTATCTATACAGTAAAAGATAATAACTATTAAATAATTCAGTGTTAAAGTAATCATAAAAATTTAAAACCTTTTAAGCAATCTGATACTTTATTGAATTTTAGGTATTTATTGCTGACACATCTGGTTTGGTGTTTTTGTGATATATTTAAAGATTCTTAATAAAATCCAAAGAAGAATCTGCAATGTTACTGGTCCTGACCTGTCATCACAGCTTCAGTCATTTTCCACTGCCATAATGTAACTTCCCAGTGCCTTTTTATAAATACTTTTATGGTGATTGTTCTGATGACTTTTCCTCTATGATACTTCATGAATTTAAGTGCAGTACTAGATTGGCAGCAAGGTCTCAGCATTTTACAGTTGAAATGGCTAGATGCAATCCTAAGCTCTATGCTAACAGTTTCTTCTATCTCACTTTTCAATTGTGGAACTCTCTTCCAGCTTCTTCCTTCCCAGTCAAATTTAAATGCAATGTCAATCATTATCTTCTATCTTCATAATTCTTGTTCTTTTATTGTTCTCTCTCCTTAATAGTTTTTTCCTCATATTCTCTAACACTCAGTAACCCCCTTGTGTCTTAGTGGCTTTATTGCCTTGCTTGGGGTATGATTAAAAGATAAAAATCTTGGCTTTAGTCTTACAAAGACGCTTGTTGAGAAAATGTTAGAAAATTACCAATAATTTTTTTTAATTAATTAGGTACCTCCCTCCCTTATTGTCTGATAATGTCATGTACGGACATACATATTTGCAAAAATTAGCATGTTTACACACACACACAAATTAAAAATATTTTAAAATACGTTGATGAATAGTAGCGAGTTTTCCCGGTCATAATCAGTTTTTAATTTAATAACAATATCACTTCTTGAGTGCTATGAATACAGAATTTTAAAAGATTTAAAAGTTTAATTGAAATTTAAAAAAATGAAATCAATTCTCGTAAAAATTCAATATTCATAAAAAATCGTTTAAGACAATTTTCCATAATTTATTTAAAAGCAAAAAATTATTTTCAAATTAAAAATGTCTTAGGTTTTTTTTTTATTGCATTTGTTTATTTTACCATTCACTGCAGATTTTCTACAAATAGGAATCCTGTTTGGCCTAAAAATTTTAATAACTTAAATAAATTCACCCAGGACTTTTCCTTACAAATTATAAACATACAGAAAAAAAAAAGAATTTCTCGAAATTTCATGAAAATTAAAAAATCATTTAAAAAATTTAAATGAATATGTAATGAATGACAGATGTTAAAAAAAAAGAAGATATTTTTACAGAGAATTTCTAAAAAAGGAACGTTCAAAAAATAATTTGATTAATTTCTGAATGAGTCCTGAAATTTTTTTTTAATAAAATCCGACAACTGATTTTTGCAATTTTCAAATCAATGTTTGTCACTGGAAAAAAAAAAAAAAAAATGGATAAATTTCCCGCACAAATTTAGTCTCGCGTTGACACAAGGAAAAAAGAAAAAGAATGATTTTTAACTAAAATTTCCAAGGTTTTAAAAAAGATTAAATAAAAGATTAAAGGTAAATTTATCAGATTAAATTGACTTCATAAAGTTTTGTTTTTATTTGGACATTTTTTTACCCTTTTTTTTAGCGAATTTTTGGTTTGGAGGTACAAATGAGAATGGAATAAAAATACAATTCATGCAAAAAACATCTAGGGAGCAATAAACAAAACTGCTCCAAGTAGTAATGAATGATAAAAGTAATGTTAGAATCATAACAGTAGATTAGCTAACAAAAATAAATAAAACATTCATAGTTGACAAGCGAAAGAAAAACTGATTTGTTACAAAATGTAGAAAAGACCACATTCACATGGAAAAAGAATACTAATTTATTTTACTATCTGGGATATCGCGTTTTACTGTTTAGTGTTTAATATTATTTAATCAAACATTTGTATGACATAAAATTTTAAAATATTATTTTTATTTTATACAAAAAAAGAATTACTTAAAAACTGTAATTAAGAGGAATGTTGCAGTTAACTGTTAAGTAATTAATTCTTTCTTTTGTAAAAAATAGCAATTGCTATTTTTTTTATTTTTATTGAGAACTATATGAAAATATCAGCTTAACTTTTTTAAATCTTAAGAATATATGTTGCATTTAAATTTGTTTGCATAATAAAACCAGACACTTGCTAAGCAAGTAATCAATATTTTTAAATAAATGATAGATTTAAGAGGAAATTTAGAATTGTTTATGCGTATCGTGTCTTGTAAATTGTAAACAGGTTTTTTAGTTACAAAAAACAAAGAAAAGAATCAACCATTTCTTTAGCAAGTGGTTGATGCTGTTTATTCCTGCAAAAATCATAGAAAAAAATCAATCTCTAGCAAGAGATCGATTGAAAGAAGAACGATCGAAGAAAAATTGTTCAACATAAACATATCCTGAAAAGAATTACCAGCTTCGGTTGGTTAATAACAATTTTATTGTGAAAACATTAACTTACATAATAAAGTGTGTTAAATACATACTCATGTATATATAGAAAACAGTATACCTCTTTTTGAAGAAGCGTTTTGGTCGACCAATTTGTTGCTAGCCATTTTAGATTTAAAAAAAAAAAAAGAAAGAAAGAAATCGGTGTCATTTAAAAGAAAGTCCCGCTCTTATAATTTTACCGAATTGGAATTATCATCAGTTTTACTTTTATAAACGTGTTCCTTCCACTGGTCTGGTTTAAAATCAAAATACCAATCAAATAAAAATAAATGATAAAAAAATAAATAAGTAAATAAAGACTTACTTCTCTTGTAGATCCAGGTTTACAATCCTTTATTCCAAAACAAAACCATTTCCCGCTGCGTGTTTGACTGATAAACAAACAGTTAATTTGAAACACTCGGAATCGATAAGTCGCTGTTGTTATTGAGTTAGTTTGTATTTCTCACGAAAGCCAGTGATTATTGTTCGAGCGTAGGCAAAAGCCAGATTTTTGAAATGTTGATTTTTTTTTCAAAGCAAGCAGGATCTCCCTCCTACGAAGATTGGCGCAACAGAAGCTTTATTTTATTATCCACTTTTATTAGCCTCCTGCTATTTTGTTTGAGTCTTGTGTCGAACTAAAGTAAACGAAATGAACTTTAACACTTAACAAATCAATGGACTTTCTTTTTTAATCTTCTGTTTACCACAATTAAAATTGTAGGTAGTGTTTGTTCACAGTAAAAATAATAAACGTACTGGAGAGGATAATAATTGCTGATTAGTTAAAAAAAAGAATTCCAATTGTAAGTTATAACTGTTCTTGTTTTAGCACCCATACTGATGCAGTAACCATAACAACTTAAGCTAAAACTTAAAAGTAATAAAACTTTTATTAAAACTTCTGTTTGGGTTATATCGCTTACTCAATGAGACAATGTACGATGAAAGGGGCATTAACAGATTCATAAAGTCTTATCGATGTTTTCACAAACTGATATTCCAGAATAGCCGAATTAATTTCAAATACCACACCGACTGGTTTAGGCGTCACGTTGCCTAGCAACAAGCACTGTTGATGACAGTGTCACTCCCTGTCTTCTTTCTTGAGCGCGTACTTTGTTTAATATTACATTAACGAAGCAAAGCAATAAGTAAAATTTATTGGAGTTTAACAGCTTTTCCGTCATGGTTGCTGTTGTTACCAGCACAGAGCAAGGGTCCGAAAACACGGAACAAGGCAGCAAAGATGCATCTGGGGGTGACATTGAACAGAAAGATGCAATTGGCAACAGTAAACCGTCAGAAGGGTATTCGTCTGGCGCCCAGGGTATATTAGCCGAAGACGACGATGAAGAGCATATGGAAGGTGATGACGAAAACGAGGATAATGTTCAATCTTTGAAAAAGGAATTGTCTAAAATCATAATCACCACGCCCATAACACATCACAGGTGAGAAAATGAGTACACACACACACACATAAAGTTCATGATACTTATTTTTTTAATTAATTATTGTTATTGAGCTCTCTCTTATTGACAAAATTATGCTCATCTTGATGTACATTAAATATCAATATTATTATTATTATATTACTTATCACACATTGATGTGTAGTCAATGGAAATCCTCTTCTTGTGGCATGGTGTAAACAAGACACTTCACAATTCCAGAAATTTTTGGGGAACCTTCACAGAGTAAATGATGGAAGTTTCTGAAGGTTTATAATTTTGGTTTCAATTTAATTATTATTATTATTATTTTATTTGCTTTGATTTCTGGTGTGTACACTTTTCTTTCCGGGTCCCACTCAGAGACCTAAGGTCAGAAATGGCGTCATGACATTTTCCACTGACCAAATAAAAAAAAAACAACATATTTTACATAAAAATAATATTACACCTTTCGTAAGGTGTGGGCTGTACTTGTGAGAACAATTTTTTGTATTTCTTTAAGGCATGGGTTTTCTGGAATCCCTTCAATATGTCTACTGAAATCTTTTCCAACCAATCCGAGGGCTCCAACTACAGTAGGGATTGTTGATGTTCCCATGTGCCACATTTTTAAGATTTCGATTTCAAGGTCCTTGTATTTTGATAGCGTTTTGAAGATCTTCAAAGATACATTGCAGTCTGCAGAGACTGCTGTATCAATAAGGAGGCATTTTTTTTGTTTGCGGTCTCTAATAACAATGTCTGGGCGGTTAGCTTTCATTGTTCTGTTTGTGTATATTGTGTAGTCCCATAAAATTGTAGCAGGTCCTATCTTCGTAACCGGGTCTGGGTGGTGTTCATACCAATTTCTTTCAGTTTCCTTCCCGTAGAGGTTGCATATTTTCCAGTGCAGATATTTGCCCACTCTGTCATGCCAGTTTTTATATTCAGTGGGTGCCAATATTGTGCAACCTGATACAAAATGATCAATTGTTTCTGGATATTTAACACAGAATCTGCATTTTGGGCTAACACAATATTTTAGTATATGTGCTTGATAATTTCTAGTTAACAAGCATTGTTCCTGTGCAGCAAGGATAAAACTATGTAGCCACTTATGGGTATGGGGCTTGTCTCCATCAGCTTGTTTGGTACGGGCAGAGTATTGGCCATGAAGTGGTTTATCTTGCCATTGTTTCTGTATCTAGTCAGTTGCATTTGCTTTTGCTTTCTTTTTTAAGTATTTTGCAGCTTCAGTCGGTGTATTGTGGTTTACTTGTATTTCTGTACCCATTTGAAACTTCATTTTGAACTTGTTTTATTATTATTATTATTATTTTATTACTATTATTATTATTATTATTTATTTTGCATGTATCATGGCACTGTTTTGTGTAGATGTCTTGGTTATAGGTGATATACTGCCTGTCAAGTTATAACAAGGACTTCAGACTGACAGTCCCTTTCGAAGTATGCTTGCTAGATCCAATAAGGCAGAGTTTTTTTAGTATTTGCAAAGTATATTTTACACTAAGTTGGTTAACATATTATTTAAACTTCAGTGGAATGGAGCTGAGTGCTCCAATCACTACTGGGATGACTTTAACATTTTCCCCTGGCATTTTCTGCAATCTGGCAACCTCAACCTTGAATAGTTGCTGATCCATTCTATCTGCTTTGCTTTTAGAGCTTATATTGTAGTCAGCAGGTATGGTCACATCAATTAATTGGCATTCATTTTCAGTTGTGTTTAGGATGAATATATCTGGTCTTGAATGTTCAAAAACTCAATTATAAGTCAGAGTTCCAAACAATCTTTGGCTTGTCTTCTCCTTCCAATACTCTCATAATCATACTATTTCTTGGACATGTTTTAACCATATTTTTGCACAAGAACGAGTGCAAGTTAAAGCACACTTGGTCATGTCGTCTTTTATATCCTCTCCTTGCCAGCAGCTTACAATGACTGATTACATGTGTAAAATTCCCTTGTTTCTCTCTACAAAGCCTACACATTGGGTCATCTCATAAACATTGCTGGCTATGGCTTTTGTATGTCAGGCATGTTCCTGTGCACCTATGATACAGTTTCAGTCTCGCTTCTTCACTATTCACCAAGTTGTGGGCCAGGGACCCTCATTTACCTCCAGTACAGTTAGACAAACTTATTAGCCCTTATCTTCCCTCAGAGCTTTTCATGTAAAGTTTACTGATGTTAGACCATGCATGGTGAGCATTTTACAGGTCTTCCTATCAAGTTTGGCAATTTTCAGCTTTGTCCAGTTCAAAGTTGCAGCACTGTATCTAACTGCAGTCACTGCCTATGTGTTGAGTGCTGCAATCAGGATCCAAGAGTGGAGTTTTCATTATTGTTATTATTAGTGTTTTGCCTTTGCTTTGTGTAGTATGAGTTACCCTCCAAGACAACAATTTTTTTTTATCAAAAGATGCAAACAGATGAGGTGTCATACAATTAGAGAGAAACAAATATGTAATTGTGGTCACTACATGGAGAGAAACCTATACAAGATGGGAGAAGTAATCATGAATATGATTTTTTGCAATTCCCAAATTTTTGGTTGACCAGAAATTTGATCCACATATTTGTTTGTTTCTTTTGATATTATTCCCAAAGCTGCAATATTTACAGGTAATGTTGTTGTTTTGAGATATTATGTTATTATATTTGCAACTTTTGTTCTAAAAAAATTATAAAATTAAATTCAGTTATTTTGTGGGGAATACTGAAAATGTGTTTACTACATTTTCTTATCTGTACTGTTTTTTAACGACTCTGTTTCCTTCTATTTACATTATTATTCAGACTGTTGTCCTCATCTTTGTCACCATATTTATTACAACGTTTCAGCCGTTGTACACTCCGGCCTTCTTCAGGTGGTTGGAATGTTGAACTGAACCCTTTATTTTGCTCACTGGGGTAGACTGTTCTAGTTCCACATGCCATGTTTAATAGATGTCAGTTATCAGTTATCTCCTGTTAATTCCCTTCTCCATGTTCTCCACTGCCTTAACCAGGTATTGAATTCACACTGTCACTGGATCTAACCAATGCCTTTATCCACTGTGCCATGTGTCCTTGAGGACAACTGTGTATGAATTTCTGGGTATTATAAACCTAATGACTTCAGCAACCATTTTTACCAGTGCTCATATTGCAATTATTGCTGTTATCAAATCTTGTTTTTACCAGAGCTCATATTGCAATTTCTGTTGTTATTATCACTTTTCTCTGACACTCCTTATTACTGGTTCCCATATTGTATTCATTTCTATACTTTGTCGGCTCAGGAGATTTTTGTGGCCTAGCATATGTGCTGATTCCTTAAGTTGTAATAAATATGGTGACAAAGATGAGGACAATAGTCCGAATAATAATGTAAATAGTGTACACAATATCTCATCTCAGAAATATAGACAGATACCATTTCCTGGGGAAAACTTATCCCTTATCTTCCCTCAGTAAACTTATCTTCCCTCATGTAAATTTATTTTAATTGTAAAATTCACTTTTTTCTACCTTTTCTGAATGTATAAATGTTACCATCGGAACAAATTGATTAGGTTGTTTAAGCATTGTTTAGTCTGACGCAAAGTTCATTTTTACAAATGGAGGACATCTATGTTCTGCCACCAATACTTTTTTGGCATTTTAGTTTACATTAAAAAGAACTTTAAGGAAAATGTGGCTTTCTATAAACTTTCTGTATTTATCAGATAAATTGTGTATTTCCTTAAAAAAAATTCTAATTGACTTCTGGGAATGTGATGGCAATAATATAGGAACATTTTAAAAAGGTAGGCATCTTGGTGATGTACCTAAAAATTCATTATTGAACTGTCATTAAATGACAAAATGGAAAAAACATTATGTAAAATGTTTTGTCCTTCAAAAGGACTTCTTCAGACTAAATGATGTTTTTATTGATAGAGGAAGGAATGAAAATATAAACAAAGATCAGTTATAATTAAATATTGAGAAAAAAAACGAAGATGCAGGGATACTTAATTTTAAATTAAAATTTAAAATTTTTGGCATCTGATGTGTCTAGATGTACAGCCTAGAAAACCTTATTCACTTTCTTATTGCTTTCATTTTTTTTATTGCTGTTGTTTTAAAATATCCCACAATGCAATAGCATTGGTTTTGTTTAAGAAAGATAAACTACAAAAACTCCTACATAATTTAGTGAAGGAAAGCTAGAAGAAAGGACTAAGTATCAATTGCAAGAAGATAGAATGCATGGTTGTTGGCAAAAGGAACAGCTGAACATGCAAATTATAAATTGGAGATACCAAAATCAAACGAGTACAACAATTTAAATATCTGGGAAGTGTTTTAACAGTGAACAGAAAGTGCAACACTGAAATCCATATGTGGCAGTTAATAAATATGGGGTACACTAATATACAGGGTGTTCCAAAAAGTCACCGAGGTATTTTTGATACATTTATTTATTTTTATTTTCAGAACTTAGATTGAATATTAACAACATAAGATAAGAAGATGGCTAATGTCTCTTTCTTAATCTAAGCTCTGTAAAAAAAAGGAATAAATGCATGAAAAATACCTTGGTGACATTTGGAACACCGTGTATATCAGTTTTTATGTGGCAGTGGCAGCATACACAGTGGATTAAACGAAAAACGGTGTTCTCCCCCATGACTGGATATGACAAGAATAACACAGGAAATAAATAGGGGTACTCATTTGGTCTGTTCTATCGCATTCGTCCTATTCACGAAATCTTTCACCAATCAATTGTTACACTTTTTGATTTTGATTATTATTGGCAGCCACAATCTTAACAATATAAAATATGCAGATGACACAGTGTTGATAGCATACATAGAAAAGAAACTCCAAAAAACTCCTACATAATGTAGTGAAGGAAAGCTAGAAGAAAGGACTAAGTATCAATTGCAAGAAGATAGAATACATGGTTGTTGGCAAAAGGAACAGCTGAACATGCAAATTACAAATTGGGGATATCAAAATCAAACGAGTACAACAATTAAAATATCTGGGAAGTGTTTTAACAGAGGATGGAAAGTCCGACACCGAAATCTATATGTGGCAATTTATAAAAAGAAAGAAAGAAATGCATGAAAAATATCTCGGTGACATTTGGAACACAGTGTATCTCAGTTTTTGTGTGGCAATGGCAGCATACACAGTGGATTAAAGGAAAAACGGTGTTCACCTCCATGGTTGGATACGACAAGAATAACACAGGAAATAATTAGGGATACTTATTTGGTCTGTTCTATCGCATTCGTCCTATTCAGATAACCTTTCACCAACCAATTATTACCCTTTTCGATTGCTGGAAAAAGCATTGATGGGGAAAACTTTCTCTAATGAAAACCAGATTCAAGAGTCCATTGAAAACTTTTTCATGTCAAACCTGCAGAATTTTACTCGAAATGTATTGAAGTGAAGCTTAATAAGTGGCAACAGGTCGTTGTGTATAATATTGATTTTATAATTGAACCAAATATAATTGTACTTTATTTTGGGAAAAATAAAGTTGATGAACCAAAATAGAAATTATTTATAACTCATATAATATTGTTTTTAATTGTCTTTACTCATTATATACACTATTTACATTCATACTATTATCTTAATTTTTGTTGTTGTTATATCACAATGTTTTGGCTGTTGTACTCTCTGGCCTTCATCAGGTGTATGTCAATTTGGGTAACCCTTAGGGAATTCTGAACTGAACCCTTTATTTAATCAGTAGGAGTATACACTTCTTATTCCATATATCTATGGATATCTCATCTAGTTCATCTATTAGGTCATCCCATAAGTTCTGTACGAATTTTAACTTTTTGTTAAAATGAACGAAAAGAGTAGTTTATAATGTCTAATGGAGCTGAACATTATTTTTATGTTTAGATGCATTTAAACTGATCAAATTTTATTTCAGAGAACAATAAAATTAAATTTTGTTTGATTAAAACCCTGCTAACATGGAAGTACCCAAGAATCATTTGAGGCACATAATGCTTTATGAGTTCAAGAAAGGAAACTCAGCAGCTGAAGCAGCTAGAAACATTCACTCAGTTTATGGAGAGGAATGTGTGAATGAAAGAACTTGCAGAAGATGGTTTGCAAAATTCAGAGGTGGAGATTTCACCCTTGAAGATGAAGATTGAACCGGACGTCCAGTTGAGTTTGATGAAAAGCTTCTTGAAGCAGCCCTTGAAGAAAATCCTGCTTTATCAGTTGAAGAATTGGCAGTGGTTCTCAGTTCAAACCATACAACTGTTCATCGTCATCTTCAACAACTTGGAAAAGTTCCTAAACTTGGAAAATGGGTGCCTCATGAATTGTCTGAAAACAACCTCAAATCCCCAGTTGACATCTGCTCTTCTCTCCAATCTTGCTAACTTGTTTCACCTTTTTTAGATAGACTGGTGAATGGCAACGAAAAATGGATCTTTTATCGAAATGTTAAGCGTCGTAGACAGTGGTTTGGTAAAGGGGAAGGACTCCAGCCACAGCCGAGAAGGGAACTTCATGGGTAAAAGGTTCTTCTATCAATCTGGTGGGATTGCCAAGGAATAAACCACTTTGAATTCTTACCACCTAATGCAACAATTAATGCTCAAATATACTGTCAGCAATTAGAGTGTTTGAACCAAACTTTGAGGAAAAAAAGAACTGCTCTAGTGAATCGAAAACGGATGATGTTTCATCAGGACAATGCGCGACCACACACAGCAAGAATCATGTCACAAAAGATCGAAGAACTTGGTTGGGAGAAAATTCCACATCCACCTTATTCTCCCGACCTTGCTCCTTCAGACTATGATTTGTTTCGTAGCTTACAGAATCATTTGGAAGAAACAGCTTTTGTAACACAGGAAGAGGTTAAAACTGACATTTGTGAGTTCTTCGAATCAAAGCCAAAAGAATTTTACAGTAATGGAATTAGTAAGCTTGTTAATAGATGGAAGGAAGTCATAGATACTCAGGGAAAATACATTGTTGATTGAATCTGTAATTAACTGTAACATTTGGTCACTTGTTTTCTTTATTCAAAATTCGGACAGATCTTATGGGATGACCTGATAGTTCTGATTTTTAGTACTGCTCAATTATCGTTCACCCTGTTTCCACTCAGTCCAAGTACACATTGCCCAGCACAGGGATTGAACTCACAATTATTATGCCACCAAATTCATTCAATGATTTAATCCACTAGGCTATCGTCCCATACTCAGTATGATGAATGACTAATGCATCGAGTGTGTCATTTTGTTTGGTTTGGTTTATTTTGTTTTACAGCATATCAACATCAATGGTTATTTAATGCCGACAACATTTTGAGGATAGATTCGTATGAATAGAATATGTATTCTTTGGTTTAGATTGGTTTGCTTTATTTTGTTTTACAGCATATCAACCACAATGGGTTATTTAATGCCGACAACATTTTGAGGATAGATTCATATGAATAGAATATGTATTCTTTGGTTTAGATTGGTTTGCTTTATTTTGTTTTACGGCATATCAACCACAATCGGTTATTTAATGCCGACAACATTTTTAGGATAGATTCGTATGAATAGAATATGTATTCTTTGGTTTAGATTGGTTTGCTTTATTTTGTTTTATGGCATATCAACCTCAATGGGTTATTTAATGCTGACAACATTTTTAGGATAGATTCGTATGAATAGAATATGTATTCTTTGATTTAGATTGGTTTGCTTTATTTTGTTTTATGGCATATCAACCTCAATGGGTTATTTAATGCCGACAACATTTTTAGGATAGATTCGTTTGAATAGAATATGTATTCTTTGGTTTAGATTGGTTTGCTTTATTTTGTTTTATGGCATATCAACCTCAATCGGTTATTTAATGCCGACAACATTTTTAGGATAGATTCGTATAAATAGAATATGTATTCTTTGGTTTAGATTGGTTTGGTTTGTTTTGTTTTACGGCATATCAACCACAATGGGTTATTTAATGCCGACAACATTTTGAGGATGGATTCGTTTGAATAGAATATGTATTCTTTGGTTTAGATTGGTTTGCTTTATTGTTTTACGGCATATCAACCTCAATCGGTTATTTAATGCTGACAACCTTTTTAGGATAGATTCGTATGAATAGAATATGTATTCTTTGGTTTAGATTGGTTTGCTTTATTTTGTTTTATGGCATATCAACCTCAATGGGTTATTTAATGCCGACAACATTTTTAGGATAGATTCGTATGAATAGAATATGTATTCTTTGATTTAGATTGGTTTGCTTTATTTTGTTTTATGGCATATCAACCTCAATGGGTTATTTAATGCCGACAACATTTTTAGGATAGATTCGTTTGAATAGAATATGTATTCTTTGGTTTAGATTGGTTTGCTTTATTTTGTTTTACGGCATATCAACCTCAATCGGTTATTTAATGCCGACAACATTTTTAGGATAGATTCGTATAAATAGAATATGTATTCTTTGGTTTAGATTGGTTTGGTTTGTTTTGTTTTACGGCATATCAACCACAATGGGTTATTTAATGCCGACAACATTTTGAGGATGGATTCGTTTGAATAGAATATGTATTCTTTGGTTTAGATTGGTTTGCTTTATTTTGTTTTATGGCATATCAACCTCAATCGGTTATTTAATGCCGACAACCTTTTTAGGATAGATTCGTATGAATAGAATATGTATTCTTTGATTTAGATTGGTTTGGTTTATTTTGTTTTACGGCATATCAACCACAATGGGTTATTTAATGGCAACAAAATTTTTATTACTGGTAATATATATAAAATCTATTTCTGATAATATCTTTTTCTTCAAAAATCTATTTATGAGAATATTTTTCCTTCAAAGAATCTATAACTGGTAATATTTTTTTCAAAAAATGTATAGCTGTTTGTATTGCTGGTATTTTTTTTAAGTTATTGCTGATAGTAATTTTTCCTTCGAAAATTATTGCTGGTAATAATTTTTTTTTACAAAGTATTTCTGGAATTAAAACCTATTTTTACACATTCTTAGTATTTTCACACTAGTTTGGGTGTTAACTGTTGTGGCCTGTTAGGGGCCAGAAAGAAAGACACAGAAGGAAGAAGGTAGGTTGAACAAGTGTATTGAAATAACAGAAGATATATACAAAATAAGAGTGTTATTAGTCAGTAGATAGAAGTGTCCGTCCGAAATGTCAGGTTACACTGCATCCCAACTGCCTCTCTTAGGAAGTCTTGCAAGTTAGTATTTATGAAGGAGGAAGAGTTCATTCTAATGTAGATAGGTCACCATAATATTAACTATTTGCCCATAGCTGGGACCCTAACAGGTGCTACCACCCTGGATCAGGGTGGACCTAGGAATACCAGCAATTAAGATCCTGATCAGAGGCCTTGCTATTGGACGTAGTTTATCGTCTTAGGACAGGTATCTTTATTTTTTTGTAAAAGATCTTGTGTTCATATATTCTTTTATTTAAATTTCTAAAATTGCTACCTGTGTACTTCCTGTGACTTTTATTGCAGTCTCTAGTGTAAACTCTTGCTTCAGGTTTAAGGTTATTGTTTTGCTTTGTATTAAGAAATCTTATAGTTTTAGAAGTAGTTATAACAAATTTTATATTAAGTTTAGATGCATTAAACAACTACTTGAATTGTCTTTAAATAGAATTGATCTATTCTGAATTATCAGCATAGAATTGTCTTGCATGAAACTGTCAGATCATGGAACTGAATCATTTTTTTTTTTTTTGTTGTTGTTGTCTTGCAGGAAATTGGAGGACTTCAACATTGCAGACTTTCCTCTAAGTTACCGGGAAAATCTTCCAAAGGAGAAGTTAGTTTTACAATATGCTGAGAACTTCCGTAGCCAATATGTCCACTTGTACAGAGACAGAAAGCCTTTGTTGCTATCTCCAGCCAATGAATGTGGTATTGAGGTAAATATCGATTAATCATGACTGGATTCAATTCCAAACAGAGTTGGGGGCGGGGGCTTTGCTTGTCATCTATCACTCTGACTTGATTTGAAATCACAGGTTTCCATGAATTTGTGAGGTTTTACAAATGAGACTCATTTGCCCATTATATTGGGTCAAATCCATACTTGATACCTCCAGAAGGTAATGCTATTTTTTTTTTATAAATGAAATTCAACTTCCAGCAACAGAACCAAAAATAGATAGCACAAGAAAAATAATTATATAATCTAGATGTTGACGAATCACACTACCTTAAACAAAAGGTTAGGAAAGAAACTCCCATCAGTACTAGTAAGAGCAATAACAGTAGACTTGAAAATACAATTTTTCTGAAAAACTGTTGTTATATTAAATGTATGGTAGCAGAACAAGGAAATAACAACAGAGGTTTAAAGAAATAAAAAATTGTATTAACGTAAAATATAAAAAATGATAAATCAGTGTAAATGTCTCTCATTGAATAGAAGCAGATAAGTGGAGTTGTAAAAGGTGTCTGCAGAGGTGTACAGTAGGAGAGTGAGAGTGAGTTATGACTTACTGTTGTGATGGCTTTTGGTGTGTTGTTCTTTGGAGATGAAAGGCTGCCTTCTGACAAGCATAGGTAATCTGGGCCAAGATGCTGTCTGACTGCTGAAAATGTCACTTTGATAGGTTTTATGTCCTTCCTTAGGCTCAAGATCAGCTCCAGTTTTTATTTTGTTTTCTTAGGCAGGAGTTGGTGCTATTGGGTGGAAATTCTGGGTTTTTTGCTTATTGCATATTTTTTCTTTGAGTGTGTGAGAAAAATGGAAGCTATGTGCAGAGCCTATGCTCAGTTGATGGAATTTCAGTTCAGTCTTGGGTTTCGGAGTTTTCACATCTGGCCAGTGCTGGAAATTAGTGTAGCATGATTCAGAAGACCTTATTTTAGGAAGAATGTAACACTGTTTAAGAAAAAAGATTTTATTAATTTCAACCAATAGTAATGTTAAATGTTTGGTCAATGAATGCTGATGTTTCCTTGCATGGAAATGGCCAATATTACCATTACCATATATGGGATTTGGCCTTAAATTATCCATCTATTTAATATTAATGAAAAAAATAACCTTCCTTGGGCAGTGACACCTTAGTCTTCTTTAAAGTACTCTCCTTTGAGCCTCATACACTTATCTTCATATTCCTTTCACTTCTCAAAAGAAAAGTTCTCTTTACAGGTCACTATCAGCTACCTCATCAAATTCTTCCTCATGAGGGTCTTTATTTCTTGGGAGATTGTTTCCTAGAAATGTTAGGCAAGACATGGGAAAATGTTTTGATGAACAGAATGATCCATCTGTTCAAATTCTCAAAACTTCTGAGGAGCCCTCATAATGTATATGTAACATTCAATAACATATACATGCACACACACACTCACACACACATGAAATGATCCACTTCCCTAGATTCTAAGTATTTTTTGGCAGAAGGGGTTCTTGGTCAGCTCAAGAACATTTCAGCACGCCTTCATATGTAAAATTCTTGATCCTGCCAAGGAAACCAAGAAGGAATTCTGCCCACACATACTCTCTCTCTCTCTCTCTCACACACACACACACACACACACACACACACACACACACACACACACACACACACACACACACACACACATTCTAATACATGGTCAGTTTTGGGATGTGAGTCAAGCTGTCACCTTTTTCTCCCCTTGTATATATATATTTATATATATATAATGGGGGAGGGAACAAATATTCGTACGCATACAAATTTTTAACTTATTGTATTTCCAACTAATGAATAAACATACTTTTTATATAATTAACTGTACCCAGATGTATAATAACTAAATATGCATAGAAAACAGAAGAACTTTTGATTTAATAGAAATAAATCACATTTATCCATTTTAATGAGTGAAAGAAGTATTCGTACAATACAAAAATAAATACATAATCTTAATTTAATACTTTGTAGAGTAGCTATTATTCAATTCGACAACAACCAACTTCTTGTAGATCCCAATTAATGATTTGCAAATTTTAGTTGGTATTTTGTTCCATTCATCTTCGCATATGATCTTCAGATCCAGAATGTTTTTTTGGTGCTCTCGATTGTATTTGAATTTTCAAATAACACCACAGTTTCTTGATTGGGTTTAAATCTTGGGATTGACTTGACCATTTCAGGATATTTACATTATTTTCAGCAAGCCATTTGTTTGTAGATTTTCTAGTGTGCTCAGGATAATTATCTTGTTGGAAGATCCAATCAGGAGGAAGTTCAAGATTTTCAACTGAAATCATTAAATTTGCTTCCAAAATATTTTGCTATGCTGCGGCATATATTCTACCATTTATTACTGATATGTCGCCAGTACCTTTTGCAGAAAAACATCCCCAAACCATGATGCTGCCACCACCAAATTTCACTGTTGGAACTGTGCTCTTTTGTTTGAAGGCATTGCCATCTTTCCTCCATACATGATTTCTAGAATTACGTCCAAACAACTAAATTTTGGTTTTGTCTTTTTGTCTTTTTGTTTTATTCTTTCCCAATATGATTTTTCCTCATCTTTTTGTTCACAAATGACTGTGTCTTTTTGATAGCAGTGGATTTTTCCTAGGGGAGTGTGACTTTAGATTGTTCCTATGAATTTTGTTTGTTTAGAGACATAGATTCCTGATGAAAGTAAATCATCCTGCAACTCATGACAAGTAACCATTAGATTTTGTTTAATTTGATGCATTAATTTCCTCAAAGATTTTGAAGAAATCTTCCATGGAGCACCTGTTCTTCTTTGGTTTTCAACAGTTTTGAGTTTTTTTTTATAAGTTGCAATGAATGAACATAAATGGAATATTCAGCTTGTCTGAGGTTTTCCTGTAACTTTTACCTTCCTTCCAGAGTTTAACAATCATTTTTTTTAATTTGTCAATTCTTTAACTCTTTTTTTTTTTTTAAGCATATCACCCCAAGTAAGGCTGGAAGCCACTAGTACGCAGGGGGTTACAGAAGGTTTGGAGGAAGAGCAGATAGGAGTGGTAAAGGAGAGGATGTGGAGAAAGAAAGTGGATCGATCAAGGCAAGGGGGTTACAGAAGATTTGGAGTGAGAGCAGATAGGAGTGGTAAAGGAGAGGATGTGGAGAAAGAAAGTGGATCGATCAAGGCAAGGGGGTTACAGAAGATTTGGAGCGAGAGCAGATAGGAGTGGTAAAGGAGAGGATGTGGAGAAAGAAAGTGGATCGATCAAGGCAAGGGGGTTACAGAAGATTTGGAGCGAGAGCAGATAGGAGTGGTAAAGGAGAGGATGTGGAGAAAGAAAGTGGATCGATCAAGGCAAGGGGGTTACAGAAGATTTGGAGCGAGAGCAGATGGGAATGAAAGGTGAAAGGATGTGGAGAAGGGAAGAGGATAGATCAAGGCAGCTGGAGATGTCGATTGACGTTACACTTAAATAGTTGGAGCTTGTATTTGTCAGGGAAGCAGGAATAAGGAAGGGAGTTCCACAGGCGAGATGTGCGAGACATGAAGCTATTGGAGTAGAAGAGATGTCTACATCTAACAGTTTCAACGGTGACCAACATTCATACTCTGGCTTCTATCTTCATATCTCTGAGTTGACAAGAGCCACAAGTAAATATTGTGGGTCGAAATAGCTATTTGAATGAGGTAACTTTGGATTTTTATTCTATGCAATATATATAGATATATATATATATATATATATATAAGTGAACATTGAAGTCAATACTCAGAGTTGACAGGCTGTTTCATGCTAGATGCACTCATCCTGAAGTAATGTGGTTTCTGTTATTTGGTGCAGTTCTTTGTTTGTAATTCAGTAGCACCAGTCCACAAGGTTCAAGGAAGGATGGTGCTCATTAACACCTACAGGATTCATTTGCTCGAGTGGGAGACTTTGTTAGGGGTTCTGTTAGGGGTTTGGTAGGGGTCCTCAAATGATGTGGTTTCTGTTATTTGGTACATTTTTTTTTTGTGATTCTGCAACAACAGTCAACAAATTTTGAAGAAGTGTGGTTTTTGCCAAGACCGATAGCCTTCACTCACTCAAAGCCATTTTTAACCATTGATGTTAGAAACGGTTTGATACAGCTGACAATTAAAATTATCTGAATAAGTTTGGCATCATGTATGACATCCATATAAAAGTCTCCATCTGACAAAGCTAGTTAAGAACATGACTAGAGTTTTTATTAATGCTTTAGTTTTCTGGCAACTTGGTGTTGGGCAAAACCGCCTCTAGCACAGCGTATTCTATGTTCAATTTCCTTATCTCTTATACTAAATATGTTATACACCATACTTCATACACAAAGGGATTTAAAGTGTTTAGTATTTACTAATTCCATATTCTGAATTTCTATGATGGATTAAGTGCTTTCATTCCAATTCCAGGTCATAGTTTCTGTTTTAGAAAAATTCATTTGAGTCATATTTCTTGAAACACCTGGTAGAGGATGTTGTTCTTTTGTTTAAGATCATTCTTATTCCAACTATGAAGACCTATGTCATCAGTATAGTCTACCCCATCTTATGTATATTGTCTTTGTGAGGGAAAGCAGGATCACTGTCTTTTATTAGTTGTTATTAGTTGATATAGTATAGAATACTTAAAACGACTGTGCCCATCTCTTCACATCTGTCCTTGTATGGCTCAAGTACAATATTTTTCTGATTGGGTAAAAGTTTTGTTATAAAGATGCAAATAAAAAAAAATCAATGCATGGACCCAAAAATCTTGATACGATAGACGATTACTTTAAAGAGTTTATATGGAATCAAAGAATTCAAAACAGAAAATTCTATCATTTTTCACATCAGATCTCTGTGAATTTATATCCTGTTTATAATTATTTTTCTTGAATCTTGATAAAAACTGAAAACTCTTTTATTGATTTTGATTTTCTTGATTGAAAGCATAATAGTTTCCAGAAATTCAATCTAAACTGCACTCATTAATGATATCTTGTCATTAGAGAAGATTAACACGGGTAATTTTTATTTACTTTTTTTTTTTTTTAACCTATTTCACCCCAAGCAAGGCAATAATGCTGCTAAGATGCAAGGGATTACCGGAAGAGAAAGAAAATGAGAAGACTTTAGTGAGGGGAAAGGACAATAAAATTCAGGAAGACAAATGTTGATTTACGTTGCATTAAAATGTTTGTTAGATTGTAGGTGGCAATGAAGCAAGAAATCGAAGTGAGAAGTGTGAGAAAAGAAGCTATTAGAATAGAACTTACAGTTACATCTAGACACTTCAACAGTAATCTGATGAAACCTAGTAGCCAATTAGCCAATCTAATAGTACACTTAAATACATGTAGTTGAGGTACCTAGTAGGACAGCTCATTATAACACTTGAAAATATTTATAGAAAACACAGAGTGAAGCCACGTCATGGCAATGAGTAACTCAAGTCAAGATGCTAGGTAAGGATTGATAACATTATAGATGCTTCTTTGGATTTTGTTGAGAATCTCAAGATATATAGCCAGAGAACCAGACCAGATATGGCAGCAGTATTCAAAGCACAGATGAATGGTGGATTCATATTTGTGCAACATGAATTCCAATGAGAAAAATTGTCTGGCATGACACAGTGAACCAACTTCCTTAGCAGCAGACCTAGCAATTGTTTCAATATAACTGCATCGTTTCATGTCAGTGGAAAACGTGAGACCAAGAAGGCATAATGAGTTACGCTTCTGGAGGTTAGCATCAGCCATATGCTGATGGAGAAGAAAAATGCTTCTCTGTGATGATTAAAGGATAACAGTTTCATATTGGGGGTATTTAAATTCACAAGCCATTTCTTGCTCCAGTTTAGAGATAATTTTCAAGAGCAGCTGTCAGTTTTACTTTGTTGGACCTATCAGATCAAAGATGGGATAACATCCCAGTAAAAATACAAAACAATTATTTTATTTTATTATATTATTTTCTTCAAGAATGTTTTCTGTAATTAATTGATACTTTCTTCTTGCAGAAGTTTGTGTGCACCACTATCCGCCCCACAGTCTTACCATTTCCAGAAATCTTTGAGTGGGATGCTGCTGCCAGTTTTGTGGCCGATTATCTTGTATGTGAGATGCTGGAACCAACCTTTGAACTGGTGAGACATTTTATACTGAATGGCATTATTAAACAAAATAGAATTTGCTGTAATGTGCTGAACTACAGTTTACCGAGGAATAGATCATAATATCTATGTCTAACATGCGTTGCAGCACTGTTTCTAGTTAAACTAAAAGCAGTGGCAACAATATTTTGCACATGTAAATGACGAGTTTAAGAAAATTAAATGAATTTCAACAAGGCAATATTTTATATTTTGGTTTTTATATAACTGAATAACAAGAGAGAGGAAAAGTACTAGGATAAAAAAGTTATGAAATATTAAAAAAAAAAAATTTAAATTAAAAGAAAAATGATGATGAAAAAATGAAAATTAAAAAATAAAAGAAATAAATATATATGCAAATTATATTTAATTGTATTTATTGGCCCCATAGAAAAGGGGGAATTAGGAGATTTAAAATGAGTGCATTCTTCCATTAGCTGTCTATATATCTGAGATGATTTATTATATACACTATTTACATTATTCGGACTATTGTCCTCATCTTTGTCGCCATATTTATCACAACGTTTCAGCTGTTGTACACTCCGGCCTTCTTCAGGTGGTTGGAATGTCGAACTGAACCCTTTATTTCACTCACTGGGGTAGACTGTTCTAGTTCCACGTGCCATGTTTAATGGATGTCAGTTATCAGTTATCTCCTGTTAATTCCCCTCTCCAAGTTCTCAAGGACACATGGCACCGTGGATAAAGGTGTTGGTTAGATCCAGTGACAGGACCCAAAGAGAGAAGTTAAATACCCGGTTAATACTAACTTTAGCCTAGTCTGGCACAAGGCCACTCATTCAGTATCCCATTAATAGAAAATAGTCTGCCATTCATTGCTCTTTGTAAATTGTAATAAATATTTGCTCAGCTTAGGTTAGTCTCACCTAAGATCATACAGTAGAAAATCAGAAATTGGTAGGTTGTGTTGCATCAATCTTCCAGGTATAACTGGAAATCAACATTTGAAATACTGGAGTTTCACCTGAACTTGAATCTCTGCTGCTGACATCAATGTGTAATATGCAACTATTTCAGTTAGTTGTTTTTTATTAAGTTAAATTAAATAAACTATTTTGCTACTGTCAAAACTTCTGGAAACTCTTTATACAATTTTCTGTTTTGTTTTTTTCTTTCCAGCCTGATCGTATTTTGTCTCCTTCCACGGTTTTAAAAAGGCAGAAGGGAAACTGCTTTGAATATAGTATGTTACTGTGTTCACTTCTTTTGGGAGCTGGCTACGATGCCTATGTTGTCAGTGGTTATGCTACACAAGATGTCTGTTTGGCTGATGAAGCACGGCAGGTCTGTCCATTTCTTCAAAAGAAAGAAGAGGTAGGTTTATTTGTTGCTTTTGAATTTAAGATTAAATTCACTAGCTAGGGATTAAACAGCAGGGTAGATTGTCTTGGGTGGCAGCATTTAAAAGACAAATTGTTAAATTTTATAGTGAATATATAATTATTGTAATTAATTTAAGAAAAGACATTTTATGACAGACATATCTTAATTTTTAATATGAAATATCACCTCCTCAGAAATATATTCATAATGAAACAACAGTGTGTGCCAGAAACTATTTCATGATATTGTTAAGTAAAAAAAATTCTCTCTCTCTCTCTCTCCCAATCTATCTATCTATCTATCTATCTATATATATATATATATATATATATATATATATATATATATATATATATATATATATAGCGAGCCAGACAAACCTACCAAGGTTTCACCTAAGCGGATCATCAGGGAAAGCTTTCCCTGACGCTCCGCATAGGTTTGTCTGGCTCTCTCGGTTTGACTAGGTCTGCTCTACTTTTGTATTAAGCAATTTTTTAGTCAGTTGATTACTCGTATCGAGGTTTTTTTTCCTTTGGGCTTTGGACCTGTATGTTGTACGATTATTTTCGACAGACGTTCATGTTCATAGATCTTTCTTTTTTTAAAACCTTTTTTTCCTTCGATATTGATTTGATCATTGGCAATCAAGAAACTGAAGGTTTTCCGAAACGAGTGTAGTTACCTATATATATATATATATATATATATATATATATATTTGTGTATTTAGGCACCAATCCTTCTTTCATGCACATTTCATTAAAAACGACTGACAAGGTGCTTTTATTTAGTTTTTTATACAATTTCTCATGCAATCTAATAACAGTTAAAATATAATCCTTGAAAATGGCTAAATGTATAGCCGAAGCACTCGGATAAAAAGAACATTCGGACAGTTTTTATATAATTTATCATCCGAAAAGAAAAACATTATTAGATCGCATGAGAAATTGTATAAAAAACTAAATATATATATATATAGTGTATTGAGGCAGCAGATCATTATTTAAACATATATTGTTAAATATAACAGACAATTAATGGCTATTATGTTTGATAATAAGCCATTCTTTGTATAATGGCTTTACTTTTGGGAGAAAATAAAGGCAAAAACTGTCAAACATTTGGATATTTTTTGTATTATGCTGTTCCTTGATCTAAACTTTTGGCTCACATGAACCATCATCAGAGTGGTTATATGGACATTACAACCCTAGGTTATATTTATACTCAAATAGATGGTATTGCGATGGGATCTCTCTTAGGTCCTCTTTTTTCCTAATTATTATATGGCACATTTAGAAAATAAAATACTTAATGACACCAATAAATCCCCTATATATGTAAGATACATAGATAACATTTTCATTTTAGCTAAAAATTTTGATCAAATTACAGGAAAACAAATTTGAAAGTCACTCCATCCTCAAATCTACATGAGAACTCAATATTAATAATAAAATTCCATTCCTTGATGTACTTATTGATTCCAGTACACATAAATTTACTACTTCTCTATATAGAAAACCCAGTAGCATTAACTTGTGTCTTCTTAATTATAATAGTGAATGCCCCAATGAAATAAGTTAGCTGTGATAAAAACTTAATCCAATGCACACAAATGATATCTTCTTCCAAAACAATATTCTATAAAGAATTACATAACATCAGACAAACACTCATTAATAATTAATTCCATCATTTGTCAACAAATTAAAATGTATCTCAATAAACATAATAATACTACTAACAAAATTGGTAATGTTAATAATAATTGTAACCATAATAGGGTACGTCAAAATAAACATTATACTCTTAACTTATACTATACTAAATGCATAATAATTACAAATATGATGAAACAACACTCAAAAACATAATAGGTAGAAATGTTAAACACTTTAATAATAATAATAAACAAGTTAAGCTCATCATATATTATAAAAATTTTTAAACATTTGACCTTATAGTCTCCAATAAACCTACAACCACACAACTAAATCCTCTGCAAAAAAAACAATACAGTGTATCAATTTACATGCCAGTTCAGAGATTGTATCTCTGATACTAATAATAAACTGACTACATATATTGGTTTTACTACAACCACGCTCTCCTGTAGACTTACCTGTCACGTTGCTGATCTTAGTTCCATTAAACAACATTTCTTAGAAAAACATAGCCCTGTACATAATATTAGACAGATATTAGTTGATAACAAAACAATACTTACACATACACACAGTAAAAAGAACCTTCAAATATTGGAGGCCATCTACATTAAAACAAAGCAACCCACACTCAACAAAATTACATTTCAAATTAGTCGCAACATATAACATTGCATCTAAAAACATGGGTCTGTTGATAAAACTTCTTTCTCTCACGTGGTCATGTACGATGTTATAGAACCGCATTATGAATTTACAACCTGCATCTGCTATTCCGCAACTGTTATCGTAGCATAGCAAAATTCTATGTAAACATAACAGGATATCATCTTTGATGGTAAACATCTGTGTTGTAATGTCTACATCCATATAACCACTCTGAAGATGGCTCATGTGAGCCAAAAGTTTAGATTGTGGAACAGCATAATAAAAAAATATCCAAATGTTGGACAGTTGTTGTCTTTATTTTCTGAAACTAAAGCCACTACAAGAAGCTTAGAACGGCTCATGATCAAGCATAATAGACATTTGTTATCTGTTATATTTAATAATATATATATATATATATATATATATATATATATATATATATATATATATATATGAAATATTAGTGGTAAATATACACATACATATGCAATCATATATCTAAAATATATAAACACATATACATACATACATACACATACATATATATATATGTATAAAAAATAATTCCAAGAGGATAAAATCCAGGTAGAACTCAATGACCAGGACAGAGTAAGGATATAATAAAAAGGCTTAAACACTAATATTCCATGGTCATAATTTATTCCATTGGAATCGTAAATACGATCCAATTCATCAGATCTACAAATTCAAAATTTGAATTTGTAAGTCTGATGAATTGGATCATATTTACAATTCCAATGGAATAAATTATAACCATGGAATATTAGTGTTTAAGCCTATTATATATTATATATATATATATATATATATATATATATATATATGTATGTATATTACTTTTACGGTTATTATAGTGCAGTGTTTCTCAACCATTTCACCTTTATGGAACCCATAAAATAGTTTTCACGCCTCAGGGAACTCCTACATAAAAACTATTATATACCATATTTAATATCTGTCTCTTTTATATTTCATCATAGTTCACATTGTAAACATAATATACAGACACCATGAATGCATCCTGCACTCAAGTGAGTCACTCAATGATCAACAAATCCGCCATGTACAAGTCCTATCCTCTAACCAGTGAAAGCAGTTTCACACTGATGGCAATATAGACTAAGACCAGCAAGCAAAATGCACAATTAGTTCCTCAGAGTCTAATTCTTGTGCCAAATCACACTTGATTGCAAGGGTTGCCAAATAAGAGATGCTAGATCAAGTTTGTTTGTCTCAGCATCTCCTTTTCTGACTGGTGGGTGGGGAGGGAGCTCAAAATAATCTGTGTGCCAGACCTAGGAAATTCTCTCCCCAGTACTGCCCTAGGGTTCTGGGGAACACTGGTTGAGAAAAACTGTTATAGTGGATACTCTGTGTTCAAAACAGATGCTCCATTTTTATTTATTAAACCATGTGTATTACATCTATAAGCTTGTGTTAATTGAGGAATCTTAGTAAACAAAAAAAATACTTTCTTCTGTTTGAAGTACAAACGAATGTCAGATTAAAAATAAGTCCATTCATTCTTTAGAAATTATTTTGTTTACATTTCTGATATAAAACTGAGTAGATACAAAGCTTTCAAGAAAAAAATCTGGGTGAAGAGGATGTGCTTCCATAAAAAGGGGAAATAGAACCTTGCCTGCTGCTTTGTTTTCCATGGCTGAGTGGTAAAACACATTGGATCAAACAGTGATTTGCCCTAGCAGGGGCAAACAACATCAATTCCTGTTGAGGAATGCATTTTTCTTCACTAAGATTTCTCAAGTGCTCAAGACAGTAGATGTAATATATACTGTTTAATATATGAAAATGGGACATTTATTTCAAATACAGGATATCCACTTTAATCATGTTTGAATAGAAATATTGGATTAAAAATAAAACAAACTTGGATCATTGTACCCACAAAAAAATGAAGTGTCAAAAGGATGTGTTTTTTTCCATTAACACTACTATTATTTTAACTGCTTTCACTCCTCGGCAATATTTATTGTTTTAAAAAGCAATAATAAGAATTGTAATGAAACCTAAACATATGCAAAGTGAATTTATCCATATTTTGTTCTTGAGAATTTACAACAAAAATAATAAACACTATTTATTATATTGTTTATTTGAATAGTTGGCAAAAGATCAGCTAATTGCCAATTTATTCAAACTTTATAAAATGGTAAATAATAAGGATTTCTTTATAGTTGGTTCACATATTTTAATAATTTAGTAAATGTTTACAAATTTATGAATAAAAATTATTTTCATATTTATTTCTTTATAAATTGGTAAATGATAAATATTGTGTTAGTTTTAATACAATTGTATTAGTTTTTAGAATGTTGTAAATATAAAATTATTCTTGTAAAAAACACTCTAATAAATAAATAGTGTTTAATATTTTTGTTGTAAATTCTCAAGAATAAAAAATATGTATAAATTGATGATCATATTGAGTTCACATGGTCCAGTATTAACTGAACCTCTTTCTGGTGTGGTCTACGTATCTCAGTCATAGGGTTAGGTTTAATGATGTAGATTCTAATGCCATTTCCTTAAAGTATTCCATATATAGGTTTGTCATTGTCTGATCCCATTCTGAAGTGTGTTGTTTGCATACAGAAAGTCAGCATCTCCATCAGGTTATCTATTAGTATACCAGTCCATTCTCCTAAGGATAAGTTGAAGGCTAGTCTGTTCCCAACTACTGAGAGTGCCTCCTTCACTTAAGTCATACATAAGCCTCCTTAGTAGAAAGTTTGGCTACCCTATCAACTTATCAGTGATTTGTTTAGCTGAAGAGTTGATAAGATTCCCACAATTAGATTTATCAATATTAACTTTTTTATAGTTCTTCATTAAACCTCTACAAATCAAAGCTTTATAATCTTTTGGATCAAGTTTGTAGAAACTGGTAGTTTTATCAGATTTTACAAAGATCTGATTTGATTCATTGATATTCCTAACTAACGTGTCCAAGTGTTTCTGAAATTTATTGTTATGCTTATGAAAGGTGATGTTGTTGACAACATTTAATAAATCCATCACAAAGCTGTGTACCCAGTCAATGAGAAGTACAGCTTTTAGATTTTTGTATCCAAATGTATTCAATGTATTGGAAATGTCCTGGTTTTTCAGAAAGAAACAAGCCCTCCATCTCATCCTTTGTATTAAGTTTTCAGTTTTTAAGACTAATTTCTGAAAGCATTCCCGTTTGTTTTGGATAGGAATGTTTTTCAGTGAAATTCTGAAATCAATTTTATCCATGTTTGTAATTCAAATTAACTCTCTTTTAAATTAATGCTATGAACATTTCAATTTATATTCATTTCATTCTCTTTACATTTGTATATATATATATATATATATATATATATATATATATATATATATATATGTGTGTATTTAGGCAGCAATCCTTCTTTCAAGCACATTTCATTAAAAACGACTGACAAGGTGCTTTTATTTAGTTTTTTATATAATTTCTCGTGCGATCTAATTTTGTTCAAAAGCAATTAAAAAGGCATTAATTTGTTTTAGTTCTTTGAAAATATCACCCCCAAACTGAAAGTTTGATTTAAGCATATATACAATGAGGGTAAAAAATGAAAATATTTCAGAAGCTTTATTTTTCAATTTGCTAGTGATTTAATTGGATATTACTTATATATTTTTAATGCATTTAACAATTTATACCTATAGTATAACATACAAACTTACAAATAAACAAAAACAATTTTTAGCATGTTCCATAATGTTTTAGAAAGCTCCAGGAAGTTCTAGAATGTTACATAAAGTCCTATAAGTTTCCATAAGGTCATTGTAGTATTCTACTTATACAGTGTGACCCGGATATAAGAGACCCGGATATAAAAGAGATTTTCTATGGTCCCAAATTAGAGCCTGTGTTAATGTATATATAATAGACCAAACCCGGATATAAGAGAAACCCGGATATAAGATACTTCTTTTCCGGTCCCGACAACTCTCTTATATCCGGGTTACACTGTAGATAATTTTAGAAATTTTGTGTTGGGGGTGACATTTTTAAAAAAAAATAAACTGTATTAAACCTTTCTTCATTATTTTTTAACAAAAGTTCATCAAATTATAATACAGGAAAATAGTCATAACCCATATATATATATATATATATATATATATATATATATATATATATACTATCTGAGAAGGCAGTAATCAACATCACTCAACACCAGCCTCTGAGGAGTTACTACTAAACAAGGGTCTCAACTTTGCCACAACCATCAGGTGGATACCATACTTGGACTTCATTGCTCAAATTGAGGAAGTAGCCTCAAATTTCCATCAGGCTCAGGTGGATGAACTAAGATGGAAAGTGAGACAGATACTAGAGAAAGTTAAGCCACCCAAATCAAACATCTCGAAACTGGAGAAGCTGGCAATCAGAACCCTACAGAGGAATGAAAGTATCATCATACTACCAGCTGACAAAGGCAATGCAACTGTAGTGATGAACAAATCAGAAAATACAGAAAAACTGGAAAACCTCATTGTGAATGGTAGCTACAGTAAAGTAAAGACAGATCCTACAATGAAAACAGAATGCAAACTGTCACAGATCCTAATCAAGAACAAGGACCACTTCACACCTAAGACATACAGGCAGTTGTTACAGCATTACACCAAGCTACCTCACATATACAGCCTCCCAAAAATTCACAAAGATGGTATTCTACACAGGCCGATTGTTAGCTGCCAAGACTCTGTGTGTCGCCCTCCGAGTCACTTCCATGTAGATATAATCGGCCCATTAATAGGAGAGTCACCTTCATATGTCTAGAACGCCCACTTCATGGAAATAATCAAAGATGCTCCCATCCAATCAACCAGATGCTGAGTCTGGATGTGGTGAGTTTGTTCACCATAAACCTGAATTTCATAGTACAAGGATTATTAATCTGACTAGATTGGAGAATGATAGAATTAGTAAGGTGTTCTTAGAACGTGTTAATTTACAAATCAAAAATCAACTTGGTCTTATCCGATGGATTAGAACTACTGAAGTAATCAACTGGTTCAAGAACATTGACAACAAAAATAAATGTCTTTTCATCCAGTTTCTAGAGACCTCTTCAAAATGGCATTGGAATTTGCAGAAGTTTATTCTGACATTTCAAAGGATAAGATTAGCATCATTTTGAACTGTAGAAAATCTGTCCTAATCCATGACAATGAACAGTGGATTAAAAATTTGGAGAATAATTTCGATATTTTAATGGGATTGTTGGATTCTGCAGAATCTTCTGATTTGGTTGGATTGTTTATATTATATATACTTACAGCTTATGAAGATATTACTTTAAATAGTATAGGTCTCTATAGGGACAATGGTCTCATGATTGTTGAAAACTCTACAGGAAGTAAAGTGGATAAACTTAGGAAATTAATCCATAGATTATTTAAATCATTAAATCTTAACATAAAAATTAGTTCTAAGATTAAACAAGTTGATTTTCTAGATGTAACATTAAATTTAGTTGTTAATAATTTTCAACCTTATATAAAGAACAATGCCAACCCAGTCTGTGTCCACCCTAATTCTAATCACCCACTATCTGTAATCCAACATATTCCATCATCTGTTGAACATCGTATTAGCCAACATTCTTCTAACAAAGAAGTGTTGGAGAAACATTGAACGGTGTATATTAAAGTTCTTAGGGATAGTGGATATATATCTTTTGAAATTAAGTCTATTGAACATTATAGTTGTTCGAGGAAGAAGAATAGAAACAGGAAGACCATCTGGTATACACCTCCATTTAATCAATTAGTTTGTACCAAGTTATGACACAAGTTTTTAAATTTAATTGATAAACATTTTTCAAAAAGTAATTCACAAAGTAAAATTTTCAATTAG
>OZ038512.1:52251757-52311757 GCA_964036315.1 Acanthosepion esculentum | reverse complement strand
CATCCATCTCGTTGCGTGCATACATACACAACTGGTCGCTGTATTCAATGTTGGATTGTATAGTGAACTTTCGAAGTCACAGTGTCAACGCACTGACTATTTGTCTACTTTGTTCACAGAATAATGTTTTCTCGCACACACACACACACATATATATGTATGCTTGTGCATTCATCTGGTTTATATATATATATATATATATATATATAGCTATTTTATTCTCCAGAAAAAGTTTACAGTTTTTGAATTTATTGTGATCAGGTCTTGTTTTCCTTATATTAAAAGGAAAAACCTTTTAATATATATATATACTAGCAGCATGGCCCGGCGTTGCCCACCAACCGCTATCACTTCACTTAAAATATTTTTGCCCTTCCTTACCTTTAAAGGAGTACCCGTTGCCATGCTGATGTTGCTACATGCTACTTCTTGTCTATCTCACACTGCGAATTTTTTCTAAGCTCTATACTAAACATTAAATCTGTTACGAAAAAAGAACTAAACAAAATGAATACAAAATGATCAGCTTTAAAAAAAGGACTCGTAACTGGAAAAAACGAATGAAAAAAGAATGTTAACAACAAATACTTTTTCACACCCAACCCAGTTCTGCGGAATCAGAATCAACGTTGAGTTTAAGCAAGCGAATGAGCCAACAGGAGTAAAGTGCCATGCAGATTTAAATTTTTCCCACTTGTGACAAATGCAGCTATCAATTCTTTTTGCATGCTAGCATACTAGTTAACATTTGTGCTAGTCAGCTGTTGGCTCTCATGCTGGCCAATAGAATCTTCATGCCTATTCGTGGCAGCCAGCTCTCACTCTGGCCAGTAGAAAATGGCCACAAACTACATGAAAACTGACGTAGAAGCATGAAAAAATCAATTATTTCCACTATCGATGGGAGTTGGGAAATGCAAAGTTGGTCTTGGCCTTTCCACTAACTTGGAGCATGTGCATGTAAATTTTGGTGCAAATCCGTCGAAAATTGCGGCCGTGCATTCGTTACACACACACACTCACATCCTGCCTTTTATATATATATATATATGTTAAAAGCAAAAACCAAAATAGACTAAAAAATATCATGGAAAATAAGGAAAACAACACCTGATCGCAACAATAAATTCAAAAACTGTAAACTTTTTCTGGAGAAGAAGATAGCTATAATCACCTTCCCAAACCAACACAAGTTACTAAATAAACAATCACAACTTATCCTCAAAATGCAGACACAAAAACTAATTTTTACTACATTACTTAAAAATCAAAAAGTAAAAATGAATACCTTGTAAAATATTGACGTGAAAAATGCAAATATATGTGCTATGTACAACATAGATAATGTAACATACTTAAGACAAAGCCAATAAATACATAATAAACAAATTCACAAACTATGAATACACACATAAACACAAGTAATTTTATCATATAAGTAATAAAAATGTCAGTTTAAAAATAAATCCATTAATTCTTTAAAAATTGCTTTGTATATGTTTCGTATACAAAACTGAGCAGATATGGGATTTTCAAGAAAAATATCTGAGTGAGGAATCGTACTTTCCTTAAAAGGGAAAATAGAACCTCGCTGAACTGTGATGCTCTCTGTAGTTGTATGGCAAATTACACCGGATTGAACAGTGGTTTCTCCTACAAAGGGGGAGGCAGGTTTGGTCCCTGCTGGAGAGCAAATTTTCTTTATTAAGAGACTGAGTGTAGACTCAGAGAAGCAGTTGTGAAACTGCTCCTCAGCAAAGTCTTGACAACCAAATTTTCATTTTCATGACAGAATTAAGTTTGGTTTTCACCCCAGCTTTTGTAATAAAATAGTCATTTTCCCATCAAAGAACAAGTACTGTTCTCAAAACAACTCTACATTGAAGACTCTGAATTCTGAAAGCACAAATGGATTCTGTCACAAACTTCGACATCTCACATCAAATCGCAAGAACTATTAAGAACATTCACATTTTGTACTTTCAAGGTAAATATACCCTTTTAACTGGGTTTGACCTCACTGAAACCCTTTTATTGCACCATCTTCCGCGTAATTTGCTTTGTTTTGTATATGTAGGCATTTTTCTTGTGATATTTCATGATTTTGATTGTAAAATTGATCTTGTTCCTACAACTACCACTGAGCCTTATTTTAGAAAAAATAAGTCACTTGTCCAGTAATTTATTACTCCCATTCTGGGCACACAAACCACCAAAATTGTGTGCCCCTAATATTTAGTAAAATTTGCTTTTATTTTATTTTAATAAAATTGTTTTTGTTTTATATCTCACTGAGTATCTATTGTAATTTTATTACGGTGCGCCTTGTTGTCGCTTGATCTCCATTCTCCACGATCTCTTTTTTAACCAAACCCACAAAAATATGCATTAATAGTTTTTGACTATTTTTCATAAAAAATTAAAAATTTATTGGTAATTTTCTAACATTTTCTCAATAAGTGTCTTTGTAATAATACTATAAAATGATGTACTTAAAAATGTAGTGAACTCCTTGGAAGTTGGGGGCATATAATATGGTCTGTGCACCCCAGTAAGTGATAGATGTCACAAGAGGCCCACTGACATTTTAAAAATAAAAGACGTGAATTCCGACTGGTCAACAAGAGTGTAGGGGTCACTGGCTGTAGGGGTCACTGGATCACCCTAACTAATTTATATTATGCAAATTACCACAAAATATGAAACAAGAAGAAGAAACACATTCAACAAGAGAAGTTGCATAAGTAAATGGAATTTCTATATGCATAACAATCCCGTGTACACATGAGCATACACTTGTAAATGCTGGCTGTGTTGAAAAGGTTGATGTGGCTGCGTGTTGAATAGCATTTAACAATTATACATTTTTGTATCAAGGAAAAACATTGGAAATCTGATTTTTGTTTCAATGATAAAATATATATTAAAATCAACAAATACAAAACATTTTTTTGTAATGTGTGAAACAATAAGAAAGAAGAAGTAGTTTCTCTTTATCTGTTAGCTGAAAGATTAAATGTAATAAAACAAGTTTTCTGAATAAGAATGTTCAAAGTTCTGTATTAGATAGGATGATGTTTTTAGAAGAACATGTAGTAATTCAGTTGTGGATTATATATAACTAACAGAGCTGTTGCAACTTGGCTTGTTACATAGAACTGATGGTGAATGATATTTAAGTTCTGTGTGTGTGTGTGTGTGCGCAGTGAGTAGAATGAATAGTCTGTGTAGACGCGTGTGAGTTACTGAGTTCTACTGAGTTCTGCTTCTACTGTCTATTTTTGGAACGAATCCTGGTTTATATTACTATTGGTAGGCTCCCAGGACAATGGCGGGAGAAATTTTGAGAGAACACAAAAAATATCTGATTGGATGAAAAATTACCCAATCGGTAATTTTATAACAAAAGCATGTTTATGAATTAACAGTAGGAAAAATTCAGTGTGGTGAATGTGATCAGTAAATTGTCCTGTGAAAGTTAGTATTTATTATTTGACCAATCACAGTTGAGAAAAATGTAGGCGTGGCAAACATAGAGTAGTAATCACTACACACTCCTGATAACAAAAACACCATCAAACCCACACGCGTTTTTCGCACAATTTTCAAACTGTTTAAAATTCTCTTACAAGTAACACTGCATCTTACTATATTTCTCCAAACTCACACACTTTTTAATACACTTTACAGTTTATCAACAAGAACATTTTCCTCACTCAAAATTCTATGGACAAGTAAATTTCAGCATTTCAAACACGGCTAAATTCCTGTTTTGTACAATTGTTGTTAGGCTTGAGAACACATTTCAAGATTTTGGTGAACTTTTGGGTTTAAACACTTGTGTGTAGGTGTTGTTATAACTTTGAGATATATTGACCAATCAGAAATGATTATTGTAAAACTTAAGTCTGGAGTCTGCATTGTGTTTAACTTGCACAAAAATCTATGAAACATGAAAATATACAGTAGAAATATTTTAATATTTGCTATCCAGTGAGGACGTAGTTAACTTACAGTAATATGGTAATTGGTTTGGATCCCCTGGCATGCAGAAGTTAAGCTCTACAAGAGGATAACAAACGACAAACATAAAAATACAAAATTTATTTACATTGTATACAAAAGTGCGTGTTTGGATTAAAGGAACATGAAGAAACAATAAATCCAGTAATGGAGGCAAAATTAAGTAAATTGAAGAAAACTGACCGGATAGAAAATCTAGATACTATAACTGTGACTTTTGGGTTGGTTTGTTTTACGGCATATCAACCGCAATGGGTTATTTAATGCTGAAAATTTTATTTTTCCTGGTAATAATTTTGTTTTGTCAAAAATCTATTTCTGGTAATATTTTTTTCCTCAAAAATGTATAGCCAGTAATATTTTTTTTTTTTTTCAAAAACATATTGCTGGTAATATTTTTTTTCAAAAATATATTGCTGGTAATAATTTTTGCAAATTATTTCTGGTATTAAAACCTATTTTTACACCTTTATAATGCTTTTTACCTCAGTAACCATTTGCACATAGCTGGGACCCTAACAGGTGCCACCACCCCGGGTTAGGGCAGACCTGGGAACACCAGCAATTAAGAGGTGGTTCCACACTCCCCAAAACCTCCTGATCAGAGGTCCTGCTGTTGGACGCAGTTTATCATCTTACCCTGGATGCGGATGTAGTTTATCGTCATACCCAAGACGACCTATAACTGTGACTATATGTTAAAAGTAGAGTCCATGTAAATTAAGTTGGCATGTAAGTCCACAGTTTGAAAGTTCACTTCATATGCCCAGCGAAAATGTTGAAAAGTTTGCTGGTTAAGTCCAATGATGAACCTTCCATAGTATCTTAAACAAAGTGTATAGAGTAGGTTATTTGAAATCTGGACATGGAGAGTTCAATTTAAATGTCTGGTGCTGGCATGTATAGTTGCTGGTTAAGTCCAATGGCTAACATTCTGTAGTATTTTAACTGAAGTGTAGAAAGTAGGTTATTTGAGTCTGGATGATAAGCATGCAAAATAGGGGATGCTGGAGTTGAGTATTTGCTGGTTAAGTCTGATGGTGAACATTCCGTAGTATTTTAACCAAAGTGTACAAAGTAGGTTATTTGAGTCTGGACGATATACATGCAGTAATTTCTTAAACCAGGTGAGTTAGGTTGAGAGGAAAGCCAGAAGCAGGGACCTATGCATAGCCGGAAGTTCAGGGCTGTTGTAAGCAAGTTGATTAACACTGATCAACCAGGTGAGTTAGGTTGAGATAGAGATGCTGGAAGTAGGGACCATGGTGTAGCCGGAAGTTCAGGGCTTTTATAAGCAGGTCCATTAATGCCGATCAACCAAGTGATTTAGGCCAAGATAGCAATGCCAGAAGTAAGAGTCTGTGGTAGCTGGAAGTGATAAAGGCCAACAGTGCTGGAAGATAAGAGTGGATAGGAGAGCCCAAGTAGTGTCCTGCTGGCAGAACATAAATCAGCAAATAACTCAATATATAACCTGTCCAGGCCCCCTGGTCATGAAGACCGGGGTGCCTGCATTTCGCCTCCTCCTCGTCCTCCTTTCTGGCTCGGTGAGAAGTCGCTGACTTATATGGTAAGGGAGCATAGCAACATTAACTGGACCTGCAATGTACTAAAAATCTCACGAAAATTAATTCAGAGGTGCTACAAAATATAAAAATGTTCACAAAGAGTATTCAGACTAAGTTCGTAACACTGAGACAACTAAAAAGACATTAGGTTTATTATAAATCTAAAAAAACTTACTATAGTAAATCGAATAGTGTGGTGCAATGCAATGAAGTTCAAGGTCATGAAGATATATAACGTCTATTCATAATCATGCGAACAGTGTAGCAAAGGGCTACAATAAAAATTAGTAAAACATTGGAATGCTTAAAATATTTTTTTACATTTTAAGATTCCTGAGTAGTTATATATATATATATATATATATATATATATATATATATATATATACCAACACTGCATTCACGGATTCATCAAGTAATTTCTTTCAGTTCTTTAAAACTTATTTAAATGGCTGTCAATGAATCACTTAACATATCAAAAAAACGTAAAAAAGAGTTTATTCAGCATTATTTTAAACTAAAAGGAAGCAATATTTGTTTCACTTTACATTAATTAAACTTTAAATCAGCTATTTTTTCTTAACTGATGTTTCCAAAAAGTATATTTTATTTTTTAAAGATTTTTTTAATAAAAAGAATTATATTGTGTTGATAGGTCTGTCCATATGGACAAATTTATAGATTTTACTGATAAGAAGAAAAAAAGGTCCCAATCAGTTTAAATTCAGTTTGAAATACATGAAAGTATTTTGCTTATTGGGAATATTAAATGTAATCTATTAGCTTGGAATTAAAACTAAAATTCAAGAAATGTTTCATATTTTTAAAATGCATTTTAAACTTAGGTTTCACATTTTTGTAGGTACCTATGTAAAAATTATTTCTTCTATCAGAAATGAAGTTATTTGTATTGGAAATTGTTGCTTTATATTTTTTCCACATAAAAATAAATAAATAAATGATAAAAAATAAAATCAGTTGAAATTTTTTCATTAGCAGATAGACATCCTCATTTTAAAAAATCTGAATTTCAGCTAGTAAAATTAAAATTTCAAATCACTGAATTTATTTATGAGGTTAGTTTATTTAAAAAAGTAGAGCAAATATTTTTAAACATTGCCTAGTTTATTTAATTTTATCCATCTAATTTTCATTTCCCTGAGTAATACAACACAATTTTATTTTATTTCTAAAATTCTGTCAAGGACTCATTACTGATCTGAATTGTAAAGTTCAAACTGCAAAATTTTTTTAGTTAGCAGATGTTGAAAAAGTAAAAACACAAACTAAGTAAAATTGTTCTGGTATTGTTCTATTTAAAGTAAAAAGTTTTCACTGCTACTGTTCTTTTCAAGTTAGGAAGTATCTCATTATTTGATATTTAATGCGATCTAGTTGTTCATAGACCTTGACTTTTCTTTATCACTTGCCCTTGGTAAATAAATAGACTTTTAAAGTTTTTAGTTAGTAACTATCACATTAATGCACACAAAACATACATTTTTATCTCATAAAGTAAAAATAAATTAAGTTTTACACAAAGAATTTTTAAGTTACTTCACTTTTCAAAAATAACGTTTTGTGAAGAAATGTGAAGATGTTCATTTGAGGTACTGTTTTAAAATTTAAATAAAGACATCTGACCCCAAAATAAAATTTTTGCTATATAGGCATTTTTTTTCTATTGGAATTTCTGAAATGATAGGAATTTTCTATACTGTAAATATCCATACCCAAACAGATTATTTGAGGCAAGAATTTTCTTTACCTTTTTAAAAATAATTAAATTTTATGGTAATTGAATATAAACTTTTCTCGAAATATTTTTTTTAACGCTATATTTTTATTTTGGCGGGTTTATATTCGGTTCTTAACACACGAAGGTGTTTAATTAATTAAGGCGTTTAATTACAAAAATTTATTAGAATATAGTCTGCTTGAAAACCATATTTGTGAAGCTGTGATGATTGATCGAACTTCCTACAATCTGTTGCTAAGAAAATTTACTATGTAAATTTAAAGAAAAAAAGTTCAAGTACATAGCAACAGAATCTGGATTTTCAACCAATCAAAATGCTTCTAGTCATTAAACGCGCTCTATAATAACATGTCCACCGCCATTTAATAACACGTGAATCGAAATATCGATGAAGTAGTTTGGGGGTTGTGTAACAACATAAGAATAAGTAAAAAAAATGAATACCATATTCAGCTTACAGAATACTCAAAAAGTCTTTAAACATCTATCAAATTCTTGTTTTCCCGATATAATGCGAGGAAGATTATTTATTCGTTCGATGGCTACACATGTTTTGTTTTCTACGACTTCCCCGACCACTTCATGTCTTAGGTTATTACGGTTCAAATTCTTTTCTTTTACCGACACGAGTCGATTTATTTCTACTGCTCAAAATAAATATTTGCATCTAATGGAATCAACAGATTGTAATCGTTTTTACACGACCAAAGCCCGGATCTTTTCGGACATCGACTCGCTAACACCGCACAAACATTCTTCGGCCCTGGGTGCTAAAATAAGGAAGAAGGTCGCAGTACCCCGACCTGACGCTGAGAGTGGCTCAGCAGAAGTTGTTGCCTATGCCATCTCTGAAGAAATCTACTTGGAAAATCTTGATAACTTTTTAACTAACCAAAAACTTTACAAGAAATTGCCGCTGCCGTCGGACGTTGAGGACGCAATATACGCAAAGGCTGTCTACGAAGTTGACCAGGGTTGCCGAGACGTTTTCTTTTTCCGTGAGGGCGCTATCGTCTTCTGGAATATGAGCTACTTGGAAAGGAAAGAGATCCTGCAGCAGGTTCGTAAGTTTTGCGATTCTCCATACAACTTGGCGTTGACCATGAGCGAAAACGAAAGCCTGAACTTTTGCTACACAGACAAACCCCAGACCACCTTTGACAACGAGATCCAATTTGGTAAAACATCTGATGCTCACGTGCTGGAAAAATATGCTTTCTCCAACGCATTGACTCTGTCTGTCAAGCTGGCCCTGTGGGAAGAATCGCTAGTCCAGTTCGTCGATTCAATCGAACCTTTAATTGATGACCTGAGGTGCGGACGCAAGATCCGTATCACACGGGAGAACTTGTTGAGGAAAACCGGAGAACTATTTACTCTCCGGCATTTGGTGAATCTAAGTTCAGACTTGCTGGACACTCCTGACTTTTATTGGGACCGGGAAGGACTCGAACCTCTCTATCAGAAAACCATCAATTACTTGAATATAACCAAACGCACACGGGTGATAAATGAGAAACTTAATCATTGTTGCGAACTTATCGAACTGTTGTCTGATCACCTAAACGATCAGCACCACACACGTTTGGAAGTGATGATCATTATTCTGATTATGGTAGAAGTAATGTTTGAGATAATTCATTATATTGAAAAGTATTACTCCGGAGTAGATCCAGATATTTTAATTCCGATCATGGATAAGTAAAAGTAATAAAAAAAAAAAAAAAAAGAAAAAAAGTCGTTTTTAAATTTTTTATTTTTATAGAGATGTATTGTAAAGAATACGAGGGCCAAATTTTGGGTTGCACATTTTTCATAACCTTTAGTTTTTTTTTTATTTAAAAAAAAGATTATTCAACTTCATCCACTTACTTACCTTATTTTACAAAATAGTGTTTTAACTTTTAAAGTTAAAATAAAAAATGTTTGTTAACTGGCAACATCATTAAGTGCTGAAAAGTTCTCGACCGAGTCAAGATGCTCTTTAAAATTAAAAAAAAAAAGAAATTTGGCTTTTTTTTCTTTTAGAGATGGGAGGAGTCGCGTGTATTCTTCAGTTGTTTCGTACACTTTGGCTTAAAACTTAAAAACAAAACAAAACGGTTAAAAAATCTCTCAGCAGATTTGGGAGTAGGGGAAATTGTGGTGCTAATTTTTTTTTTTTTAATAACCAATAAATCTTTGCCAGAAAAATACGAGACTTTTCTAATTTCTTTGACTTTTTGTAAGTAACCTGAATGTTAAGGGTCATTGCGCATATCTTTGATTCCAAAATTTATCGGGAGATTGTTCGAGTACTTAAACTAAAAACACGCATATGTATGTCTTTTTAAACATCTTGACCACTTTGTTCATATTCACAATCGAAATTATTTTTCTACTAAAATATCTTTTATATACGACTTAAAAACTAAAACACTTGTTGGCATTCCATGATAAATCATTTACCTTCGTCTTGGCTCTTTTAGCTAAACATCTACGTTATATTTTTTAAACCAACTTTTTATAAATGATATTCCTAAGTTATTGTTAAACTCAGAACTACAGATTTTGTGAACTGTTTTAAAACAAAAATCTATCTTATGCAAGCAGCAATTGGTTGTTTAATGTTTACTTTTGAATGTTAGCTCTGGTAGGGGTTCTTGTAAAAAAAAAAAAAAAAAAAAAAAAAAAAATTCAATGCAACAATTTTCTTTATTAAAAAAAAAACTTTCAAAAATAAAATATATTTTTCTGAAACGTTATTAGAGAAAGATTAAAGTTTGTTTAATCAACTGAATGGATACATTTTGTTGCAGGTTAAGACTCTTAAGAACATTTTACTTTTAGGCGTATTATTAGGTGTTTGTTTTGGAATGCATTGTAAAAATTCATTCATAAAAAAAATGTGCTTAAAGGCAATATTGTCCATAAAAAAAACAAAAGCTTTTCTAATTATTTTTGATTCAGAGCAGATTTTCTTTAACTGGGGGCCCTGTTTAGCCCCCAAAATTTGATTTAAATTATTCAAGAACTTGTCCTTACCTTAACTAATAAAAACAGTAAGTGATACAAAAGAATTTCTCAATTTCATAAAATTAAGTGTGTGTGTGTGTGTGTGTCTGGGGGGGGGGCGATGACGTTAACTGCTGTAAAATATATATAATTTTTACAATGATTTTTCTTTAAAAAAAACAACATTTTTTTAAATAATTTCATTTATTACTAAATAAATCTTGAAAGTTTCATTAAAATCCTGGTATTTGATTTTTGCAACAATTTTCAAATCAATGTGATTTTTCACTACAAAGACTCAAATTTCCTGTACAAATTTATGGTTACACATTGATGTCAGAAAAACAATTTATTTTAACTAAAATTTCAAAGATTTTAAGAAGAATTTAAAAAAAAAAAAAAAATTAGAAAAATCCATTGATCTTCTCTCTCTTAGTCTTAACATAAAAGTTTTGACAATAAATCTTTGTTTTCATTATTTTTGTTTCGTTTTTTTTTATCCTTTCATTGTATCTTATACAATAAGTACTGCCATGGAGTCCTAAAAAGAAACCCCAAATACTGCATTTTGAAATAATTTAAATGTGTTTGAAATTAAATTTTGATTTTATTTTGGAGATAATAGTCTAAAAGCTAATTCTTATGAAAAAGAAATTGCTGTATGTAATTAAGGTTTGTTGTCATTTTTAAAGCATTGGCATGTTCCTTTGTCACTTATTGAAAATATAAACAAAAAATTTAAAAATCTGATATTTGTCCTAGAGATGGGTTTCAAAGTAAATTCATAAATTTAAGGATTAAAGTGGATTTTGTAAAAGTAATGCTTACTTTTTATTTAAAACAATGAAAATCACATTTACAAATGGTAGCCTGTGATGTCATGTTAGCAATCACAGTTTTCTACTGTAATCTCTGACTTCAAAAGCATGTGAAAAATTAAAAAAAGAAAATTGAAGAAATACTCTACATCAGCAGTGCAATAATCAAGAAACTGACATTGGTTTAAAAACAAATTATTTTTATCCTTATATAACCATTAATTTAAGAATATAATTTTATATTCTATTTGCTAATTATGAAAGTTAGTAAAGTGAATAATTTTATTTTTTCATATTACATTTGCACCAAGTGTTGTGATACTTATTATTATTATTTTTTTAAAAAAATTATTCTGAATTTAAGTTATTCCTCTTCTCATGGTGAAGAGTAGTCAAAGTAAGTAAATCAGAATTATTTCCTTTGTGAACCTCTGTACAAGAAATCTCAATGTTGCAAAGAAAAAAAAAATCAAAATTCTTTTAAAAATGGGTTTACACTTGAAAATAGCATTATACATTTTTTTTTTATTCTTCAAACATTTCTTTAATAAAATGAACTCTTACGAACAACAATGACATTAATTTTAAAATCTCACTGAAAAATTACATGTAGCTATTTTAAAAATAGTGTAGATTTTTTTCTGTCTATTCTGAAAGAAAAAAAGTTATTAAATTTTGCAAGCATCAACTCTGAAAACATTACTTTTTTGAGTTTTTGGATTATTTTTGGGAAGGTTCTAGAGAAATGTTTGGTATATTCACTTTTTTTTTTTTTTTAGTTAAATCTACCTCCCCCCCTTTTCTTATACACATACCCAAGAGTGCTCTTCACTTCTTTATCTAATTGTTTCAATATACCAACAAAGTGATAATGCTACTAGAATGCTGTGTGTGTGTGTGTGTGTGGGTTACATTGAGTGGAGGAGAATGAGAAAACTAGTTGGGATTGAGGAAAGGACAAAAAAAGGAACAGGGTTCAAGAAGACAGAATATGGTGATTGATGGACATGCCTGTAAATTTTTGAAGAATGTAGTTGTCAGGGATTCAAAAACATGGAAGGGAGTTCCACAGGTGGGAAGTGCAAGAAAAGAAACTGTTGAAGTAGAAGTGACAGTTGCATTTAATATTTGAACAGTAAAATGGTGGGACCTATTTGCCAATATGGTAGTTCGCTTAAATTCATGTAGTTGGGGGCACCAGCGGGGACAGGGGGAAGCTTGTCAGAACAATTGCCATGAAAATATTTGTAGAAAAGACAGGGAAGCCATATCATCGGTGAGAATGTGACTGAAGTTAAGATGCCTGGTCATGATCGATTACATTTCAGACCTTTCTTTGGATTTTGTCAAGAATCTTGATGTACTGCCGGAGAACCAGACCAGATATGGCAACAGTGCTCAATGCACAGGTAAATAGTAGATTTATAAATATGCAAGATGGATTCTGATGAGAAAAAATTTCTATCACACCTCTATAGCCTTTTCCATGTTTTGGATATAACCGCAAGGTGGCAGAGGCTTAAAATCAGGGTTTTTCCTTCCCTTAAATTGACTACCTTCTTATATTATTGAGCTCTATTTACTCAAAGCAGCTGGTTATGAGGTGTCAGTTTTCCGCTTTTGTCCATTCTCCAGCTTCGAGTCAGGCTTAATTTTCAGAGGCTATTTGAGATGCATACCACGGAAGCATTTTATAGACAGTAGGAGCTTGAGTCCATTATCACCCCCATCTATGACAAACTTTGGATAATAATATATGTATATAAACATTTATATATATGTATTTTAGAATCTAAAAAAAAAAAATTAACATTTTTTTTTTTAAATAGGTAAACAAAAACACTAGAAAGCAAAACAAATTATGAAATAGTTCATAAATAAACAAACATATATTGAAAAGTTTGTTAATTTCAGAAAAAGCAGAAAAATTGAAAATATATATCTGGATAAGCTTAAAATACTCTGAGATGATGTCATTAACAAACAATAAAATCATTTTTTCTCCTTTTTTGACTATAAATACTTAAAAATTTTTGACTAATAAATGTGAAAATCTCTGTCACACGTTTTCAGTTAAAGGGACACAACTCTTTAACTTTTAAACATCTCATCTTCTATATAAATAAATGTGAATATCAGTGTGTCACACTTTTCAACTTTACCCCTTGAGACCATATTCAACATTTTGGAATCAGGCTGACTTCATGAGCAAATTAAAAACATTCCAGGTCAGATCCAGACCTGAAATATTGAAATTTTGGATTCCCAAGTCTTCATTAGTGAGATTTTTTTAACATGATTTTTTGGCAACAAATTTTTTTGTATGATAATAATTTTTATAACTTGGAAATAAATTTGGGAATAATCAAAATTAATTGTGAAATCCAGTGAAAGTCATCCATGAAATAAAAATAATTGTTTGAATGGAAAATTAAAAACCTATGTACATCAAATTGTCTTTAAATTAAAATGGTGGCAGAAGAATTATTGTTGAACTTTTAAAAGGTAAACTTAATTATTAATGCAATACTTAAATGCAGGGATCAATTTTGAGGTCTTCTGTAGTTTATTGTTGTTTATCACATATGACAGCAGTATGCTTTGCAAAAAGTAGTCTCTGCCAACAGAGGACCAGATTGCAATCAAAAGAGCTGAGTCTGCTGCAAGAAAAAGAAAGTCCGGTGCAAATGAAAACCCAGATCAAGCTTAAATGCAGCTTGATAGAGTGGCTTTTAAGCTAGTATATATATATATATATATATATATATATATATATATATATATATATATATATATTGTGGGGTTAATCACATAGCAGCAGAAATTTGCCTCATGTCTATGGCGCTAAAGCATAATTAACAGGAAATAAAACATACACAACAGGAAAGCATGGTAAATTGTATGTTAATTTCATACAATTTATTTATATTTTTCTTGTGTCTCTTTTTTAGGTTACAATTATTTTATGGTAGATGTGATAAAAGGGAGAAATTACTGTTATTATATGCCATATCACAGAGAAGTCAGGCACGTGTTGTCTGTACCAAAGTTTGTGGTGAAAAAATTGAATTTAATGTCTTTTTATTGCTGACTCACTTTTTTGCATAGTACTGTATATATATATGCATATATATACATGCATATATATATGTGTGTGTGTGTGTGTGTACATACATATATACATATATTTATGAAATCGTTATGGTGAGACACACCTAGTCTATAGATAATAGACTCTCCCGCCTAATATAAGTAAGAGTCAGTGAGGGTTGACGGGGGTTGAATACGAAAGTAGTCAGCTATCACAACTAGATTACTCTGTGTAATACTTATTATAACAAGTTCCTAACGTTTTTGTACGTTGTACCTATTTAGGACCGAATTTAGTCCAAATACAGTTTCCACTGAGGAAATAACTCTACAACAAAAGTCCAACAATTATTTTAATATATTTTATTGTTATACATTATTTTTATATACAGAAATATTTAAGTAAATGCTCTGTTTATAATAAATATTAAACAGTATTAGCAACATTTACCGGCCTAAGCATTCAAGAAATTTCATCAAAAATATGTGTCCTCCAACAGGAGTCAAACCTACACGGAACCATCATATAGCCTGACGTGCTATACCAGTGTAACTATGAGGGAGCGTCTGGTTAGCAAGGTCAATTTTACTGCTTTTAAACTACAAATTTCCCATTATTTTCCTTGAACGTCCATATCTGCTTGAAGCATATTTTAACATAAACAGATGATGTCACACACTATGAAAAGTCCAACAATTATTTTAATATATTTTATTGCTATACATTATTTATAGAGACACATATTTAAGTAAATGCTCTGTTAATAATAAACAATATTAACAACATTTACTGGCCTGAACGTCCGAGAAATTTCATAGAAAATATGTGTCCTCCGATTGGAATCAAACTGTGTAGGAAACAGGTTCGATTCCTGTGTTTGACATATTTTATATATATATATATATATATATATATATATATATATATATATATATATATATATATTTTATATATATATATATATATATATATATATAAAAAATATACTATGTACATCATATATATACAATGCTTGGACATGAGAATTAAACAGCACGTTCCTACCAAAATCAGGAACCACACTTTGCCGTTGAATGGACTCGTCCCAAACACCTACGGGTCCGCCATTTGTGAGCACTTGTTAAATAGCAGATTGTGTGCAGTTAATTTTAGTGTTGACCGGTTCACTGTGTTGTCCTGGTCACACTCGTTATTTCACCTGAAGGTGCTGGAGGCACTTTACATCGGGTCCTGCAAGCCTTCCTTGTGTAAACAACGTGAGTGTTTGTTGGGGCTCGCTGTCATTTGCCTCTAGCTCCTTTTGCTCATATTTTTTTTATTTTTTTTATCCCCCTCTACATTTCCTTTTATTGTACATTTTCTGTCTTTTAAATTTAAATCTCCTGTTGTAAGCCTGATGAGTGGGAGCGAAACCGGTTGCTTCGCGCGTTTTTTAATATGTCGAGTAATATTAAGCTTAATACTTTTATTGCTATGATAAAATTTTGTACCTTTAAAAATATCTTTAAATATATATATATGTATATATATATATATATATATATATATATATATATATATATACACACACATACATATATATGTACATATGATTTATTTGAAAATTATAATATAAATATGTTTTAAAATTGGTGAAGTGAATGCCGTGAAGTATTTTAGTATCTAGTGTCCCATCGCATGAGAGTGTGCTTCCAAGGTATACAAAGGTATCCACCACCTCCAGCCTCTTGCTATCCACAAGTATTTTTGGTTTGTGATACAGTTGACCAGGAGATGGTGTGAACATTACTTTGGTCTTCCTCAAGCTGATAGTAAGGCCAAAAGACTTACATGCATCAGCAAAAAGATTCTTGATGGTTTGCATATCTTCTTTGGTATGAACCACGAGGTTGTCATCATCAGCATAAAGAAGCTCATGAATAACTTGCTCATTTTACAGGTCAAAAACTTTCTCAGTAGTTTGGAAACGCAAATAAACACCAATGCTACAGTTTCTAAAGGCATGTGTGAGCATCACTGCAAAAATGATGGAAAATAAAGTATAAACTATGTACATACCTCTATCTATCTCTCTATCTATCTATCTATGTATATACAATAATGGCCAAAAGTTGCTTTACCCATTCCCAGTAATAATAAACACAAATTTCTAAATGATTTCAAAACAGATGGTAAAAAAAGAAGTGGGCATCCAAAGCATGTGAATACCAACAAAAATAAAGAAAATGTAAGTTATATTGAAATTATAATTTTACATTTTAATTAAATAAAAATTATGTTATTTAGAAATTTATGTTTATCATTATTGAAAATAGGTAAAGCAACTTTTGGCAATCCCTGTATATGATAAGTCATCAATTATGAATAAAATATTATATCATTAAATTAACTCATAATTTAAAGCAAATAAATAAATAGGAAATTGTATTCAATAATTAGTATATCTTAGTTATCTCCCTTGCAAAGTTTTTTTTTTTTTTTTTTTTTTTTTTACATTTTTTTCATATTTTCATTCCATAGGAACGTTGACCCTCGTTTAAGATTACTGGAATTCTTAATTGAAGAGCTTATCGTATCAAGAAGTGGGATTCATTTTTTGGTAAATGTTTATTTTAACACCCGAGCGCTAATATACCTTCAAATTTTTCCAAAATAGTCTTATTTCCGTGCAAATGTATATGTTGAACTCAAATCAACAATTAGATATTGAAGAAACCTACCTTTTTGGATGTTAACGACCCGAAAAAAATCGGACTCTTTCCTCGTCTTTCTTCAACCATTACCGGCTTATTGATACTTAATTCACTGCTGAATTTTGTCGGTGGAGGTATACAATTAGAGCCTATTTACTTATTTATTTAAAGTCCTTGCAGAAATTAGTACGCATTAGTACGTAAAATGATTTTTTTTGTTTGTACTTAATTTAAGAATAAAGTTAACTTTCAAATTAGGGTTAGGTGTTTTTTTTTGTTATTCTTTTATTTTTTTTTAAAGAAAAAAGTAAACTTTCAAATTAGGGTTAGGTTTTTTTTTGTTATTCTTTTATTTTTTTTAAAGAAGAAAATTAACTTTCAAATTAGGGTTAGGTGTTTTTTTTTCTGTTATTCTTTTATTTGTCGATGTTTACATATATTTGAAAGTTAACTTTCTTCTTAAATTAAGTACAAAAGAAAAAAAATCGCTTTACGGAACGGAAACGCGTACTATTTTCTTTCAGAAAATAGTTCAGCAGTGAATGACGCTCGGGTGTTAAAATAAACATTTACCCATTTTTTTGTCATGGTTTTCTCTTCCAATTCTATGTGATAGTTCACATCGGATTGGGTGTTTTGTAGGTGTTGATAAACTATAAAGCCATGATACTTATTTTTAGTTCACCTCTTGTCCCCTTTTAAGTAAATTTCTAATCGATTTTTTTGAGATTTTTTCTTTCAGAAATTATTTACAGTTCATCGGTGCTTTCATAGAAATTGTAGTCTACAATTAGTATATCTTAGTTACCTCTCTTACAAAGTTTTTTTTTCTTTTTCATTTTTTTTTCCGCATGAACGTTGACCCTTTTTTAACCCTTTGAGCCCTGACCACCGATTTGTCGGTGGTAGAGAAAAATGACGTAATGCCCAGGTACCGGTTGAACGGTGGGTAAATATTTGTAGGTTGTAACTAATTTTTATATCTACCGTGAAACATTATACACCAATTAACTTGCGTATTTTGACTCAGGGCAAACAGAACGGTTATTGTTCAGGAATGCAGGACTCAAAGGGTTAAATCAGTGGAATTCTTAATTTTTTGAAGAGCTTATATCGTATCAAGAAGTGGGGATTATTTTTTTTTGTTCATAGTTTTCTCTTCCAATTCTATATGTGATAATTCACATCAGATTGGCTGTTTTGCGGGTGTTGGTAGATCATAAAGCCCTGATAGTTTTTTTTTAGATCACCTCTTGTCCTCATTTAAGTAAATTTCTAATCAATCGATTCTTTTGAGTTTTTCTCTTTCAGAAATTATTTCAATTTCATAATTGCTTTCATAAACATTTTAAAACTGAATGTATTTTTTTTCGTTTTACGTATTCTTTAAATGATTATTATACATCTGTTAACATTTTTTTAAGGAAAACATCTAGTTTAATCAAAAACTAACATCTCCCTACCAACAGATCGATTTGTCGACTCATTACAAACAGAAATGTTATTTCATTTTTAATATTGCTTTTTTCGGTGCCGCTTTAGCGTGTATCCTACCAATCAGTGTATCCTACCACCACATTTGTAACCTACATTAGGGGAAAAGCAAAAACTGATGGAGGGATGCCCTTCCCTTATTGTTGTATTATAAAATTTAAAATAAAAAAAATTATAAAATAAAAATCTTGACTAAAAAAAATCTTAAAACAAGTTATTTGAATTCTAAATGTCTTTAACATATCGAGAAAAAATTCGGAACAATGCTTTAATAATGTAAGATACAAATGTAGTGATAGGATACACACTAAAGCAAAAAAATGATCGGTAGGATAAACCGAAACGCTAACTAAAGCGGTACCTTTTTTCTTTTACATACACATTACACCACGGAAATGTTCAATGTAAGGGAAAAATACTATAGTTACCTACCTTTGATCATAAACATTTTTTTTTTTTAGATTATTTAAAGCCGACATTAACACCGTTGCTATTATAAACATTAGTTTAGTGGATGTACACAACTTTTTCTAAAAGAAGAAATTAATACCCACTGGCCTAGTGTTATATTAAAGAAAATCCTTGATCCTTGCTGAAAGATATACTTCACCTCTTACTAAGATCTTCTACTGCCTAGGCCCGTGGATATTATTAATTTCAATATAAAAGTAGACATGTAAATACTACCTACCAACTTAATAACAACTCCAAATGAAAAGAATGTATCCGAACTTAATATAAAATTTGTTACAAGTACTTTCAAAGCAATAAGAGATTATATTAATATAAAAAATAGGAATTTATGCTATAGACTGTAGTAACGATCGCAAGAAATACATAGGCGTAACTTCTACGAATTTAAATAAAAGACACAAACACAAAAGGAATCTTTTATGAAACAATGCATCCAATGCATTAGTCCCACATCATCATAAACTTGAAAAATACTGTTTTAATTAACAGAGAAGATCATTTATTAAGGTGAAAATATATAGAAAGTGTACTGATTTCTGAGTCTTCCATGGTAAATTTATGCCTAGGTGCATACAGCATTTCATCTTTCTTAATGAAACAACTGCTATTATGTATGATCTTTCTGTTTATGTGTAACTAAACCAATGTTTGTTTATACAGGTCGTTATCAGCTTATGTGCGAATTGCTATGGCCATGACTACTCTGTGTCTGTCAGCATGTGTCTTTCTTAGCTTGGTGCACAATTTCTGCCCCAGCTCTCATCAGTGCTAGCATTCCCTTGCATGCCTTGAACTCAATGTTAGGGAAGCTTCAGTACAACAGACTTTCCCTAGAGTCCATTTGTGTCTTTGAAATTTTTCTTCAATCCTCCCACTCCAAATAATTGAGCAGATATGGGCTTTTGAGAAGAACTGAATGAGAAGGTTAATTTTGACAGCCCATAAAATTAAGAAGCTCAAGTAATATCCAGATGCTTCAAGTAATAATTTGAAAATATTATTTTCCTATTTTCTTAAAAAATGGCTGATCTCAAATTGATTGCTTTGTTATTTTTTCTTATTTTTTCTTCTTACAATAAAATTTTTAAAGATACATTCTTTACAGGTAACAGTGACTGAAATTTATGACATATATGCATATTCTGTAAGGTGACAATTCAACATATTTTTCTAAACAATTCATGTGTGCATTGTGAATTGTTAGGATGGTGTACTATTTAAAATGTTTTACTTTGATGTTTGTCAGGTGCTGGAGCAAGAAACTACAAAGAGCTTCAAGAAGTACACAGTGAAGCCACCTAAAGATTTGACTAGCAAGTTTGAGAAAATGCAGCAGGCTCGTAAAAAGGCTGAGGAGGAGGAAGCTATCAAGAAAAGTCGCTTAGCTGAGGAAGAAGCTGAATTAGCGGTATGTATTCATTTTCTATGTGAAAATATGGACCAGAAAGGGCCAAAACAATAAATTTGATGTAGCAATGGGTAGCTATGATGGTGTATAAGGCAGTGTCATAGACATATACATAATCAACAAATTAGCAAATATAATTAATGAAAAAGATACGGGTCTATACAGAGACAATGGACTATTAATACTAAGAAATTGTAAACAAAAATGAAAAAATACATAAATGATAAGATATAAACAAATATTTACTTTACTACCTAAACATTTATTAAATGTATACATGTGTATGTGTGCGTGCATGTGTTTATATATATATATATATGTGTGTGTGTGTGTGTGTGTGTGTGTGTGTGTGTGTGTATGTATATATTATATACATATATTCTAACAAAGAAAATACATCTATAAACATAACCAACCGTAATTAATACCCTAACATTTGAACTACCACCAAGCCAGATTAAAAGAAAACACCTTACCATTTAAGCATTCTTCTTCTTCTTTTGTGTGTTGTGTCCCTTCAAGACATAGGCGATCATAGCCCTCCACATCTTCTTGTCCGTTGTAGCTCTTAATAAGATTTGTTTTTTTTATTATTTCTCCCAAATGCTGTTCTACTTTCCATTTGTTCAAGATTATCAAGTACATTATGGACTGCTTTCCTCTGTGCCTCAATCTGACCTGTGAGTATCAAATTTTCCAAGTCCCCCTTCCTCATGATGTACCCCATAAATTTCACCTACCTTTTCCTGATGTTAAGTCTAAGTTTCCTTTTTGTTTCCATTGTCTGCAAAACCTTGCTCCTTGCATGTTCAGTCCATGGTAAGATCAGCATCTTTTTGTAGAACCATATTTCTGTTGCTTCAAGTTTCTTCTTCCACTTTGAAGAGATTGTCCAGCATTCACTACCATACAGGAGGACAGATATCATGTAACAGCCCCCTTTTCTTTTTGTTTGTAATGGAATTTTTTGTCTCTCAATAACCTTGCTTAGCTTTTGGAAGGCATCTTTGGCCATTCCACTACATCCTCGTATTTCAGAACACTTCTAAGAGATTTAAATTTCTGTACTTATTTGATTTTAGTATCCCCGATTTGTAAATTGCATTTTGGGCTCGCCCTTTTGCTGATAACCATGGATTTTGTCTTGTAGTTTATGTTTAGTCCTTTCTTCTCACTTTTCTTTGCTACTTTCTGTAGGAGGTTTTGTAGTTTCCTTTCTGTGTCAGTTATCAACACTGTGTCATCTGCATATCTTATGTTGTTAAGATTGAGGTGGCCAATAATAAATCCTGGTAGGACTTCTAATTCTCTCATAATTGACTTGCTGTATAGATTGAATAAATTCGTTGAGAAGACACATTCTTGTCTTACACCCCTTTCTATTTTTGTAAATCTGTTGCACTCATTTTTTGTCCATATGCAGGCGGTTTGCTGCCAGCATAGATTTTTGATTATTCTAATGTCTTTCTGAATATGTCAAAGTTGCTGAGTCGCTTTCACAAATCTTTTAATTAATTAATATATTAATATAAAAGCACAGATACATGTGTGTATGCCTTTGTATGCATGAATGTACACACACACACATATAAGTACTGGCAGCCATACCCAGCTGGTCAATCAGAAAATGCATTCAATTAGAATGGAGCAAAAACAGCATCATGTTTAGATGTAACAGAGTCTATCTTCTTCAAGTACTTTCATTTAAAAAACATTTTGAATTAATGCAGTTACTGATATAACAGAAGTATTCTGTATTTATTCAGTCGAAGTTAGCCAAAGACATGAAGGGGTAAAACAGGCAACCTGAAGACCCACTTCAGATCACAATTATTTTGGAGTTTTTGGAATTGTAAAAAGGATACATTTATAAAGCAATTGTTAAGTTTGATTAAAATTGGTTGAAAGATCAATGAAAAATAAGAAAGAAACAGTAAAAATTGTCATATTTTTCTATTTACATGGGTTTTCACTATATGGATGGACTCAGTTATCAATTTAAATGACTGTTAAACAATCAACTTATTGTTGGCTACAATTGAGTGAAGTTTGTATTAGATTGCTTGAAAATTGAGTGAGTTTTTATTTTAAAATTTGTGTTGAAATTGATTATTCATTTTTCATGGTTTTTCAATAAACGCAGTGGCATAGAAGTAAAAATGAGGTATTGTTGAGCTCATCATGATGTAAGTAACCTGCATACCAAGTTTGGAGAAAATTGGAGGAAAAAAGTTGAATTTATCGATTTTTGATCGGCTTTATTGATTATTGATTTAAAAAAAAAATTATCAATTTTTTCTACTAAGAACCTATCTCTTACATTGTACAATGTATGTGCCAAGTTTGGTCAGAATCGGTTGGATGGGTCTTGAGTGAAAAAGTATCACACAGACAGACACACAGACACCCGTGTTTTTTATATATAGATATATATGTCTATTTGTGTGTGTGTGTGTATGAAAGTATGATTGTAAGTATATGCATACAAATTCAAACAACCATAAATAAATTTAATCATAATATAACTTCCTATAATTATAACTCTAATACTTAAGATACCACCAAATCAAATAAGAAAAATGAAATAATGTGTAAGTGAAGACATACATAAATATTTATCTTATGATTTAAGCATGAATAATAAAAACAATGAAATACATCTACATTTTCCAAACTTAAGAAAGCCCTAGAATGTTCAAGAATTACTAAGAGCAGTGACAGTCTGCCAAACCAGATGCTGGATTGCTACATTTGTCTCTGACACTCAAAGTTGAAAGTTGAACATACATTTGATTGGTGTATTTGCAAATTCCGATGAAGACATGATTGTATCAACTTCCCTCAGGTATTAGTTGGTCACAAAGGAGCTCACAGAGCAAAAGTTTTTAATTGTCATGACTAAAGCTGATAAAGTTAATCAAAATCCCAAGCAAGTTGCGAAAAACAATGCCAAATTCAGGTAAACTCGATTTGAATGGGAAGTCAAAAGGTGTATGATTTCATCGATTTTTATCCGATAATTGAAACTGATATTGAAAACGAAAGTCAGCACCTCAATACTGTTGGTAAATACTATGCTCAATGGGAATTTTGCTGAAAATTCTTCGCCATTTGCGAAAAATATAGCCAAAAATCAGCTAGACTGGACTTGAATCGGATGTCCCAAAATGATCCATTGTATCGATTTTTTCCAGTAATTGATATCGACATTGAAAATGAATGCCAGCACCTCATAACTGTTGATAAAAACAATGTTCAACGTAATTTTGGTGGAAATTCTTTGCCATATGTGAAAAATATAGCCAAAAAGACTGGATTTGAATTGGAAGTCCAAAGTAGCATGATGTTACCGATTTTTTCCGATAATTGATACCGATATAGAAGAAAAAGGTCAGCAACTAATAACTGTTGAGAAAAATAATGCTCAACATGATTTTTGTGAAAATTCCTTGCATTTTGCAAAAAACAGTCCCAAAAATCAGCTACATTGGATTTGAATCGGATGTCCCAAAGTGATCGATTTTATCGATTTTTTCCGATAGCTGATATCAATTTTAAAAAATAAAGCACAGCACCTCAAAACTATAAGTAAAGACATTGCTCAACATGAGTTTGGTGGATATCACTTGTAATTTGTGAAAACTATCACTGAAAAACTGATGAATTTTTTTAAATCAATATTCGACCCCCTATTGTTTTTATCGATTTTTTCCAAAATCGGAGGAACAATTGAAAAATTCGATGACGTCAAGTATGAATGGCGTAATTTTCCAATCTGTGTGAATTTTCATGCCAATCGAACGAACGGTTTGCTAAGGATGAGGTAACAAGTTGACAAACACACAGACACACAGACACACTAATAGAATGCCATTTATAGATACAGATATTGATCATGCTGATGTGACCTCTATCTTCTGGCTTTCTACTTCTATATTTTGGATAAGAGTCATTCCATTGTTCAAATTTAACTTTAATTTAAATCAAAAAGAAAAAAAATTCAGTGTGGGGTTTGTGCTCTCTTGAGATTTCCTTTGATCATAATTAAATATACTTATCTAAGTACCCTGGGTAATGTAGTTTCAAAATATATATGATTATAAGCGTCTATCTCCAAAACCCTAAGAGGAGTTCGATAACAAACTGTTATATACCATACCTATGAACACTAATGGCTATGTCCCAGTCCTCATAAATATGTTGGACACTACTGTAAGTGGGGATAATATACTGTCTAAGTAGTCCACCACTAGCAGTGGTTTACCTACTCCATGCTGCTGGCGAGTATTGTATTTTGTTGATCTTATAACAATTACCATTTCTTTGTTTTGGTTATTCCTCATTCAGTAACCCTTCCTAAGTTGCAACATAAACAGACAGACAGAGGCTACAACTTTATATATATATATATATATATATATATATATATATATATTACAATTGATATTAAAATAGCAAAATGTGTGTATTTTTATTTCATGCACAGAGATTTTTGAAAATTATATATTTCAGTTAGAGTAACGGAATCATTTTAACATCTAAATTATACCAATAGTGTATTTTGTTAAAGATTGTAATGAGCCCGACAAACATTGATGTCCTAGAGTCACGACCGAGTTCAGCCGATAAACCCACCATGACACAAACAGTAGGACAAATCCTTTTCAGTTCCCTTCATATTTCATTAGTGAGAAGGAAGTTCAGTTTAGACAGCTTCTCCTGAAGAACTGCTACTTTTGTAGAAAAGACTCTCAAGGGGATGCTATCCAGTCACTACAATCGCCAATTCAATTGTTATCTTTCCTACATATCCTCCTAATACACTTTTTTTTACCTCCTCTTCTTATATTCAAAACACATGCAAATTACCACAACTACACTCTTTACAAAATGTAAAAACACACAAACGCTAAATATAAAAAAGGGAAAATCGAAAAAAAAAAATGTGAAACGCATATAGGGGTGCAAATGTACAAACACACTCACATAAACATACACACAAACATGAACACACAGATGCACACGCACGAACACACACGCATACATGTGCGGGTACGTGTATGCATGCATATTTATATGTATGTATACATGTGTGCATGCAAATGCACATTCACACACATAAACAAACAGCCAAAAATTCGACCATTATCAAAACGGTGAAAAGAAAAGCGATAAACCAGAGATCAATGGAGAAAAACAAAAGTTAAGGAGCCAAGTAAACATAAACGAATGGAAAAATACTAAGGAAACAATTGGTTTAACGACATCACCAACACAAAACATTATTCTTTCATGCAACTAAACATAAAGGACTTATCAAGCAGTAAATAACACATCCATACCAAAATAAAAGTATAAAACAAGTGCACACTAAGTTAAATAATACAACCTACTAAAAATATATATATATACAGTTAATGCAAACACATACACAGACACAAACACACAGACACACACACACACAAACAAAATAATACCCAACTGCAAAAAACACAAGCAAGTTACCACAACTACACTCATTACAAAATGCAAAAACACACAAATGCAAAATATAAAATAGCGGAAATAGAAAATTATTGTGAGTGTCTCCCTTAAAAGCAGACTGGCATTTTTTGTCATGCCTTTTGCTTTTTTATATTCTATTTTATTTGTTTTTGGATGTGATTTGTTTTGTGAGCTGGATGTGATGCTCAGAGCCTCTGCACAGGGAGCAACATTTTAATTTTAATTTTTGCTTTCTTAAAGTTCACATCTGTCTGACATCTAGAGTAAATCAGAAAGAGATCTAATTTGAAGCAGGTTATAACACACACACACACACATATATAAGATAAAGTTAAATGGTAATCCGTATGGATAATTCCAGGGACGATATAAATCTCGAGAGCTCAATGTAATAAACAGAGCAAGTAATAATTAATTAACAAATCAGAGACTTCAGAAAGCCATGATAATATTTTATTTCATGAGACTGATAAATTCGATTTTGCTTCATCAGACCTTGATCAGTCTCACAAAATAATAAACAGTATTAATTACATTTACCAGTCTGAATGTCCAAGAAATTTTGTAGAAAATTTGTATTCCGACAGGAATCAAACCTGTCTCCTTCATGGAACTGTCATTTGATCTGACGTGCTATAGCACTTAGTTACGGTGGAAGCGTCAGGTTAGCAAAGTTCAAATTACTGTTTTTAAACAACAAATTTCCCACAATTTATCTCAAACAATCATATCTGCTCAAAGTATATCTTAATGTAAAGAAATGACAACATATATTATGAAATGGACTAAGTCCGACAATTATTTTAATATATTTTTGGTTTATTATAAACAGAGCATTTACTTAAATAATTGTATCTATAAAAATAACAAATCAATAAAAAGAAATAGAGAGAGGAAATAAAAGAAAGGCATAAGAAATCAACTGTACTACAGAGAGAAAGAAAAAAGAAAGGAAAAGGAAAAAGAAGGGGAGGAGTATATTCAAATTTTACAGATGCAAAGGAAAAGAAAAGAGAAGAAAACAAGACATGAGGAGTTGTTGATACCAGTTTAGCCAATGAAGGCATGTTAAGATGGAAAATTCCAAATTAAATGGAAATATGACGCGACAAGATAGAGCATATTTTATTAGGTTGGTGCAAAAATAATGTCGTTTTTTGACGTTCAAGATCATGTCAAAAAACGACATTATTTTTGCACCAACCAATAGATACATTGTAGCATTTCAAACTTTATGACATTTTGAATGAAATCACATATTTAAACAAAATTAAACATAGTACGTAAATAAAAGACACTTTAAAAAGAAAAACCATATACAAACGAAACAACTACTTAACTATACCAATCTTACATTATAAATTAGAATACAAAATAAATTTTAAATATTTATATGACTTTTATATATTAATTTTAAATTAAAATCTATTATCAAACAACATCACCAGTAAAATAATTATAAGCCAATTCATAGCTAACCTTACTACCAGTAATTTATGAATACTAACCTGCTTAATACCTTAATCTAGAATAAACCACTAAGGATACCATTAAAATGTTTATATAAAGGTAATATAACAGAAGAGGAGTGATTATTGAGTTATAAGGTTTAACAAGATTGTAAGGTTAATTCCTTAATATGCCTGCAATTTATCGTAGCTTTAAATCTCTGATTTAATAATTGATTGCTATTCAAGAGTTTAATTATTTGCATTATCTCCTGTAGACTAAGAAAGCATGGTTCCATCAAAGATCTACAGGTTCTGGGTCATGTAACAACAACAACAATAATAAAAACTTCTGTCACTTGAGAACGTATTCAAGGTGAGCAGTCCTTGAAAATAAAGAGCTCAATATCAAGAGGTAGATAAATAATAATCATTTGAAAATAAAATAAAATATTTCACTTATATAAATCTGTACATATATACAAGGATTTTGTGAAAAAAGGATTTAATTTCACACCTTACTGAAACTTATGCTCTAACTGTAGACGTCTCTTCTACTCCAATAGCTTCATGTCTCGCACATCTCGCCTGTGGAACTCCCTTCCCTATTACTGTTTCCCTGACAAATACAATCTCCAACGGTTTAAGTGTAGCGTCAATCGACATCTCCAGTTGCCTTGATCTATCCACTTCCCTTCTCCACATCCTTTCACCTTTCATTCCTATATGCTCTCGCTCTAAATCTTCTGTAACCCCCTTGCCTTGATCAACCCACTGTTTTTCTCTTTCTCCACATCCTCTCCTTTACCACTCCTATCTGCTCTTCCTCCATCCCTTCTGTAACCCCTTGCGTGATAGTGGCCTCCAGCCTTGCTTGGGGTGATACGCTTAAAAAAAAAAAAAAAAAAAAAAAAAAGTTATATATATATATATATATATATATATATATATATATTTATACAAACACATTCTAGAATCTCCAGTGTTAATTTCTTCTAGGATAGATTCCTTTATCCAAGTTGTCAGCCCCGAGGTCTTCTAAACATTGAGCTTTCATTCCGGTTTCTTCCATGAGGATTGGCAGAGGAGGAGAAGAGGATTTTTCTCATTGGAGTAGATGCTGCAGTTGTAGTATCTGGTCCATGCCAGAGGCCTTCTCTCTTCCCTTGCATTCTCCCCACTGTTGCGTAACATCTGTTATGTAGTGGTGGTATGACTAGCTTAGACAAGCTCTGACCAGTTTAGACAGACTAAGACCAGCTTAGATCAGCAGCTTGAGTGGAAACATTTAGGTCGCTATATTAACCTTGTGTCACAACTTGACTCAGTGAGGGTTAAGGTAAATCTCAAGTTTACTTAGCCAGCTCCTGACACCAGCTCACCTAAAGGTGGATCCTGACTGGCTAATTTTATTAAGTGTTTCAGTGATGTAATGAGACATAAGTGAAGTTAATCCTTGCGGAATTTTGTTGGACTATTTCTTCATTCATGCCAAAACAGTCTCTTATCAAAAAACATTTGTGAACTGATGAATGTTCTGCCGTTGTAGACGTCTTCATAAGCTTGTCCAGCATTTCATGCTCTGTCTTTTCAGAAACTGACAGAATAGGATGTTTTAATTTGTCGTATTTTTGAGAAGCTAGCATCGAAGAGGGAATTTAAGTAGGTAAGACTTTGATAATAGACAACAATTTTGTTGCTGAAGTGCCAATACCTTTGCAGTGAAATTGTGCTTCCTGCATAGGAAACTCTGGACAGTCACTGAAATCTCCATAAATTCTTATCCTTTCACTTCACTGTGTTGCACTGATGCATCAACTAACGTATATTCATCGTCCATTTTAAAATAATCATCAACGTTTTATTGAGAAAATCCATCAGATCGACATTCATATGTAGTTATACTAACACTAAAGAGGTATGAATATAGCATATGAATAAGTTTTTATTTTAAAGTGGACTGACGGAGTAATTTGTCATAGTTACAATTAATATAATAATAAATAAATAATATAAAATTGTTTATAGTTACGTTGTTCTGGAATTGTCATCATTGGTCGACTGAACTTGCTTTGTTTCAATGACTTTTGTTTTGTAATTATTAATTACTTTATACCCATTATTATTAAAAAAAAAAATAATATAATAATTAAACTTCTAATAACTGTGTTAAAATTTAAAACTGCAGTTTATTTATATCACTTTTCATCATGTAAACAGTCTTATTTGAAATGTTCATTATAAGAAATGGACATGTCTGGTACAGAGAATGTACATGCATTTATAGTAAATATCATTATCCACCAATTTTTACAGGAGAAAAGAAAGTACACAGTTATTTAATCTAATCGAGAGAATCTGACATGTAGTTTCATTTGTTGTTTTGTCTTTAGCTGTTTCATTTCTTCACAAGTAATGGGAGTTGGTTGGAGTAGATTTGTGTAGTCGACCAAGTATATTTTTTTAGTTGACTGATTATGACCTATTGCAAAGGTTCATATTTAATTTTTTGGGGTGGTGGTACAAAACTGAAATATTCAGAACCAAATGTTTTATTCAATGTATAGGGATAGATTTATAGCAGTTTTGGTTATTAGTCATAACTCTAATTATTGTAGTAAAATTTTAAACTGCAGTTTATTTATATATGGAGTTTTTGTATGTGAAGGTACATGCAAGTTGATTTTCTACAGGCATACTGTTTGATTGTAAGCAGTTTTATAATTTGAAATGTTTGTGAAAATTGACATGCATTTTTGTAAATGCAAATGGTCATTATTTACAGTTTACAGGCGAAACGGAAGTACAAGGATGTTACTTAGAGAGGCCACCATGTAATTTCAGCTCTAATGAATCTTTTGGTCTCAAGGGGTGTGAATCACTTATCGTACTGTTCACACTCCTCACCTGTGTTTTGAACAGGAGTAAAGGCTTATCCCCTATTTCTTGTTTAAGATTAAATTTCCAGTTCCTTATAAAGTGCTTTCCACTTTTTTCACTCCCAGTAGCCGCTGGCATCCTATTGCCTTTATGCCTTGCTTCACGTGAATTGTTTAAAAAAAAAGAAAGAAAAAGAAAAAAAGTCACTGTTATAATCTGTTTTAAATTAGATCTCTTTCTAATTTGCTCCACATCAAAACCTGTTGGCTGGATGTGAATGCAACGAAAGCAAAATAAAAAATAACAAAAGTTCCTCCCTGTTCTGGGGCTGTGAGTATCACATCCGGCTCACAAAACAAATCCCCCCCCCATTATAAAATACAGTTTAAATGTCGGAGCCAATCACCAACATTGCTGCTAAAGGAAAAGCATGACAAAAACAGGTAAATCATGTATTAACCCTAATTACTTAAAAGTAAGTGCTTGTGACACTCAAAGCAGAAGGCAGGCAGTCACAGAGTTCACCAGTGGCCATGGGTCAACTGATCCAACAAAAACTTCAATGCTAGTCCTGTACACTACCGACTCTCCCATCCGCCAGGTTTCTTCCCTCACCCACAAAAAGACATTCCACCATTATCCTTGAAACGGTAATACAGAGAATTTTATTTTAACATATTTTGTCTCATTTTCTTCCCACCTCACTGGCAATAATTTGTTGGTCTCGTTTTTTTTTTTGCTATGATACACAGTGTATAACACCTCCTTCCATTTCACATTGGGATAAGTGAGTTTTTTTTGTATAGATTAGTTCAGATGTACTAGCATTTTTGAGGTGACTAACTACAACAACTGTGGCAAAGTCTTTTATTCATCTGTTTTCAAGGGAGATAAACTTGAGGTTTTTGGATTTAGTCAATCTGGCAGTTATTGGCTGCAAATTTTCTTTTTACTTCTTATGATCTGTTTTTTACTACCTCCAAAAATTTTAAATCTTAATCATCTTATCATATATATATATATATATATATATATATATATATATATATATATATGTGCAGGTATGCAGAAAAATAGGAAAGAACACATTAGGTAAATAATCCGGAGTTCCTTAGTATTTTTGCTTTTATTTTTAAAAAGACAGTGCTCCATACAGAAGTAGAGCTTATATTATAATATTTAAAAAAAAAATATGATTCTTATGTAGCGAAGGAATCATATTTTTAAAAAAATATTATATTATATTATATTATATATGACAATGAAGTCAACACTCAGCAGTGACTGTCTGTTTCATACTCAAATACAATCTCCATGTGCATTGTGTTTTGGTTCAACTATATATGCTGGTAAATGGTGCATTATTGATATGTCTATTTTATTGTTCTAACAGTTTGTGTGGGTGGTAACGATTGTCTTTCAAATTATTCTAGAGGCTATTGAGTAGAAATAATTGTGACTGTGAATGTAGTTTTGTAGTTATTTATAGTCTTGCTTGTTAACTTTTTACACATTATTTATTATTTATTGTTGATTGTTATTCTGTTTATTTGTTTTTATTTATACATTCATAGTTTGTTAATTTGTTTATTATTTACTTTGTTTACTCATTTATTGTTTACTTATTTATTTTATTTTGCTTATTTATTTTTGTTTTATTTTATTTTTGTATTTATTTTTTCTTTGTTTTTAGTTTTTGATTTTTTAAGTAATGTAGTAAAAATTTGTTTTTGTGTCTGCATTTTGAGATGAGCTCTGATCATTTATTTAGCAATTTGTGTTGGTCAGGGAAGGTAATTATAGCTGTTTATTGTTTTAGGCACATGCTGTTTTCCTTAATTTTATTTTTAAAAAGTGATTTTTTTAAAGATTCCCATATATGTTTAGAAAGCATTGTATTATTTACTATTTGAAAAGGATGTTTAATGTGCATAGTTTCTTTGTTTCCAGGGTCCTTCAGTTACTCCTATGTATGTCTTTTCTTCATTATCTGCTGATTTTACAATGGCTTGGTAGGTTACATTGTTCTGCAAGCAATTTTCATTTAAGGGACATTCATTCTTTGTTCTGCAGTTACATTTGGGTTTGATTTGTGGGGGTGGTTTGTTGGTTGTTTTTCTGTTTTGCTTTTTTATTATTTGTGTCATGTACTTGGTGCAACTGTAGCTGATTTTTCCTGTGTTTTTGTTGGATATCTTATGGAAAGTGTTTGATGGGGGAAGTGCTTGTGTATGTGCTTAATGAACTTGCATACACTTTCCTTGAGAGTATGACAAAGACATGAAAGTTAACCAGCACATGTCAGTTAAATTTAGTCATATAGCTACATTTTTCATTATGTGATTTTTACTTAATGCTATATTGTTGTTTGCAAAAGTGGTATTAAAATTAAAAGTCTTAAATTGTTTGAGTTTTTTAGATGAAACATTATTCATTTTTAAATAGTTTCTTCTTTTTTGTTGTTGTTTATTTATATCTAGTAGTAGTAGACATTATAACCTTATGTTGTTTGAGTTTCTTAGATGAAACATTGTTATTATTATTAATTTTTAATTAGTTTTTGTTGTTTGTTTATATCTAGTAGTAGTAGTAGTAACCATAATAGTTTTGTCTGATTTTCTTGTCATTATTATTAATTTTTATTTACATTTGTTTGATTTAATTTTTTTTCCTTTGTTTTCAACTAATAGCAACAGTACTAACAGTTTTAATGTCTTAAACCATAGATGAAGAATTGTCATTATTATTAATTTTCATAAGCTGTAATAAGCTAGAAGTGTTCACTACTATTTTTCTAGTCATTTCATCTTCAATGTCAGGACAAGTCTAGCACCTTCCATTGAATCACTGGACACGGGTTGTGGTAAAGTATCTTCTGATTTTTGTATGTTATTTCCATCGGAATTCAGAATAGGGCTATTTGAGACAATTGTAACTGATTCACGTTTGGAGATTGTCATTCCCTCTCAAGCAGGAGCGAGGTGACGTACAGAAGAAGTACTTTCTTTTCCATTTGGTAACCTAACAACAGCATAATCGGGATTCGCTTGAATCAGCTCAACTTCTCATGCAGTATGTTCGTACTTGTCGTTCTGTACATAGTTTCACATAAGCACTTTCCCAGGAATTGTCAACCACGAAGGAACAGATCTTTGGGAGGAAACATCCGTTTATGAGGAGTACAATCGTGTCTGTACAACAGTAAGGAACGAACCGAGTGGAGAGTGTCATATAATTGCTGCAAGAGTAAAACTCTCGATTTTAAGTTGATCGTCCTCCACAGAGTTCTGTTCAGTCTCTCCACTTGACCACTTCCCCATGGGGTTGTATGCAGTAGATCTACTAGTAACTATTCCTTTCTCTAGAAAAAAAATCTCCTTAACTCCTCCAAAATGAAACTAGGTCCTCAATCAGATTGTATATAAATTGGCATACCAAATATGCAAAATAATTTACTTAAACAAGTCAATAAAGTTGTAGTGAGCATGTCCAGCACCCAAAGGCAAAAGGAAAACGACTATATTCATAAAATTGATAGTCAATAAATACTTGTTTCCTCCTCGATTTGAAGGAAGTGATGCCTTGAAATCTATATTCAATCTTTTTAAGGGGTGAGTGGTTTTGATAAATTTACCTCCTCCTCTCACAAATCTTGGCTTTTCTACGGCACACACATTACATTTTTCAGTCATTCTCTTTACTTCTTCTATCAAGTTGGGCAAATTTCTCAACCTGATGAAGTGCATCATTCTTGATACCCCAGATCAACATACATTATTATGTAATTCTTTAAGGTTGATATTTACAATAGAAGCACAATGTACTTGCGTTAACACATCTGTGCATGCATTTTTTATGCTCGGTCGATATCTGATACAATACTTGTAAGTGGAAAGTTCAATTCACCAGCTATGAATTTTGTCGTTTTTAGTCTTTGAAGCTTTATGCTTGTCGAAAATGTAGGATAGAGCTCTTTGGTTTGTGACAAGAATAAAATATTTACCTCAATTCCCTGATTGCTTTGATGATCGCGTTAGTTTTTTTTTCTCTAATAGGGAGTGGTTTCGTTCACAGGAGTTTAGAGTTCTGCACCAGAATGTAACAGGCCTACCACCTTGATTTAGCATTGCAGCTAAGCTCACGTAGCTAGTGTTGGGGGCAGAGCCGTGACTAATTCATATTTATGCAAATTACCACAAAATATGAAACAAGAAGAAGAAACACATTCAACAAGAGAAGTTGCACAAGTAAATGGAATTTCTATATGCATAACAACAATCGTACAGAGAGTAATTCAGTTGTGTTTGAAACGCTGAAATTTACTTATCCTTGGAATTTTGAGTGAGGAAAATGTTCTTGTTGATAAGCTGTTGTGTGTATTAAAAAGTGTGTGAGTTTGGAGAACTTTAGTAAGATGTATTGTTACTTGTAAGAGACTTAAACAGTTTGAAAATAGTGTGAAAAACGTTTGTGGGTGTGACTCAAAATGTTATCTTAAGAGTTTCTGCCCTTGTGGTTGTAATGAAATGAATAAATATAGACTGTAGTTGTGTTAAGGCAATAGTTTAACATATAGTCAGGATTTCTGTTACTTATTTGCTTTTCGCTTAAACTTTTGTGATTCTCCACATGCAACTGCCCAAAACTGTTGTTTTTTTTTTTTGTTATCAGGAGTGAATGTTTGTAGATGTTCATAGATGTTCAATGTTCATATGTATGTGTGTGTATGTGTGTCTTGATGGTTCATAGCTTTTTTCCCTAAGAGACAGACACAACCTGTCCACTGAGCTACATCTTGTATGTGAGAGAAGGCAAGAGAGAAAGAATGAAGATGTGTCCAAGTATTTATAATTAATGTGAACCACGTGATAGGCTCGAGAACACATAACCAGATTTAGGCAGTAAATTAACTTTGAACACAACTGTGTAGGCGTTGTAACACTTTTCGCATATATTAACCAATCAGAAATCGGAAATTTATTCGAAGCTTCTGTGATTCGCTTGGCGTTTAGTTTGCATGAAATTTGTTGTCAAAAGAAATATTACATGAAATATGAATTGAAGTATTTTACAACCAATAGAATTCACTGAGTCAAAGTAATATTATAATTAGGTAGGAGTTGAATGCTAAACTAGCATCAATTTCAAGGGGGTTTTCCTTGTCTAGAGTGTGTACTACAACTCTTTTTTTAATTCCTTTTTCAAATATTCAAAGGAACAATCAGAGAAATATTTCAGTTTAGCAGGTAAGGGGAATATACAGTGTAACCCGGATATAAGAGACCCGAATATAAGAGAAATCCGGATATAAGAGAGATCGTCTCTGGTCCCAAATTAGAGCCATACTTACCTAAACAAAATATACCAAACCCGAATATAAGAGAAACCCGGATATAAGAGACTACTTCTCCGGTCCCGACAATTCTCTTATATCCGGGTTACACTGTAGTATTTTTTATTTAGAGCGTGAATTTTTAGCGAATAGTTTGGGATCCCATGACTGTAGTAAGTGAACATTTTGACCATTCTCTTCTGAGCTCTTATATTGCCTGAAGGAGGGAGATCTCATCCTTTCCGGGTCTGGTCTAATGGTTCCTTTACTTACTTCATAGCCCAGTGTATTCTCATTTAAGGTGAGATCATACTTTTCAATCAGTTCCTTGTATCTTGCCAATTTAGTTTTCCTGGTAACATCATCTATATACACATGTGTTCCTTTTTGATTATTTCATTCTTTGAAACCCACCCCCACTCCATTTGTTATCCCAAATGGTATCCTTTTGAAAATATACAATTTCCCACCAGCTTCAAAAGTCATGTAAGGGCAGTCTGCTTTAGATAGGGGAACTTAATGATACACACATTTCAGGTCTAGTTTAGGGTACAGACTATACTTAGCTATTTACAAAACTATCATTGTAATCCTAGGTAGAGGATAGGCATCTTTTAAGGTAAAATGGTTTATCGTTTGTGAATAATTTATCACTAACCATTTTTTTTGGTTTCCCATCCTTAGTTCCCACTACTTTTGCTCTCTCCATGGAGATCTACTTTCCTCAACGATATCTGAATTCAACAGGCTTTTTATTTCCTTCCTTATTTCACAGATATAGGCCTACAGCCACGTGAAAAATTTTCAAATCGAGGTGAAATCCTTATGCCAGCTAGTCCACACAGTTTTACAGGTGGTCTGTCACCCTCATACAAAATTCCTATTTTTTTTTTTGTGCAGGTCTTGAAAGTTTTGTCTGAGGATCACATCAGCACATAAATTATCCATTAAGGATAAATTCAAGATTTTGTATGTTTCTGTACCCACCGTAAGATTTGCTTTACATTTTCCTACAGTTTTTAATAACAAGTCAGATGAAGCCATTCTGACAGTAGAATTAGTAGTTCTAATGTCCAAACCCATAGACTGAGCTATCTTGGTGCTGATAAAACTATGACTACTTCCTGAATCTACTAGCAGGGTAAGTTTATTTTTGTTCATGAGACATTTTACTGTGGCTTTCGAAACTCCCTGTAGTCCACTAGTCCCTGTAGCCATGACGGGTAATGCAGCAGAAAACTTATTAATTTTCGAACGACAGACTTTAGTGAAATGACCTTCCTTCTTAAAATTTAGCAACTCATTCCTTGTGCCAGGCACATACTTCTAGGTTGCTTAGGGACACCACAGGAAAAAATCACCTTTCTTTTAAAAGGGATTTACTAGCAGCAAATGTCTGAGAGTCCTCCTCCTTTTGATTTTGGTCTTGTGGAGAAATTAAGGCATTGGTCCTGGGTTCTGATACCGATGCCACTTGATAACTTGTTTGGGTACGAGCAGAATAGGCTTCAGAATTTAGAATAGCCCTTTCCACACTTTGTGCTTGATTTCCAGCTTCTGTGAGGGTGAGCGTTTCATTTTCAAGAAGTCTCTGCTGAATAGGAAGTGTGGATAACCTAGAAATAAAGGCATCTCTATTAGCTTCTTCTTTATAAACTTGAGTAGTAACATCTTTGAATTTACAGTCCTTTACCAGAACGTGCAATGCTTGAGGATATTGATCCAAGGTTTCTCCAGCCTGTTCAATTCTGGTTTCAAGTACATACCTGGTGTATATCTGACTTTTTTCTTGGACAAAAGCTATCTTTAGAATGTTAATAGATTCTTCAAAGTTTGTACATTTGCTGAACAGTTCATATACATCAGACGACACAGCATTTATAAGAATATCCAACTCCCCATCCTCAATATGCTTGAGGAAGTTTAAAAATGTTTGGTACCAATGATTCCATATTTTATCTACCCAAGAGGTCATACTGTCTAGATCCAGAATTTTATATTTTAGTACCCTTTCCATGTTGATATCTGAAACAAAAAAATTAGTAGTGAATCAAATGTTGTAAGCTATAATTAGCTAGAAGTATCCACTACTATTTCTCTAGTAGTTTCGTCTTCAGGGTCGGGTTTAATTTAGCCTCTCGCTGATTTAACTGCTAGTTATATAGTGGATATTTGCATATGAATAAAACAGTCAGCTTTCTTTTATCTCTGTTTATATCTAGTAGTAGTCGCCATATTGTTTTTTTTTGTTTAGTTTTATTTACTTGTTTACACCTAGTGTCACTGGTCAATAAAGATTGAGAATTCAGATGTTATTGAAATGTGTTTTTTTTCTGATCCTCACCATTAGCTTAAGTGTTGTGGAATGTAAAAAAATAACACGAATGTTATGATAAAAAGCAACAAAAAATATGTTAAAAGAAAAACTAGTTAAAATATGACAGTGAAGATGAGGATAATAGTGCAAATAATGTAAATAATACAAGTAATCATAATACCTCATCTCAGAGATATAGACGGGTATCGCTATTTCATATTTTTAATTTCACGCATACATGTTGTTTGTTTATGATTTTGTCAATTTTGTCAACTGTCGGGCATTGTCTGTGAGAAAAAGAGCACCATGACGCAAATCATTCTGCCAGAAATTTGGAACCAGCATGCTGTACTGCTTGGTATTTACACTGGAAGCTCTAATACAAACATTTTAGAGTGTTTGGGTGTCAATCTAAGGACAGTGAAGAGGATTTGGAAAGAGTTAGACGAGTCTTATGGTGATTACGATGGTGAGTGATCACCAGTGATGGTGATGTTATGCCTCCATTCATCTTTTCAGAGAACTGTAGAATTAACACAGAGGCCTATATAAAGTGCCTTGAAGAGGTACTGCTTCCCTGGGTCAAGAGGGTGGTTGCTGGAAGACCCTATGTCTGGCAACAGGACTCTGCACCATGCTACACAAGCTGGAGAACCTGGTTATGGCTGTCAGACAATTTCTGTGACCACATCACCCCTTACATCTGGCCATCTAGCTCCCCAAACTGCAACTCACTTGATTATTATCTGTGGGGTGCAGTTGAGCAAGAGACCAACAAAACTCCTTGTAATGTCAAAGATGAACAAGGCAAGGTTTATGGCAGCATTCACCAGCTTAGACAAGGAGACCATCCAGAAGACTTTCAGGAGATTCTGTAGTCATCTGGAGGCTGGTAATTTTATTGAATAAATTTACTCTTTAGTATTTCAAGATATTTTTGTGTAATTCTGGTTAATATGTCTGTTAAAATGAGATGTCAGTGTTATTTTAATTTTTGCATAATTTAGATGACAATTTATCCATCTCACCCTGTATATATGTTAATAAAAAGCTGTAACAAATAAAAAGGTATAAAGTATACAGATAGGTAGATAAAATGTAGATATAAAAGATATAAGTGAAGATGAAAGTGACATGAGCTGCCTTTGAACCTGATTTTTTCTCCTTGGTGCTTGCATTTGAAAGGTCAGTAATGTCTCAGTGTTTACAAATGAAAGAAATACTTTTTGATTTCCTATTAGAAGAAAGAGAAACAGTTATGTAGCTTTCAAACTGGAAAAGACTTTCATGAGTTGAGTGCTAGATTTTAAAGGGTATTTTGGGGTTGAGTGTTTTTCTGGTTAACAGTAACAGGATCAATCAAAATGTCTGCATAAATATTTATGATATATATATATATATATATATATATATATATATATATATATATATATATATATATACCTGGTGTAACAGCAAAATTGTCCAATTGTTAGATTAAGCTCTGAATCATTGTATCTTAGAAATGATTAAAGATATCTTACCGGAATTCTCTGAGGTTTTTATAACACTATTGGACTCTCCCTTGAACAATAAGAATATATCTAGCTCTAAGTTGAAATGATGATCCTTTTTGCTGTTGTGACTCCCTGATCCAGTTTTCCTCTCTACTGCTCCCGCTTTTTTAAACTTATTCACTGTTCTCTTCATGGTTCTTGAATGGATTTTGAAGATGGAAGCCAGAGTATGAATATTTGTGCCATTACTTAAGGGCTTAATGATCTTTTTCCTCTCATCATTTCTCAGTTGGGAAGACATATCAGGACTTACACAAAATGATTTTAACCTGTTCTCTTTCTAGCTGAATAACTCAAAGGGTTTTTCAATGATTCTTACGACAAATGGTGTCAAGATGGCTAAATGTCTTCTCTGAAAACCCGGAAAAAGGAAACTCAATTAGTTTAGTGGTTTTTAGATATTAAACATTTTGTGGAATGGACAATTATCCCATGCTGTTACACTTGGTATATATATATATATATATATATATATATATATATATATATATATATATATAGTAATCTGAGTCTGTCTATATTTCTGAGATGAGGTATTATGTACAGTATTTACATTAGTCGGACTATTGTCCTCATCTTTGTCGCCATATTTGTCACAACGTTTCGGCCGTTGTACGCTCCGACCTTCTTCAGGTGGTTGTCCTCAAGGACACATGGCACAGTGGATAAAGGCGTTGGTTAGATCCAGTGACAGACCCAAAGAGTGTGAGTTCAATACCCGGTTAAGGCAGTGGAGAACTTTCAGAGGGAAAATTAGCAGGAGATAACTGATAACTGACATCCATCAAACATGGCTCGTGGAACTAGAACAGTCTACCCCAGTGATCGAAATAAAGGGTTCCGTTCGAAATTCCAACCACCTGAAGAAGGCCGGAGCGTACAACGGCCGAAACGTTGTGACAAATATGGCGACAAAGATGAGGACAATAGTCCGACTAATGTAAATACTGTATATAGTAATCTGTTGGTATAATCCAGGCGAGTCCTATTAACACAACATAAAATTTGAAATACGTTAAAACTGACTCACAAAAGAGCACTTAAAATCCTTAAAAATACTCTCCCAAACTTTGAGCTCTGATATATGGACAAGTGTAATACCAATGATCCTGAATTAACTCTCTTTCATTTTACCAAAGTTACATTTTGATTGTTTTTTCATGTTTCCGTTAATTTCATTAGGATGTAGGTCAGCTCATCGGCCTCCCCCTTCCTCCCCCTACCCAGACTCTCCTACCTCCATAATATAATTTCAGTAACGATGCCTTCTTCTTCTTCTTCTTCTTCTTCTCATACCTCCTAATAAGTCCCCTATAACATACTCTCTCTCTTTCTCCAAATAAACAGTACACTACAAACTGATACCATAAACAGTTTGAAAAATCCTGCAAATTTAAAAAAAAAATTAAAATTCATTGTGAAAAATGTTCATTCACTAAAGCTATCTTAATTCCAATTGTAAAGAGTATATATATATATATATATATATATATGTGAAGAAATATAGTCTTAAATTGTCCTATATTTATGGGATAAAGTGCTCAATATCAGAGATAGAGTGTGTGTAAATATAAAAGTGAACATAGAAGTCAACACTTAGAGGCGACAGTCTGTTTCATGCTAGATGCAATCGTCAGTTGGCCTGACGATTGCATCTAGCATGAAACAGACTGTCGCCTCTAAGTGTTGACTTCTATGTTCACTTTTAAATTTATATATATATATATATATATATATATATATATATGTATATGCATAATGCATAAAATGTTAAACTTGAATCAGACCAGGAAACAATAATGGATCCAAAGAACCTTTTGAACCAGAAATCTGAGTCACAAGTCCTTGCATACATACTAAAAAATTCCTCTTAAGCTCATATGAGACTGGATAAAAAAAATGTATGTACATTTCAATGAACCTCCCACTGATACATTTATATTTATTTTTTAAAAATAATATAGTGTTCATTAGTTTTTTGAAAAATAAAGCATTGGGAGGTCAATTGATAAAAATCACCTAAGGATTCTATAAGGTTGAATCCAAGGTAGCAGATTCAACTGATCTACAAATTTTTAAAGTGTATATATATATATATATATATATATATATATATATATATATATATATTATTTAAAAATATGTATTCATCATGACACAGAAATTACTATGTTTCAGAACTAAAAACTAAACCTTAAATTAAGCTTAAAATTAAAGTTTTTGTTCCATTCTCAAGCAATGTTGAATAACTTTTGACAAAAATGATTTACATTCTTTAAGCTAAATAGTATTATATAGTTTCTTGAAGGTGAAAGCTTCATTCAAGAATGGAACAAAAACTTTAATTTGAAGTTTAATTTGAAGTTTAGTTTTTAGTTCCGAAACAAGGTAATTTCTGTGTCGTGATGAATACATATTTTTAAATAATAATATTATATTATATTATTATGCTCTACTGTGTATCAAGCACTGGTTTTAAAAATAAATGCTAAAGAACTGTGGATTATAAATCTGACTGTTCTTTCGTTTTCATTTTGATATCTATCTATCTCTCTCTCTCTCTCTCTCTATATCTATATATATATATATATATATATATATATATCTATATATTTATATATATATATATATATATATATATATATATATATATATATATATACTAATGTTTATGCAATACAAGGCAAGAGTAACTAAAAGTGGAGGGTTACTAAATGAGGTGAGTGATATGAACATGAGAGAAGGAAGTAGGAAGTACAGTTTATAAGGATATGTAGGATAAATAACTGTTGACACTAGACTTGAAGAAGTTGTGATTGTAGAGATTGGGGAAACATACGCTCAGGAGTTTGCTCTACAATATAGTGGCATTTGGAATAATAATAATAATAATAGTGGCATTTGGAATAATAATAATAATAATAATAATAATAATAATAATAATAGTGGCATTTGGAATAATAATAATAATAGTGGCATTTGGAATAATAATAATAACAATAGTGGCATTTGGAATAATAATAATAATAGTGGCATTTGGAATAATAATAATAATAATAATAATAATAATAATAATAGTGGCATTTGGAATAATAATAATAATAATAATAGTGGCATTTGGAATAATAATAATAATAATAGTGGGTCTTGGAAAAAAAGCTTCCTTCTTATCAATGGAATAGAAAGGGAATGAGGATGATTCAACTCTGTGCATACGACGTGGCAGGTCAGAGCCGTAAAGGTTTGAAATGGGGGAACTAAGGAATCTATCCTATCAGAATTTTTCCATGAAAATAGCAAGAGTCTGTGGAAAGGGTGTGGGTGGCTGTAGGGCAGAAAATAATTTATTACCTACAACGTTGCATAAATGTTTTTGAACTCTGTCAAGGCAGCCCCAGCTCAGATATGGCAGCAATACACCATTTTTGGTCTAATCTGATTCTTTTAAAGAAAGAGCATAGCAAAGCAGGTCTTGGCTGTAAATGTCTAAACGCTGTAGTACTAAAGAGTGGCGCTCATATGAACACTTGCCATGGAAGTAGCAATAGATTAGTAATAGGCTTGTAACATTGTGTCTGTGTGAAGGAGTTGTGCAGTGGAAAATAATTCATTAAGGCTGCGAAAATGATTTTGAACTCTTTCCAGGCTGGAAAGTGGTAATTGAGCAGCTTCAGATATGGTGGCAATAGTCTATTTTTGGTTTAATTTGACTCTTCTAATGATAAAGCATTGCAGGAGGAGTCAGGTACTTTCTGGAGCAATACAAGGAGCCAACCATTTTCTCGCATCTTTAGCAATGGATGATATATATTAGTTCCACTTGAGGTCTCTGGTGAGCTTGAGTCTCAATAGATACTTAAAGTAACGAGCCTCATTGAGATGGCTACCATTCATCATAATTGAAATAAATTCATGATCTGGGAGGTAATGATGTACAATTACTAACTTTTGAGGTATTGAAAGTTACAGGCCAGTTTTTCCCACTTTGAGCTGTTAGAGCTTGGTCTGAGGAGAGATCAGCTGGCAGGGTTTTTGATCATCTAGATTTTTGAAGGTGCACCCATAAATTGTTGTATCGTCTGCATAGATATTTACTAATGATCCGAAAATGTTCCTTGGCAGATTAGTAATATAAAACAAAAACAATGTAGGACTAAGGAAAGAGCCTCGGGTGATGCCTGCATTGATGTCAAATTTAAGAATTTCATCCAGTTTTTGTTATCAGGAGCATTTAGTTTTAACTGAACATATTCCAAATTATCACTTTTGATTCTATTCTGACAGCTGTCATATCGACATGAGTTAAAATTTAAAAAAATTTGGTGCTTATTAATTCTAACAAAAATGCATCACTTTTAGTATTGTTTTAAATATATTTTCTGCCAAGTTACTCTACTGGTACCATGTAATTGTATACTATCTGCTACATACTTGGGTCATCTGCAACTAAACCAATTCCCCCACCAGCAGGGCTGAATTTAGGCATTAAGAATTTGTTTTGTTTATTTGTTTGTTTAGCGGCATATCAACTCCTTATGGGCCATTTAATGTTGAAATTTAATTTTCTTGTGAACATTAGTAATTTAATTTACAAAAATGTATTGCTGGTAATATTTTTTTTTATGCATTATTGGTATTTTTACTATAAAAAAATGTATTTTCATACTTTCATAGTGTTTTAACCCTAACTATTTTCCCATAACTGGGACCGTATCAGGTCTCTGATCCAGGGTTAGGGTGGACCTGGGAACAACAGCAATTAAGAGGTGGTTCTACGCTTGTCAAAACATCCTGACCAGAGGCCTTGCTGCCGGATATAGTTTATCATCATACCCAGGATAGTAGGCCTTAAGAAGCTTGTGGACTAATAGAATTTGTGGGTCTCTTCATTACATATGTTCACCCCGTGTCTATAAAAAAAGAGATATTTTTAGATGATGCTTTTTTGGTCTAAAACATGAGACACTTCAGCGAAAATTAAATAAAAATAAACAAATCTCCCCTGTTCTTTCATTATTATTTTTTTTAGTTTTATCAAGAGTACAAGAATAGAGAGCTCTTGGAGGTGTCTCTAGTCTTGGGGCCAATGGGCTGCAGCCAATACTAGTCTGTATGTAAATCCAGCACTGCTTTTTTGGATGAGAAGGGTGGCTAGACACCCGACAGGAGTTTTTTTTTTTTAAAAATCATTAAAGTCCAAGCAAGGCAACAAAGATTAAGACCTAGGGGTTACTGAGTGTAAACATAACTTGTCAACGGTCAAATTAACCTTTTTTGTAGGGTCAGCAGCTATCTAACACAATAGGACAGATTGGGATCCATTGTTTTGTAAGCAGTGAGTGCAGTGTTGACATAGCATGGAAGTGAATAACTACGGTATATGGATCTCCTGCAATAACAGCCATGCATTTGTAACCAAGGCAAGCCTTTAAGTTAAGAGGACATTGATTGTGGTTTGACCTAGAGATGAATGGGCTCTGCTAGGTTTACTTACATTCATATTCCAAAACCTCATTTAGTAATCCTCTACATTAAATGGCTCTTGGGCCTTATATTGGATGAAATTTAGTAAAAAAAGTAACCCCAAAGGTAAGGAGAAAATTCTAGTCAGAGCGTTTTTTTTCCAAGAACTGTTTCTTTGTGGAATAAACTCCTACATGGATGATTCTCTGAACACGACAATCTTAACATCTCCAAGTCAAGGTTCAATCATTATCTATCCTCCCTATCCTCATAATTGTCACATCCTGCCACTTGAGGACTACCAACAGCAGCAACAACTAAAATGAATAGCACATGTAATTCAAAGAGAAAATAATGACATAATCAAGATTATAACATTCCACACTGTACCAAATAAAATGTTAGGGGTGTAACCCCCCCATCAATACTGGAAAGAGTGATAACAGTTACTGGACTTGAGAAATCTGTTTTCCTGAAAAGTTGTATTAAGATGAAGATTTTATAAATTTCAAACAAAAGCCATACTGGCTGTTCTGTCAATGAATGCTAAATGTTTCCTTATAAGGAAACATCTAATATTACCATTACCTTTGCGACCTACTCTTTCATTCATATAAACATATCTCATTCATTCGTAGTCTGCTCAGCGAGTGGCTACTGAGTCTTTTATTGGGTCAACTTAGCATATAAAAAATAATTTGAAGAAGCTTTTGTATAGCTCAGTCTCTGTTGACATCCAAATTTTGTTCTGTTGTTCATGCATTTCAAGACTTGCTATACAGAAGTTATGCTTTTTGTTCTTTGTATGGGCTTCAGTTAAATCTGGGAGAAAGATGCATTTTGTTGTCAGCTCATATGGAAAAATTTAAACAATTGAAAAAATAAATAGAATGGAAGAAAAAGAAAATTGTATAACTTTTTTGTGAATTAAGAAAATCCCCAAACTATGTGAGCAAATTTACAAAGAATTTGATTTTCTGAGTTGTCTTGGAAACTAGAGTATCCATGACAGCATCAGTCAGGATTTAAATGGAACTTCATTAAAAGATAAGATGTCTAAAAAATACAAAAAAAAAAAGAAAAAAAAACAGAAGAAAGAGAGAAAGAGAAAGGTTAGAAAAGGAAAGATAGAAAGATAGGATAAAGAAATGGATGAATCTGTAAAATGATAAAGAATGAAAGAAAGAGAAAGTTTCTAAATGGAAAGAGATAAAGAAATGCATGAAGCTATGAAAAGAAAAAAGAATGAGAGAAAGAGAAAGGTTAGAAAAGGAAAGATAGAAAGATAGGATAAAGAAATGGATGAATCTGTCAAAGGATAAAGAATGAAAGAAAGAGAAAGTTTCTAAATGGAAAGAGATAAAGAAATGCATGAAGCTATGAAAAGAAAAAAGAATGAGAGAAAGAGAAAGGTTAGAAAAGGAAAGATAGAAAGATAGGATAAAGAAATGGATGAATCTGTCAAATGATAAAGAATGAAAGAAAGAGAAAGTTTCTAAATGGAAAGAGATAAAGAAATGCATGAAGCTATGAAAAGAAAAAAGAATGAGAGAAAGAGAAAGGTTAGAAAAGGAAAGATAGAAAGATAGGATAAAGAAATGGATGAATCTGTCAAATGATAAAGAATGAAAGAAAGAGAAAGTTTCTAAATGGAAAGAGATAAAGAAATGCATGAAGCTATGAAAAGAAAAAAGAATGAGAGAAAGAGAAAGGTTAGAAAAGGAAAGATAGAAAGATAGGATAAAGAAATGGATGAATCTGTCAAATGATAAAGAATGAAAGAAAGAGAAAGTTTCTAAATGGAAAGAGATAAAGAAATGCATGAAGCTATGAAAAGAAAAAAGAATGAGAGAAAGAGAAAGGTTAGAAAAGGAAAGATAGAAAGATAGGATAAAGGAATGGATGAATCTGTCAAATGATAAAGAATGAAAGAAAGAGAAAGTTTCTAAATGGAAAGAGATAAAGAAATGCATGAAGCTATGAAAAGAAAAAAGAATGAGAGAAAGAGAAAGGTTAGAAAAGGAAAGATAGAAAGATAGGATAAAGAAATGGATGAATCTGTCAAATGATAAAGAATGAAAGAAAGAGAAAGTTTCTAAATGGAAAGAGATAAAGAAATGCATGAAGCTATGAAAAGAAAAAAGAATGAGAGAAAGAGAAAGGTTAGAAAAGGAAAGATAGAAAGATAGGATAAAGGAATGGATGAATCTGTCAAATGATAAAGAATGAAAGAAAGAGAAAGTTTCTAAATGGAAAGAGATAAAGAAATGCATGAAGCTATGAAAAGAAAAAAGAATGAGAGAAAGAGAAAGGTTAGAAAAGGAAAGATAGAAAGATAGGATAAAGAAATGGATGAATCTGTCAAATGATAAAGAATGAAAGAAAGAGAAAGTTTCTAAATGGAAAGAGATAAAGAAATGCATGAAGCTATGAAAAGAAAAAAGAATGAGAGAAAGAGAAAGGTTAGAAAAGGAAAGATAGAAAGATAGGATAAAGAAATGGATGAATCTGTCAAATGATAAAGAATGAAAGAAAGAGAAAGTTTCTAAATGGAAAGAGATAAAGAAATGCATGAAGCTATGAAAAGAAAAAAGAATGAGAGAAAGAGAAAGGTTAGAAAAGGAAAGATAGAAAGATAGGATAAAGAAATGGATGAATCTGTCAAATGATAAAGAATGAAAGAAAGAGAAAGTTTCTAAATGGAAAGAGATAAAGAAATGCATGAAGCTATGAAAAGAAAAAAGAATGAGAGAAAGAGAAAGGTTAGAAAAGGAAAGATAGAAAGATAGGATAAAGAAATGGATGAATCTGTCAAATGATAAAGAATGAAAGAAAGAGAAAGTTTCTAAATGGAAAGAGATAAAGAAATGCATGAAGCTATGAAAAGAAAAAAGAATGAGAGAAAGAGAAAGGTTAGAAAAGGAAAGATAGAAAGATAGGATAAAGAAATGGATGAATCTGTCAAATGATAAAGAATGAAAGAAAGAGAAAGTTTCTAAATGGAAAGAGATAAAGAAATGCATGAAGCTATGAAAAGAAAAAAGAATGAGAGAAAGAGAAAGGTTACAAAAGGAAAGATAGAAAGATAGGATAAAGAAATGGATGAATCTGTCAAATGATAAAGAATGAAAGAAAGAGAAAGTTTCTAAATGGAAAGAGATAAAGAAATGCATGAAGCTATGAAAAGAAAAAAGAATGAGAGAAAGAGAAAGGTTAGAAAAGGAAAGATAGAAAGATAGGATAAAGAAATGGATGAATCTGTCAAATGATAAAGAATGAAAGAAAGAGAAAGTTTCTAAATGGAAAGAGATAAAGAAATGCATGAAGCTATGAAAAGAAAAAAGAATGAGAGAAAGAGAAAGGTTAGAAAAGGAAAGATAGAAAGATAGGATAAAGAAATGGATGAATCTGTCAAATGATAAAGAATGAAAGAAAGAGAAAGTTTCTAAATGGAAAGAGATAAAGAAATGCATGAAGCTATGAAAAGAAAAAAGAATGAGAGAAAGAGAAAGGTTAGAAAAGGAAAGATAGAAAGATAGGATAAAGGAATGGATGAATCTGTCAAATGATAAAGAATGAAAGAAAGAGAAAGTTTCTAAATGGAAAGAGATAAAGAAATGCATGAAGCTATGAAAAGAAAAAAGAATGAGAGAAAGAGAAAGGTTAGAAAAGGAAAGATAGAAAGATAGGATAAAGAAATGGATGAATCTGTCAAATGATAAAGAATGAAAGAAAGAGAAAGTTTCTAAATGGAAAGAGATAAAGAAATGCATGAAGCTATGAAAAGAAAAAAGAATGAGAGAAAGAGAAAGGTTAGAAAAGGAAAGATAGAAAGATAGGATAAAGAAATGGATGAATCTGTCAAATGATAAAGAATGAAAGAAAGAGAAAGTTTCTAAATGGAAAGAGATAAAGAAATGCATGAAGCTATGAAAAGAAAAAAGAATGAGAGAAAGAGAAAGGTTAGAAAAGGAAAGATAGAAAGATAGGATAAAGAAATGGATGAATCTGTCAAATGATAAAGAATGAAAGAAAGAGAAAGTTTCTAAATGGAAAGAGATAAAGAAATGCATGAAGCTATGAAAAGAAAAAAGAATGAGAGAAAGAGAAAGGTTAGAAAAGGAAAGATAGAAAGATAGGATAAAGAAATGGATGAATCTGTCAAATGATAAAGAATGAAAGAAAGAGAAAGTTTCTAAATGGAAAGAGATAAAGAAATGCATGAAGCTATGAAAAGAAAAAAGAATGAGAGAAAGAGAAAGGTTAGAAAAGGAAAGATAGAAAGATAGGATAAAGAAATGGATGAATCTGTCAAATGATAAAGAATGAAAGAAAGAGAAAGTTTCTAAATGGAAAGAGATAAAGAAATGCATGAAGCTATGAAAAGAAAAAAGAATGAGAGAAAGAGAAAGGTTAGAAAAGGAAAGATAGAAAGATTGGATAAAGAAATGGATGAATCTGTAAAATGATAAAGAATGCTTGAAAGAGTCAGTTATGTGCCATGCTTGATACACGCTTAGGCGATCATGTATCTTTTGATACATGACTGATGAGGCAAATTTTTTCCCGCAGGAGGTTGCCATTTCTTTCTGTGCTAGACCAGTTGCCATCCAAGGATACAGAACCTGGTCTGTCCTGTTGTTTACCCATGACTGGGTGGAGAAGAGGATTCATACCTTTCCCAAGGGTATTAGCACGTAAATTAATGTAATGGGTCTGACTGGATTTCGAACTTGGCTCTCCAATTCCTCAATCCGAGCCGCTATCCATTACTCCACCGTAAAGGCTGGTTAAAGACATGCATGAATCTATAAAAAGATAAAGAGAAAGGTTTGAAAAGGAAATAGATAGAAAGATTTGATAAAGAAATGGATGAATCTATAAAAGGCTATAAGCAAATACTATTTTGAATAAATGAAATGAAGGAACCAAAACTGAAATCAGAATAAATATTAGGGTTAATTTTTAAAAAGAAATAGAGAAAAATTCATGAATGAATGGATAGGAAGTGTGAAAGAAAATCAAATAAGGTCAAAGGAATGTATAAAGAAAAAAAAAGGAACAATGAAATATAAGGGAAAGTAATAAGAAAGAGAAAAAAAATGGAATGTTGAATTGAAAAAAAGAAAGAAGTTATAAAAAATGAATGAAAGAAAAAGAATTGCCAGGGAAGATGAAGGGAACAAAGAAAGAAGAAAAAATTAAAAAGATTGAAAGATAAAAAAAAAGAAAAAGAAAAGCGATGAATAGCGAAAGAGGAAAAGAAAGATAGTTATTGATTTGTTTTTTTACAGTATATCAACTTTTATGAGGTTATTTAAAGCCAAAATATATTTTTAGATTGTAAGCATTTTTTTTCAGGATAATTGGTGGACAGAGAGACAATTGAGGAAAATAATTCTTTCAGGTGATTGCTCCCTGGGGAACAGCTGCCCGAGGCTGAACCCTCTCATTGCACTAGAGAGGGGGATTAGTGGTCACCACCGAGGCCAGTGCAATCAATGGTTGCTGGGGCTTGGGCAATTTTTGTACTTCGCCTGAGTGTACATGTTCGAGTTCCCCGTGTTAAGCTTGACCTTGTGTCGCATTCTGTCTCAATGGGGAGGCATGGGTAAATACCCTAGACAGTTCCTCCCCTATTGAGCTTCTGCCAGGTTTACATTGTATTTTACCAGAACTATCCTGGTTGGTGGTGGGGGTTGCTAATCCCCTCAGAGATGTCTTTCATATATGCAAAGATTCATATTTTGTTAGTAATGTTTCTCTCAATTAATAATGCTTTTACATTATAATGACCATAATAAAAAAAAAAAAAATTGTAAAATGTATTTACCGTTTCATATCTGGGCGAGAGCTGCTCAATTCACACTTTCCAGCATTGATAGGGTTCTACTCAGCCCTGTGGGTGATGAGTTATTTTTCACTCTACAACTCCTTTCCTATGAATAAAATGTCATAAACCGTTCATTACTCTGTCACTATTTCCATGGAAAATGTTCTAACAAGCTACATTCATTAATTCCACCAGTTCAGACCTTCGCAGCTATGATCTGCTATGTCATGTCCACTAGGATGAATCATCCCCATTTCTTTTGTATTCCATTAGTAAGGGAGAAGTTCCATTTGATCAGTTTCTCCCAAAGAACTGCTATCTTTCCTGCATATTCTCATATGCACTTTTTACCTCCTCCTCTTATGTTCATACAACAACCTTGTTCAGTAACCCTCTACTTTGGGTACTTTATTGGGTGAAATTTATTTTTAAAAAAAACACAAAAATAATATCCCTATCTTGTTAAAGATTCTTGTATTAATTCCTAATCATTGACAATCAACCCATTATCTTGTATGACATAGAGAATGTTGAAATTTGTTCGGACATATTTTAATATGGTGTTTAATGATTGATTTTGTTTCCTAATACTTAAAATATCTTGTTTGTTTTTGTACTCTCAGGTCCGTAATAATTGTACTCCCCCCCAACACTTGTAAATTTTTGAAAAAATATTCCACCCCTGTCACCTTATTTATTTTTGCAGAAATTTTCTAGAAAAAATTTCAATGATGAAAAAAAATAAAATTATTCATTTAAAAATCGCTAAACTGATTTGAAAGAGATTCTGAAACGTCATTCAAATTATAATTCATTGAATTCTAAAAATTCATTTGAATCTTAACAATTGAAAATCATATTCTGGTCGTGTAAAGTGCTGTTTTTCATTGTTTATTTAGAAAGAATTTAAAAGATATTGCTGAGAAAAGAACATTTGGAGGTGGCTCTTATGAACAGTATTCTACTGTAGAAAAGCAAGCCCTTGCAGCTGTTGTGTAAAATTGAATATAAACAGGAATTAGAGTGATTAAAAGGTAAAAAACTTTGGGATGTTAAGCAAAAAAGACATGTTCCTGATGCACCTAAACAAAGACATCTTGTCAAAGCAATTTCTTTTTTTACAATAATGCTTAAATTTACTGCTTAAACATTATTTTTAATGGATCCTCATATTTGAGTAGATGCTCTGTTTTTATTTATTAAACAGTATATTTATTTATTTCCATCTACCAGCCTGGATATTTGAGAAATCTTATTAGAAAAACTGTAGTGGATTCGTAAATAGGATTGTACCTAATTTCATCATGCAAAAGAGACATAACACATCCATTACATCAAAGAAAAGAAAAAGCCTAATGGTCTATACTGACCAGTTAAGACCCAGAATTGAAGCGGAAGACATCATAATGGAAGAAGATCTTGATAGAGAAGAAAGGATGAGTCCTTCAGATCAGGATAATGCAATAGAAGATGAGCCTATGGATGATAACGGGAGTTACTCAGACAAGGAAGATGAAATGAGACCAAGATGTCCATTAAAAAGAAAAGGACATGAACCTCAAGGGGGGGGGGAGGAGGAAAGAGGTTGGAGAAGAAGTTCAGGAACAACCAAAGGCATTAAACCTTTTTTTGGTTCAGGCATGTGTAGTGGATTGATCAATAGGATTGTACCTATTAGCATATGATTAGAAGAGATATAAAGAGATATAAACTAAGAGACGGGCAAGAAGTTTGATTAGTGATCACATCTCAGAACAACATAATACAACAAAAAACCTTTAATGTTTACCCTGTACAAGGTCCAAGAACCTGGAGTAAGTGGCATTGTTTATGGGGATATGTGGGGAAGATAACAGTTGGCCCTCGAGTTAAGATTGTAATGATCAGGGAAGCATCTTCAGAATCAGTTCCACAATAGTTGTGGTTTGTGGGAAGAAGCTGCTTGCGTGGAACTTACATCTGACAAATGGAATACAAAGGGAATGAGGGAGGTTTGCTACAATGGGCGTGGCATGGTGGGTATTACCTGTAAGATTTAGTACTTGTAGAACTAAACAATGTAATTCATCTGAGCAGTTTCCATAGAAATAGCAATAGAGCATTTTGCTCTTTTTACTCCGACTTTAGGGCCTAGAGTGTTATTGAATGGAAATGTTTTCTAAACATAAGAATGATAGATTATGAGGAAATGTAGGATAGATAAGGTTTGACTCTGGACTTGAAGAGGGTAAGATTGTAGTCGGGAATCTATTCTGCAACATAGTGGCTCTTGGGAAGAAGCTATTTGAATGACATTCTCTTCTTACCAATCGAATATGAAGGGAACAATGATGGTTTGCCACTGTATATGGTATAGTGACTCTTAGCTGTAAAGGTTTGAACTGGTGAAACTAGGAAATGTAAAAGATTCTCCATGAAGTAGTGATAGGGTGGCAATATTCTTGCGGCATTGCATCTGTGGGAAAGAGGTTGTAGGACAGAAAATAATTCATAGCCTACAAGGCGGTGTAAATGATTTTGAACTCTGTCAAGGCTGGAAAGATAGGATTGAGTATCTCCAGGCCAGAAATAGCGGCAATATTCCAATTTTGGTCTGATCTGATTCTTGTAGGGATAGAAAGTTGGAGTCAGGTAGTTTCTAGAGTGTTATAATGTTGTGGCCTATTAGGGTCCAGAAAGAAAGATCATGGAAAGAAAAAGGTAGGTTGAACAAGTGTATTGAAATAACAGATATATACAAAGTAAGAAGGTCATTTGTCAGCAGATAGAAATGTCTGTCCAAACTGTCAGGTTACACAGTGTCTCGACTGTCAATATTTAACAGCCCCCCCCCCGGGATATATGTGGCACAAGGCCGAGTTTAATGTGGGTCATGCGAGCCTGTAGCCTCGACCAAAAAATCCCCATAGAAGCTGCATAAACAGGTTCAGTTCTATCTACCTCCCCGGACGAAACTCTGCCCTTCACCACAGCCTCGTCCGGATTCCTCTCTGCCCAAGGCAGAGAGTTTGACAGGAGCTGTGAACAATCACAGAACTGTGTCTCTACTGCCGATATTTAACAGCCCCCTCATGCGGGATGTATGTGGCACAAGACCAAGTTTACCGTGGGTTCTCCTGTCTTTGACAGTAAGTTTGATCAGTTCAATAAGGTCAAATTGGCTGCTGATCTAAAAAATAACCTAGACTTTATTGTGCCTAGATTTTATTATGCCTTAACTTTATGATGCCTAGAATTTATTATGCCTAGACTTTTATTATGCCTAGACTTTATGATACCTAGATTTTATTATGCCTAGACTTTATTATGCCTAAACTTTATGATGCCTTGACTTTATGATGCCTAGGTTTTATGAATTTAAATGCAGTACTTGATTGGCAAAAAAGTCTCATCAATTTACAGTTGAATTGGCTAGATGTAACTATAAGTTCTATGCTAACATTTTCTTTCCTCACACTTCTCACTTGTGGAACTCTCTTTCAGTTCCATGTTTTCCAGCCAACTTTGATCTTCCGAAGTTTAAACACAATGTCAATCACTATCTACTGTCTTTTTGAATAGTCTTCGATTGTTCTCTTCTTAATAATGTTTTTTTTTTTTTCTTATTCATTCACACTTAGTAACCCCTGTGTCTTAGTGGCTTTACTGCCTTGCATCGGGTGAAATGATAAACAGAAAAGAAAAAGGAAAGTACCATAAGTGAGGTGAGAGAATTCTATTTGTGTAAAGGTTTTCTGTAGGGGTGTCTCTTACAAAACTGCATCCATGTTTGCAAGAGGAAGGCAAGTTGTTAAAAGAAATGTGCACATCTAAACATATAATTATTTCATTTTGGTTAAAACAATGTGAATCTCTCACAGAGAACTTTCCTTCTTTATCAGCTATGAAAACCTAACTGATCTCAAGTATTCTCTAGTTAGAAAGCAGTCATCCATTGATTTAGTCATTTCCATGGCAACAGAGCTCTGCCTTGTTCTTCTTAGTTGCCTGCAACTATTGTTCTCTTCTTTGATAAGTGGCCATTTTTTTTTGAGAACCTATCCAGACTATCCAACATTTTTTTCCAATTTTTTGTGGAGGGACAGGAATGGACAATGTAGGGAGATACTAGATTTATTATTCTCATCTTAATTATTAATATTGTTCTCTCGGCAAAGAAAAACTGCTGCAAATAGATTTTTAAAAAAAAATTATTTTCAGATTTTTGTTGTGCTATTTTCTTTTTTTTTTCTTCTATTTTTGTGGTCTCTCCTGCAAATATCTTTCTTTGACATTAATTTTGGCTCTTTCTTTTTTCTTTCTACTTTTATTTACTAATTTCTTCCTTTGTTTTTCCTTTTTTTTGTATTCTTTTTTCTCTTTTTTTCTTTTCTTTTCTTTTTTCATTTTTTTGATTTTCTTTCTATTTCTTTTTACTTTTAAAAATTTTTTTCTCTTGTTTTTCTTTTTTTATGTGTTCTTTTTTCTTTTTTTCTCATTTTTTTTTCAGCTTATAGTTTTCTTAGTCATTATTTGTGTTCTTTTTTACTTTTTCTCCCATTAACTGAAAAAAAAGCTGGATTAAAGATTTATTTGCAAGATTAACTTCCAGCGAGAAAAGGTAACCAAATTAAACATATATCAAAATAATTATTGCTTTACTGCTTCAAATTGAGCATTCCAGGATGTTGAATTTCAACGTAGCCAATATCATTATCACACTACTCTGATTCAACATTTTTCCGGCACCATTATAAGTTCAACTTTGTTACATGCTGGGCAAACAAAAAGACATTTAATTTCTCATTGAAGCATCAATAACATGTGTCACATGGATAATGTGTATCACATGTACCTGATAGCTGCATATATCATAATCTCTGGCATGACTAAACAACTTTGTTATATGCTGGGCAAACAAAAAGCCATTCTATTTCACACTGAAACATGGCCTACATATCTCACGTGCTCCTGAGAGCTATATTAGTACCACTTATTAGTGTAGCTTTATTTGCCAGTCATAATTTACTGGCAATCTGGTACTAGGAATATATTTAATAGTTTCCCACTCACCAGTTACTAATATTAGCATTAGTGTATCTATTGATACACAAAACACTGAATAAACGGAAATGAAAGACAAGATACACTTGTACACAATTAAAACATTTAATTAATACAATGTTACAACAAATTGCATGTGTCCCCAAACAGAAGAATATACACATTGATCCAAGAACGAGCTGTCTGATTGAGGTACATAAAAGATAACAACAACATGTCCTACTTTTTCTAGTTCCCTTGATGAGGTTTAAATAAAGTGCCTCACTGATATTGGAGACAAAGGTCTTGTTTCCGCTCAACCAAACACTGTGGACAAAATGTCTTTTTTCCACATATGTGGACTTAAGGAAAAATAAGATGTTAACAGTTCTATGAACAAAAGCATAAATTCCTCTCAAAGCAAGTTTTGGTAAGGGTCAGATTTCCCATGTGACCAATGAACACACAATGTCTTAAGACCCTGTTTTTTCAGTGTCCCATTTTCTATACTCATGTCCTATTTTGCTTGTCTAATGTGTTTTTTCAGTGTTCCATTTTCTATACTCATAGCTTATTTTGTTTATCTAATGTGTTATTCAATGTCCCATTTTCTATACTCATGTCCTATTTTGCTTGTCTAATATGTTTTTTCAGTGTCCCATTTTCTATACTCATGTCCTATTTTGCTTGTCTAATGTGTTATTCAATGTCCCATTTTCTATACTCATGTCCTATTTTGCTTGTCTAATATGTTTTTTCAGTGTCCCATTTTCTATACTCATGTCCTATTTTGCTTGTCTAATGTGTTATTCAATGCCCCATTTTCTATACTCATGTCCTATTTTGCTTGTCTAATGTGTTATTCAATGTCCCATTTTCTATACTCATGTCCTATTTTGCTTGTCTAATGTGTTATTCAATGTCCCATTTTCTATACTCATGTCCTATTTTGCTTGTCTAATATGTTTTTTCAGTGTCCCATTTTCTATACTCATGTCCTATTTTGCTTGTCTAATGTGTTATTCAATGCCCCATTTTCTATACTCATGTCCTATTTTGCTTGTCTAATGTGTTATTCAATGTCCCATTTTCTATACTCATGTCCTATTTTGCTTGTCTAATGTGTTATTCAATGTCCCATTTTCTATACTCATGTCCTATTTTGCTTGTCTAATATGTTTTTTCAGTGTCCCATTTTCTATACTCATGTCCTATTTTGCTTGTCTAATGTGTTATTCAATGTCCCATTTTCTATACTCATGTCCTATTTTGCTTATCTAATGTGTTATTCAATGTCCCATTTTCTATACTCATGTCCTATTTTGCTTATCTAATGTGTTATTCAATGTCCCATTTTCTATACTCATGTCCTATTTTGCTTGTCTAATGTGTTTTTTCAGTGTTTCATTTTCTATACTCATATCTTATTTTGTTAGTCTAATGTGTTTTTCAATGTCCCATTTTCTATACTCATGTCCTATTTTGCTTGTCTAATATGTTTTTTCAGTGTCCCATTTTCTATACTCATGTCCTATTTTGCTTGTCTAATATGTTTTTCAGTGTCCCATTTTCTATACTCATATCTTATTTTGCTAGTCTAATGTGTTTGTCAATGTTACATTTTCTATACACATGTCCTATTTTATTATAAAAGAAATGAGAGAACCTCACTTATAGGCCGTAGTCAATTTGCATTGAATAATGATTTGCTAGGAGATAAAATGTTCATCTGTTTTTCTTTACAAATACATTGTGGATTCTCTTCCATAAATTAAAGGAAATACTGGACATAATTATTTACCGTTTTGATTTTTTTAAGGGAATAATTATGTGAGATATATACTCATAGATGATAATTCAGAAAATGAGCCAACAAATATGTTAAATATGTATGATGTTAAATCAAAATTTCTGGAAAATTGAACAAATTGATCAATCTCTTCATCTGTAAAGTTTCATTTCATCTGTCACACATCTTTCAAAATTATTTCCCTAGGTGCAAAGAGAAACAGACGAATGTTTCAGCTTTTAGTGAAGCTTCATTTAATCCAATTTGACATCTGCCCATAAGAGGTTCAACCATTTCATTCATGGTTGCCTCAGCCCACAAAAGGAAATCATTTTCTTTTCTTTTTTATGTTTTTTTTCTTCTTTCTTTGTAGGAGTCATTTTGTGACTCAAGTTCCCAAAGATTTTGACTAGCACTATGGTGAAACTGAATAATTATGGCAGGTGCCTTTAAAATTCTGACACACCAATGACTGCTAAATGCAATTCTCTAACAAACTTAAATTGTACTGTGTACAAGTTTTCCACTCTGGGGCCCCATAAGCCAACTCGGTGACTTTCTGTTATTGTTTGCCAAATTAAAACAAACCCTCATTTCATTTCAGGTGGCTTCTCGGCTATTTCCACTGGCTGTCAAATGCCAAATGTTGTACTTCTTTAGTACAAACAACTTGTATATATATATATATATATATATATATATATATATTAAAAAGATGAGAGAAACTGAATAAAAAAATATTTAAAAAAAAATATATATTATGCTTTAAAGCATAATATATATATTTTTTAAAAAAGATCCACATTACAACCAAAAACGTTTGTGGTTTCTCTCTTCTTTTTAATATATACACTTTTCTCTCATTGGAACAACTATAACCTCTTCCCTTTACACACACACACACACACACACACACACACACACACATATATATATATATATATATATATATATATATATATATATGCCAGATGCCAGAGTAACACAAATAGTGAAATAATTGTTAAAGCTGAATATATTAAAAGTGCTCAATAGAAAGTCGGAAGAGCTGTTTAATATTTAGAAAGGATGAAAGCTGACCAGAGCACACTCCCTTGGTTTCAACCTCTCTCTTTCTCTCTCTCTCTCTCTCTATATATATATATATATATATATATATATGTATATATACATAAGTATGAATATAATAAATATAGATATAAGCAGCCATATATGCATGTGATCACTTACATACGTAAATTTGCAAATAAATATTTAATTTAATTTTTGGTGTTAACAAAACAGTGCTCAGTGTGGTATAACAGAGCTATAAAGTATATATTAATAAATATACTTATTACTTTACACTGATAGTACAACTCCAAGTTTCATGCTGAATACAATCTTCAGGTACTTATAATGGTGATGAACTGTTCATTATGATCATTTGGATTTTCCTAATATATATATATATATGTATATATATATATATATGTAATCATTTATTTGAATATTACAACATAAATATGTTATAAAATCACGACAAAAATAGCCATTTTGTTTCAACACTTCTGGTGTCTTATCAAGTGATGATGTAGAATATAGAATAAATGGTTTTAAAAGTTTCAAATTAATTAACGATCCTTAGCTAGGAGTAAACGCTGTCACATAAGCTAGAATGACCAATCAAAATACAAGGATAGGGTAATTCGAAAAATTTGACAACTAAGCAAGGTTATCATAGATATTAAAAGATTTATAAAATTTGAAATTAAAATTAAAAGTAAAAAATTAAAAATTACCTATTTAGAAATCTAAATCAAATCTCTATTAAGTTTTAAATTGTAGAATTACCGAGGAGAAAAAATATAAAAATATAAAAATAAAAATAAAAGATATATATGCTATTTAATTTATATTTTCATTGAAATTATGTTGAAAGGGATGTTCAGAACCCCAGACAGAAATGTATACACTTTAGTTTCATTTCAACATGTTAGTCGCCTCTCACGCGAAATTATTCGAACACACGCATGTTAAGCGCTCAGACGTATTTAGATATATACACACACATACAAAATATCTACACCACATACAACCACACGTACGCAAATGCACTTTCCTTACACATAGACATCAATACACACAGGCACATACATCTACATTCATTATGATCTAGACGGTCAGATGTCATAGCTAAAAGTGAATATATTTGTGGCTTAATATGTTATTAAACGAATTTTAACTTGAAAAATAACTAATCCAGTCAAATATATATAGATAAAATTTAAACAAATAAATATATATAAATATATATATATACATTTTTAAATCATATAGTTTTCGACACATTACAGACAAAAGTAAATAACCACCTCCATATATAATTGTACATTCACACATATGCATACAAATCAACACATGCATCCGCATATCCATATATACGCATAATAGGTACACATATACAGACATACGCACATAAACATACATATAGATAAGCACATATAAATATATCGACCCATACGTCAACGCAGAAAAGTAAATAAAGCAAGTA
>OZ038512.1:51974257-52246757 GCA_964036315.1 Acanthosepion esculentum | reverse complement strand
ATGATCAAACTAACTCTTTTTCAGACATGAGTAACTGCAATTTATGATCAAAGTAATGTATCTGTTTTTGCAGTATTAATTGGTTATTATGCCTGATGAAAGGGAAGTATCATCTTGTTCAGACTTGAGCAGTTGCTATGCATGATCAAAGCAAAGTATCTGTTCTTTCAATATTGATTACTTGCTATGCATGATCAAAGCAATGTGTTTTTTCTTTCAATATTGAGTGGATGCTATGCATGATCAAAGCAAAGTATCTGTTCTTTCATACTGAGTGGTTGCTATGCATGATCAAAGTAGAATATATGTTCTTTCAATATTGAATGGGTGCTATGCATGATCAAAGCAACACCTGTTCTTTCAATATTGAGTGGTTGCTATGCATGATCAAAGCAACACCTGTTCTTTCAATATTGAGTGGTTGCTATGCATGATCAAAGTAGAATATATGTTCTTTCAATATTGAGTGGGTGCTATGCATGATCTAAGCAAAATGCTTATATGTTCATTATTGAGTGGTTGCTATGCATGATTAAAGCAAAATACTTGTTATTTCAATATTGAGTGGTTGCTATGCGTGATCAAAGAAAATTGCTTATTCACTATTTAGTGGTTGCTATGCATGATCAAAGAAATGTGTTTCTTCTTTCAATATTGAATTGTTGCTATGCATGCTTAAAACAAAGTCCTTTGTTGTTGACATTGAATGTTAGCTATACATGATCAAAGAAAAGTGTTTGTTTTTTCATTATTGAGTGGTTGCTATGCATGCTCGAAACAACATCTGTTCTTTCAATATTGAGGGGTTGCTATGCATGTTCAAAGCAACATCTGATGTTTCAATATTGAGTGGAGTCTATGCATGACCAAAGCAACATCTGATCTTTCAATATTGAGTGGTTGCTATGCATGGTCAAAGTAAAGAGTTTGTTCTTTCATTAGTGAGTGGTTGCCATTGCATGCTCACAGCAACATCTGTTCTTTCAATATTGAGTAGTTGCTCTGGATGCTGAAAGCAACATCTGTTCTTCCAATATTGAGTTTTTGCTATGCATGCTCAAAGCACACTTGATCTTTCAATATTTAGTGGTTGCTATGCATGCTCAAATAACATCGGTTCTTACAATATTGAGTGGTTGCTATGCATGATTAAAGCAAAGTATATGTTCGTTCACTATTTCGTGCTTGCCATTGCATGCTCACAGCAACATCTGTTTTTTCAATTAGGAGTTGTTGCTATGCATGCTCAAAGCAACATCTGTTCTTTCAGCTTGTTCAGTCTTGAGCAGTTGCTATGCATGATCAAAGCAAGGTATGTGTTCTTTCAATATTGATTGGTTGCTATACATGATCAAAACAACATCGGTTATTTCAATATTGAGTGGTTGCTATGCATGATCAAAGCAAAATCTGTTCTTTCAATATTGAGTGGTTGCTATGCATGATCAAAGCACAGTGTTTGTCTTTTCATTATTGAGTGGTTACTATGCATGCTCAAAGCAACATCAGTTCTTTATGCTTGTTCAGCCTTGAGCAATTGCTATGCATGATCAAAGCAAAGTATCTGTCCTTTCAGTATTGATTGCTTGCTATGCATGATTAAAGCAATGTGTTTTTTCTTTCAATATTGAGTGGATGCTATGCATGATCAAAGCAAAATATCTGTATTTTCATACTCAGTGGTTGCTACACATAATCAAAGTAGAATATCTGTCCTTCTATTACTGAGTGTTTGCTATGCATGATCAAAGCAAAACCTGTTCTTTCAATATTGATTGGTTGCTATGCATGCTCAAAGCAACATGTGTTCTTTCAATACTGAGTGTTTGCTATGCATGATAAAATCAGTATCTGTTCTTTCAATATTCAGTGGTTGCTATTCATGATTGAGGCAAAGTATTTGTTCTTTCATTATTGAGTGGTTGCTATGTATGCTCAAAGCAACATCTGATCTTTCATTACTGAGAGGTTGCTATGCATGATCAAAGCAAAGTATCTGTACTTTCAATATTGATTGGTTGCTATGCATGATCAAAGCAACACCTTTTCTTTCAATATTGAGTGGTGGTTATGCATGGTCAAAGTAGAATATATGTTCTTTCAATATTGAGTGGGTGCTATGCATGATCAAAGAAAAGTGTTTGTCTTTTCATTATTGGTTGGTTGCTATGCATGCTCGAGACAACATCTGTTCTTTCAATATTGAGTGGTTGCTATGCATGCTCAAAGCAACACCTGCTCTTTCAATATTGATTGTTTGCTATGCATGCTCAAAGCAACATCTGTTCTTTCAGTACTGAGTGGTTGCTATGCATGATCAAATTTAAGTGTTTGTTCTTTCATTATGGAGTGTTTGCTATGCATGCACAAAGCAACATATGTTCTTTCAATATTGAGTTGTTGCTATGCATGCTCAAAGCAACATCTGTTCTTTCATTATTGAGTTGTTGCTATGCATGCTCAAAGCAACATCTGTTCTTTCATTATTGAGTTGTTGCTATCCATTCTCAAAGCAACATCTGTTCTTTCATTATTGAGTTGTTGCTATGCATGCTCAAAGCAACATCTTTTTTTTCATTATTGAGTTATTTTAACATTGAGTGGTTGCTATGCATGATCAAAGCAGCATCTGTTTTTCAATAGTGAATGATTGCGATGCATGGTCAATGCAAAGGGTTTGTTGTTTCATTACTGAGTGGTTGCTATGCATGCTCAAAGCAACATCTGTTCTTTCAGTACTGTGTCGTTTCTACGCACTATTGAGTGTTTGCCATTGCATGGTCTCAGGACATCTGTTTTTCAATTAGGTGTTGTTGCGATGCATGCTCAAAGCAACATCATACTCAAAGCAACATCATACTGAGTGGTTGCTACACATGATCAAAGTAGAATATCTGTCTATTCTATTACTGAGTGGGTGCTATTCATGATCAAAGCAAAATGTTGGTTCAATATTGAATTGTTGCTATCCATAGTCAAAGCACATCTGTTTTTCAATATTGAGTGGTTGCTGTGCATGATCAAAGCAAAACCTTTTCTTTCAATACTGAGTGGTTGCTATGCATAATCAAAGCAAAGTGTTTGTTCTTTCAATATTGAGTGGTGGCTATGCATGATCAAAGTAGAATATATGTTGTTTCAATGTTGAGTGGGTGCTATGCATGATCTAAGCAAAATGCTTCTCTGTTCATTATTGAGTGGTTGCTATGCATGTTCAATGAAATGGCTTTCTTCTTTCAATATTGAATTGTTGCTATGCATGCTTAAAACAATGTACTTTTTTTGACATTGAATGTTAGCTACGCAAGATCAAAGCAAAGTGTTTGTTCTTTCATTATTGAGTTGTTGCTATGCATGCTCAAAGCCACATATGTTCTTTCAATATTGAGTTGTTGCTATGCATGCTCAAAGAATCATCGGTTCTTTCAATATTGAGTTGTTGCTATGCATGCTCAAAGCCACATACGTTCTTTCAATATTGAGTTGTTGCTATGCATGTTCAAAGAATCATCTGTTCTTTCAATATTGAGTTGTTGCTATACATGCTCAAAGCATCATCTGTTCTTTCAATATTGAGTGGTTGGTATACATGATCAAAACTAAGTGTTTGTTCTTTCATTATGGAGTTGTTGCTATGCATGCTCAAAGCAACATATGTTCTTTCAATATTGAGTTATTGCTATGCATGCTCAAAGCAACATCCGTTCTTTCATTATTGAGTTGTTGCTATTCATGCTCAAAGCAAAATCTTTTCTTTCATTATTGAGTGGTTGTTATGCATGCTCAAAGCAACATCTGTTCTTTCATTATTGAGTGGTTGCTATGCATGCTCAAAGCAACATCTGTTCTTTCATTATTGAGTGGTTGCTATGCATGCTCAAAGCAACATCTGTTCTTTCATTATTGAGTGGTTGCTATGTATGCTCAAAGCAACATCTGTTCTTTCATTATTGAGTGGTTGCTATGCATGCTCAAAGCAACATCTGTTCTTTCATTATTGAGTGGTTGCTATGCATGCTCAAAGCAACATCTGTTCTTTCATTATTGAGTTGTTGGTATACATGATCAAAATCAAGTGTTTGTCCTTTCATTATTGGGTGGTTGCTATGCATGCTCAAAGCAACATCTGTTCTTTCATTATTGAGTGGTTGCTATGCATGCTCAAAGCAACATCTGTTTTTCATTATTGAGTGGTTGCTATGCATGCTCAAAGCAACATCTGTTCTTTCATTATTGAGTGGTTGCTATGCATGCTCAAAGCAACATCTGTTCTTTCATTATTGAGTGGTTGCTATGCATGCTCAAAGCAACATCTGTTCTTTCAATATTGAGTTGTTGGTATACATGATCAAAATCAAGTGTTTGTCCTTTCATTATTGGGTGGTTGCTATGTATGCTCAAAGCAACATCTGTTCCTTCATTATTGAGTGGTTGCTATGCATGCTCAAAGCAACATCTGTTCTTTCATTATTGAGTGGTTGCTATGCATGCTCAAAGCAACATCTGTTCTTTCATTATTGAGTGGTTGCTATGCATGCTCAAAGCAACATCTGTTCTTTCATTATTGAGTGGTTGCTATGCATGCTCAAAGCAACATCTGTTCTTTCATTATTGAGTGGTTGCTATGCATGCTCAAAGCAACATCTGTTCTTTCATTATTGAGTGGTTGCTATGCATGCTCAAAGCAACATCTGTTCTTTCATTATTGAGTGGTTGCTATGTATGCTCAAAGCAACATCTGTTCTTTCATTATTGAGTGGTTGCTATGCATGCTCAAAGCAACATCTGTTCTTTCATTATTGAGTGGTTTCTATGCATGCTCAAAGCAACATCTGTTCTTTCATTATTGAGTGGTTGCTATGCATGCTCAAAGCAACATCTGTTCTTTCATTATTGAGTTGTTGCTGTGCATACTCAAAGCAACATCTGTTCTTTCATTATTGAGTTGTTGCTATGCATGCTCAAAGCAACATCTGTTCTTTCATTATTGAGTGGTTGCTATGCATGCTCAAAGCAACATCTGTTTTTTCATTATTGAGTGGTTGCTATGCATGCTCAAAGCAACATCTGTTCTTTCATTATTGAGTGGTTGCTATGCATGCTCAAACCAACATCTGTTCTTTCAATATTGAGTGTTTGCTATGCATGCTCAAATCATCATCTGTTCTTTCATTATTGAGTTGTTGCTATGCATGCTCAAAGCATCATCTGTTCTTTGAATATTGAGTTGTTGGTATACATGATCAAAACTAAGTGTTTGTTCTTTCATTATTGAGTGGTTGCTATGCATGCTCAAAGCATCATCTGTTCTTTCAATATTGAGTTGTTGGTATACATGATCAAAACTAAGTGTTTGTTCTTTCATTATTGAGTGGTTGCTATGCATGCTCAAAGCATCATCTGTTCTTTCAATATTGAGTTGTTGGTATACATGATCAAAACTAAGTGTTTGTTCTTTCATTATTGAGTGGTTGCTATGCATGCTCAAAGCATCATCTGTTCTTTCAATATTGAGTTGTTGGTATACATGATCAAAACTAAGTGTTTGTTCTTTCATTATTGAATGCTCAAAGTAACATCTGTTCTTTCAATATCGAGTTATTGCTATGCATACTCAAAGCATCATCTGTTCTTTCAATATTGAGTTGTTGCTATGCATGCTCAAATCAACATCTGTTCTTTCAATATTGAATTGTTGGTATACATGATCAAAACTAAGTGTTAGTTCTTTTACTATTGAGTGGTTGCTATGCATGCTCAAAGCAACATCTGTTCTTTCACTATTGAGTTATTGCTATGCATGCTCAAAGCAACATCTGTTCTTTCAATATTGAGTTATTGCTATGCATGCTCAAAGCAACATCTGTTCTTTCATTATTGAGTTGTTGCTATGCATGCTCAAAGCAAAATCTTTTCTTTCATTATTGAGTGGTTGTTATGCATGCTCAAAGAAACATCTGTTCTTTCATTATTGAGTATTTGATATGCATGCTCAAAGCATCATCTGTTCTTTCAATATTGAGTGGTTGCTATACATGATCAAAATCAAGTGTTTGTTCTTCATTATTGAGTGGTTGCTATGCATGCTGAAATCAACATCTATTCTTTCAATATTGAGTTGTTGCTATGCATGCTCAAAGTAACATCTGTTCTTTCATTATTGAGTTGTTGCTATGCATGCTCAAAGCAACCTCTGTTCTTTCATTATTGAGTGGTTGCCATGCATGCTCAAAGCAACATCTGTTCTTTCATTATTGAGTGGTTTCTATGCATGCTCAAAGCAACATCTGTTCTTTCATTATTGAGTTGTTGCTATGCATGCTCAAAGCAACCTCTGTTCTTTCATTATTGAGTGGTTGCTATGCATGCTCAAAGGAACATCTATTTTTTCATTATTGAGTGGTTGCTATGCATGCTCAAAGCAACATCTGTTCTTTCATTATTGAGTGGTTGCTATGCATGCTCAAACCAACATCTGTTCTTTCAATATGGAGGTGTTGCTATGAATGCTCAAAGTATCATCTGTTCTTTCAATATTGAGTTGTTGCTATGCATGCTCAAAGCATCATCTGTTCTTTCAATATTGCGTGGTTGCTATGCATGCTCAAAGCATCACCTGTTCTTTCAATATTGAGTGTTTGCTATGCATGCTCAAATCATCATCTGTTCTTTCAATATTGAGTTGTTGCTACGCATGCTCAAAGCATCATCTGTTCTTTAAATATTGAGTTGTTGGTATACATGATCAAAACTAAGTGTTTGTTCTTTCATTATTGAGTGGTTGCTATGCATGCTCAAAGCAACATCTGTTCTTTCAATATTGAGTTGTTGCTATGCATGCTCAAAGCAACATCTGTTCTTTCAATATTGAGTTGTTGGTATACATGATCAAAACTAAGTGTTTGTTCTTTCATTATTGAGTGGTTGCTATGCATGCTCAAAGCAACATATGTTCTTTCAATATTGAGTTGTTGCTATGCATGCTCAAATCAACATCTGTTCTTTCAATATTGAGTTGTTACTATGCATGCTCAAAGCAACATCTGTTCTTTTATTATTGAGTGGTTGCTATGCATGCTCAAAGCAACATCTGCTCTTTCAATATTGAATTGTTGGTATACATGATCAAAACTAAGTGTTTGTTCTTTCACTATTGAGTGGTTGCTATGCATGCTCAAAGCAACATCTATTCTTTCAATATTGAGTTGTTGCTATGCATGCTCAAAGCAACATCTGTTCTTTCATTATTGAGTGGTTTCTATGCATGTTTCAAAGCAACATCTGTTCTTTCATTATTGAGTGGTTGCTATGCATGCTCAAAGCAACATCTGTTCTTTTATTATTGAGTTGTTGCTGTACATGCTCAAAGCAACATCTGTTCTTACATTATTGAGTGGTTTCTATGCATGCTCAAAGCAACATCTGTTTTTTCATTATTGAGTGGTTGCTATGCATGCTCAAAGCAACATCTGTTCTTTCATTATTGAGTGGTTGCTATGCATGCTCAAAGCAACATCTGTTCTTTGAATATTGAGTTGTTACTATGCATGCTCAAAGCAACATCTGTTCTTTCAATAATGAGTTGTTGGTATACATGATCAAAACTAAGTGTTTGTTCTTTCATTATTGAGTGGTTGCTATGCATGCTCAAAGCAACATCTGTTCTTTCAATATTGAGTTGTTGCTATGCATGCTCAAAGCAACATCTGTTCTTTCAATATTGAGTTGTTACTATGCATGCTCAAAGCAACATCTGTTCTTTCAATATTGAGTTGTTGGTATACATGATCAAAACTAAGTGTTTGTTCTTTCATTATTGAATGCTCAAAGTAACATCTGTTCTTTCAATATTGAGTTGTTGCTATGCATGCTCAAAGCAACATCTGTTCTTTCAATATTGAATTGTTGGTATACATGATCAAAACTAAGTGTTTGTTCTTTCATTATGGAGTTGTTGCTATGCATGCTCAAAGCAACATATGTTCTTTCAATATTGAGTTATTGCTATGCATGCTCAAAGCAACATCTGTTCTTTCATTATTGAGTTGTTGCTATGCATGCTCAAAGCAAAATCTTTTCTTTCATTATTGCGTGGTTGTTATGCATGCTCAAAGAAACATCTGTTCTTTCATTATTGAGTGTTTGATATGCATGCTCAAAGCAACATCTGTTCTTTCAATATTGAGTTGTTGCTATGCATGCTCAAAGCAACATCTGTTCTTTCCTTATTGAGTCGTTGCTATGTATGCTCAAAGCAACATCTGTTCTTTCATTATGGAGTGGTTGCTGTGCATACTCAAAGCAACATCTGTTCTTTCATTATTGAGTTGTTGCTATGAATGCTCAAAGCATCATCTTTTCTTTCATTATTGAGTGGTAGCTATGCATGCTCAAAGCAACATCTGTTCTTTCATTATTGAGTGGTTGCTATGCATGCTCAAAGCAACATCTGTTCTTTCATTATTGAGTTGTTGCTGTGCATACTCAAAGCAACATCTGTTCTTTCATTATTGAGTTGTTGCTATGCATGCTCAAAGCAACATCTGTTCTTTCATTATTGAGTGGTTGCTATGCATGCTCAAAGCAACATCTGTTTTTTCATTATTGAGTGGTTGCTATGCATGCTCAAAGCAACATCTGTTCTTTCATTATTGAGTGGTTGCTATGCATGCTCAAACCAACATCTGTTCTTTCAATATTGAGGTGTTGCTATGAATGCTCAAAGTATCATCTGTTCTTTCAATATTGAGTTGTTGCTATGCATGCTCAAAGCATCACCTGTTCTTTCAATATTGAGTGTTTGCTATGCATGCTCAAATCATCATCTGTTCTTTCATTATTGAATTGTTGCTATGCATGCTCAAAGCAACATCTGTTCTTTCAATATTGCGTTGTTGCTATGCATGCTCAAAGCAACATCTGTTCTTTCAATATTGAGTTGTTGGTATACATGATCAAAACTAAGTGTTTGTTCTTTCATTATTGAGTGGTTGCTATGCATGCTCAAAGCAACATCTGTTCTTTCAATATTGACTTGTTGATATGCATGCTCAAATCAACATCTGTTCTTTCAATATTGAGTTGTTACTATGCATGCTCAAAGCAACATCTGTTCTTTTATTATTGAGTGGTTGCTATGCATGCTCAAAGCAACATCTGCTCTTTCAATATTGAATTGTTGGTATACATGATCAAAACTAAGTGTTTGTTCTTTCACTATTGAGTGGTTGCTATGCATACTCAAAGCATCATCTGTTCTTTCAATATTGAGTTGTTGGTATACATGATCAAAACTAAGTGTTTGTTCTTTCATTATTGAGTGGTTGCTATGCATGCTCAAAGCAACATCTGTTCTTTCAATATTGACTTGTTGATATGCATGCTCAAATCAACATCTGTTCTTTCAATATTGAGTTGTTACTATGCATGCTCAAAGCAACATCTGTTCTTTTATTATTGAGTGGTTGCTATGCATGCTCAAAGCAACATCTGCTCTTTCAATATTGAATTGTTGGTATACATGATCAAAACTAAGTGTTTGTTCTTTCACTATTGAGTGGTTGCTATGCATACTCAAAGCATCATCTGTTCTTTCAATATTGAGTTGTTGGTATACATGATCAAAACTAAGTGTTTGTTCTTTCATTATTGAGTGGTTGCTATGCATACTCAAATCCACACTTGTTCTTTCAAAATTGAGTTATTGCTATGCATGCACAAAATAACATGTTCTTTCATTATTGAGTGTTTGCCATTGCTTGCTCAAAACAACATCTGTTCTTTCAATATTGAGTGGTTGCAATGCATGAACAAAGCAAAGTGGTTGTTCTTTCATTAATGCGTTGTTGCTATGCATGCTTAAAGTAACATCAGTTATTTAAATATTGAGTGGTTGCCATGCATGCTCAAAACAAAGTGTTTGTTCTTTTGATATTGTTCTTTCGATGTTGATATTTGTATGCATGATCAAAATAAAGTGTCTGTTCTTTCAATATTGTTTGTTTCCTGTATATAATCAAAGTCAAGTATTATGTAAACTTTTATCCTTATTTTATTCACTCTACGTGTATATAAAATTTAATTTATTTTTAGCAGAACCATTTTGCATCTTTTTATCTCATTAGAGTAAATCACAAATACAAGTGATAAGATTCAGTCGAAAAGCATAAAATGTATTACTGGTCTGTTTTGAATATAGAAATCGAAACAATAAAAATCAAGATGATAGTGTGAATAAATCTTGTAATAAGGATAGTGATTTATCGCAGAACTGCAGACAGTATTAAAAAAATAAGGGAATGCCTTGTTTGTGAATTAGTGATCAAAACTTTAAACTATTAAAATAGGTTTAAGTGTAGCGTCAGTCATCATCTCCAGTTGACTTGATCTATCCACTTCCCTTCTCCACTTCCTTTCATCTTTCATTCCTATCTGCTCTCGCTCTAAATCTTCTGTAACCCCCTTGCCTTGATCGACCCTCCGTCCTTCTCTTTCTCCACATCCCTTCCTTTACCACTCCTATCTGCTCTTCCTCCAACCCTTCTGTAACCCCATGCGTGATAGTGGCCACCAGCCTTGCTTGGGGTGACATGCTTAAAAAAAAACAAAAAAAAAAAACAAAACAGTAATGATGAGGATACTAGTTTGAGATCAGTAGACACAATCATAGAATAATGATAATAATCTGTCATCAGGTTGTAACAGGAATATTGGAGAGTACTCTCTAAGCTAAAATTTAGCAGACTTCTTCTATGTGATGTATTCCTTCAGAACATGGATGATCATGGATCTCCTTAACTTCCTATCCCTCTGTTGTGTAGAAAGATGATTAACCTTCTCTACACTAATTGTTGAACATCTGCTCATAGGAACAGTCATCGCAGTGTGGGTCGCAATGCTTAGAATTTGAGTTATACACATTGCCACGCTGAACTACGGTGCCTCTATTACTGCATTATTAATCCATGTGTGTTCGGATTTCAGTGTGGCATTTTCCATCATGTTATAACATTTCACAGAAATTTAAACTTCTGTACTTGCTTGATGTTGACATAAACAAAAATAAGGATTTTCAAAATTTTTTAATTACCCTGTAGACTTTATATATAGTAGACAGCCATAGATTCACCACAGCAGGTGTTGCTACTGTGGATTCCATAGCAGGTATGTTTTCATGGGTTGAAAACATACCTGCTATGGAATTTGGTTTTGAATTCAGAGTTGTTCTTTTCCTAGACTGGTTGCCAATCAAAGCAAGACATCCCAATCTGCCCTGATTTTTTATCTTATAGCTGGCCATATAGAAGATATTGGAAGATGAGGATATTAGTCTGGAAATATTTAATGAAACTCTCATGAATTCAATTTATTTCCCTCTCCATTTGTTCATTCATTGCATAAATATCTCATCATTTCAGAATTAGAGTCAGTTTGTTAGCAAAGAAGCAAAAGAAATAGAAATCATGGCGCAGTGCCAATTATTTTTCAGGTTGCATCTTCACTGAATGAGATTATTATAACCTTATTCTTCTGTCTTAATTTTCACAAGTTTTTTGTCCATTTTCTTTTTGCTTTTCCATTTGTACAGACATCAAAGTGGGAAGCAAAAATGGTTTGTGTCTTCTTTGCTGTTTGTCCTGTCATGATATTTTGTAGTGGAAAGTGTCGTCTTCAGTTTAATCACGTTCCCACTACTGCAACATGGCTTCCTTTTGCCTTTTCTATAAATATTTTCATGGCAACCGTTCTAATGAGCTTCCTTCATGAGTATCTTGACCACACAAACTTAAGAGTACTACAAGAATGGCAACTAGGTCTAAACATTTTACTGTTGAAATAGCTAGATATTTATTTATTGTTTTAATCATTTCACCCCAAGCAAGGCAGTGAAGCCACTAAGACACAAGAAGTTACTGAATGTAAAAGAAACAGAGAAACATTATTAACCCTTTGAGCCCTGACCACCACTTTACTGTTGGTAGAGAAAAATGACACAATGCCCAGCTACTGGTTGAATGGTGGGTAAACACTTGTAACTATTTTTATATCTACCATGAAACATTACATACGAATTATTTGTGAATTTTGGCTCAGAAGCTCAAGAAGAAGGGTTAAAATTGTTCAAGAATCCAGGGCTCAAAGGGTTAAGGAGTGAGAACAATAAAAGAAGAGAAATAAAGGAGGCAGTTGATAATGATTGACATTGCATTTTAATTTTTGAAGATCAAAGTTATCTGGAAAGGAAGAAGCCAGAAGAAGGCTCCACACATGAGAAGTGTGAGAAAAGAAACTGTTAGCATAAAACTTAAGGTTACATCTAGCCAATTCAACTTCAAAATGTCGTCCTGGGTATAACAATAAACTACATCCGCGTCCAGTGTAAGACGATAAACTACGTCCAACAGCAAAGCCTCTGATCAGGAGGCTTTGAGGAACGTGGAACCACCTCTTAATTACTGGTGTTCCCAGGTTCACCCTGACTCGGGGTGGTAGCACCTGTTAGGGTCCCAACTATGGGCAAATAGTTAACCCTGAAACTGACGTAAAAAGCATTATAAAAGTGTAAAAATAGGTTTTAATACCAGAAATACTTTGTAAAAAATTATTACCAGAAATAAATTTTTGAAGAAAAAAAGTATTACCAGCAATACGTTTTTGAAAAAATATTATCAGCTATATGTTTTTGAAAAAATAATATTACCAGCTATACATTTTTGGAAAAATAATATTACCAGCGATACGTTTTTGAAAGATAATATTACCAGCTATATATTTTTGAAAAAATAATATTACCAGGTATACATTTTTGAGGAAAAAATATTAACAGAAATAGATTTTTCACAAAACAAAAATACTATCAGAAAAAATAAAATTTAAGTTGTCATCATTAAATGACCCATTGAGGTTGATATGCTGTAAAACAAACCAAACCAATCAACTGCAAAATGATGAAACCTTATTGCCAATCTAGTACTGCACTTAAATTCATAATGTCTAGCTACCATAGAGAACAACATGAAACAAGAACAACAATATGAAAGTATTTATAGAAAGGAGTATAGGGAAGCGACTTTACAGTAGTGGGAAAGTGAAGTGTAAATTCTATTCTAATAGTTTTTTCTTGCACTTGTTGCAAACTAAATCACTAGTCTTCTCCTTCTTTTTCACTCTCAGTAACTCCTTTCATCTTAGCGGCATTATCATCTAACTTACACACACACACACACACACACACACACACACACACACACACACTGTGGCAGACATGATGAGGCAGAACCTGGGATGAGCACAACTGGTTCCGACTTGCCTTTTCCCGCCAAAAAAGAGCCCGTATTTGCTTAGCATGTAGGGCTACTGCAGTTGAAATGAAGGAGAAAAAAGAAAGCACTTACCGCTCTGCCGTAATCCGTCCTCAGCCAGATAACGTAAAGGAATAAGGGGAGACTTGCATCGCCTTTTTATGCAATGAATATGCAATGCATTATGGGACAGAGACGGAATGAAATATGGGATCGCATGAAGACGCAAGGGATTATGGGTATATGGACAAATATAAAAGCACCTAGTTTTTCCCAGTTCGACAGAAGTTTGGAGTGACGTTCCCGGTTGGCGGCTGGAAAAGTCTGTTTGTGTGATTTTGAGACGGAACGACTAGAGGTTGGATTACCAGTTGGGAGAACTCGAATTTACTCGCTGGTGGCAGTTTTTCTTTTTATTTCATCACACACACACAATATATTGAATACTTTGCTGACAAAATTTCTGGCAAACTGACATAGATTAAAGTAAATAATTTTATGTATATCAATAGATGTTATATATAAAGATGTATGTATTACGAGAGAAATATATGACAAAGTGGAAAAAATTTTCAATTCTGCAAATTCTGAGTGCTCTTAAGTAGAATCTGATGATTATTACAGATTTTATTTTTTGTTACGATGGGAATTGAAATTGATTAGATTGTTTTTATTGGCTGATTTTTGGTGGACACTATGTTTTAAGCTACTATTAACGTGATGTAGCATGATATCTTGGAAAGGTAAAGTATGTTTTCTTCCATTTCATATGTAAATTCTACTGTACGTTCGACTTTGTTTAGTTTATCTACAAGATCAGGTAAGTCAGCATCACAGGGATACATTAGAGAGCATCATTGATTATTTAGGTAAAATATTTTGGAAAGGACCAAATTCTAGAAATTCTAAAAAAGTACAAGCCATCACTTCACTTAGGGTTGATCATAGTGGTAATCCAAATTTTTGTTGATAAAATTTATTATTAAATCTGAAATAGCATTGGTTGGTGATAAGACGGCAGATTTTTATTATTTTAGTTATTGGTAGGGAGAGGTTTATCTTTGATTGTATTAGATGCTTTTTTAAAAGCACTACCACCCTTTAAACCAACAATGAAAGAACTTACCAAAGAAGCAATTAAAAGCACTAAGGGACCTAGCAAAAAATAAGGAATCCACAAGTGAAGTGGAATTTTTATTATGAATAAGAACACATACAATGAAAAAAAATTAAGTAATCTTTTTTCATTATATCTGTTCTTATTCATAACGATTCCACCTCCATTGTCCAAAAAGGTAATGTGGATTTCCTTATTTTTTACTAAGTTCCATTGTGTTTCTGAGTTCTTTCATTTTTCATTTCTAGAGTGACAGTAATTATTCCTTGAATGAAGCCTTTGGTGAATTTAATTTTGTGTTGTTTTGTCTATGATTTTTAACTATAATTCAAAGTTTGGTGAACCATAACTTGTTCATAAATTGACAGAAACATGTCTCTCTTCTCTTTTTATGTGTCATGTCCCCTCAGGACGTAGGTGATCATGGCTCTCCATTTCCTCCTCTCCCTTGTAGTCCTTTGACGTTTTGCTATTTCTCCCAGACCCTCTTCTGCCATCCACTTGTTGGGTGATATTCTATTAGTCTATACCATGAGTTGTTTTCATTATTAATTAGTTTGAGTAGTGATGTAATGAAATAACCTGCCACCCCCATGAGTGACTACACTATAGGTAGTAACTACCTATAAGTAGCTGTAATGCAACGGACTACAGAGACTAGCTGCGACCTGTTCCAGCTAAACAGTTGAACTCTCTGCCTTTGGGCAGAGAAGAATCCGGACGAGGCTCCGCCGAAGGACAGAGTCTCGTTTGGGGAGGTGGACTGACCCTGAACCCGTTTTTATGGGTTCAAATAGGGAATATTTTTGGCTGACATGAAAAGAGTGATGTGGTCACAGAATTTGTCTGGCAACCATACCTGGGTTCTCCTGCTTGTGTGGCATGGTGCAGAGTCCTGTTGCCAGACAGAGGGTCTTCTAGCAGCCACTCTCTTGACACAGGGCAGCACTACCTCCTCAAGGTCTCTGTGTTGAGTTTGAGGTCCTGTGGAAAGATGACTGGAGGTATAACGTCATTATCACAAGTGATCACTCCAAACACCTTCATAATCACCATTAGACTCATCCAACTCTTTCTGAATCCTCTGCACTGTTCTCAGATTGACACCCAAACACTCTGAAATGTTTGAATTGGAGTTTCCGGTGCAAATGCCAAGGAGTACAGCATACAGTTTCCAAATTTTTGATGGAGTAAATTTTGTCATGGTGCTCTTTTTCTTGCAGACGGTGTCCAACTGACCCTACTATACAGTGCAGTTGACAAAAACTAAAACAATGTGTATGCATGGAATACAAATATAAAATGGCAACAATTTACCTTTGCACCCTGTATATATGTGTGTGTATATTTTGGCAGCATATCTTCATTCAGACATGTTTCATTGAATAATATAGTCACCATAGAATGCAGATCTTAATGCAGTTACAATAAGTTTGTAATTTACCTGTGTAGATCATATTAGAAAAGGTTCAAAGCACTTGGGTTAAGAAAAAATGACAGCACATCCCTTGATGAATTTCATCTTAACATCAAGAAACTGATTAGAGAATTGGAAAGGATCAGTATAAAAATACATGGACATAATATGTCTCTATTATTCAATGAAACATGTTTGAATATATCAATATATAGAAAGAGGCCATTTCACCAATACAAGGACTGACCAAAATTAATGATAAAAAAACAAATGAAAACTACAGATAAAGTTCATTTTCTTTCGTGTAGTTCACTGCTACTAACAAGCAGGAATTTTTTCTCCTGATGATGGCCAAAAACTAGTCAAGGAACCTAATTGAAATAATAAAACAAAAAACATTAATATACAACCCAGTGTTACTGAAAATTTTAACTTTTTAATTTTTCAATATTTTTTATTGTTCAAAACATATATATATATATATATATATATATATATATTTTTGAATTGGACAATGTCCGACAATTTATTTTAAAGACATTTATGATATGTTTAACGTTCTTTTTATAGATGTCGGAGAACAAAAATTTTCTATGAAAATTTCTCGGACATTCAGGCCGGTAAATGTTATTTAATACTGTTTATTATAAAACAGAGCATTTGCTTAAATACTTGTATCTATAAAAAGAACGTTAAACATATCATAAATGTCTTTAAAATAAATAAATATATATATATATATATATATATATATATATATAGTAAGGGTAATAAATCCATTGGTATATAATCTAAGTGGATCCTAGTAATATAAAATATTAAAACTGATCCACAAAAAGAGTTCAATGTATTTATTATTACAGAGCAAATAATTAGTACACAATAAAATCCCAAATTACCTCATCTGGGGAATAGGCTTATTTCACTGCCAAATATTTTGTCAGTCTTATTCAACCCTGATATAGACTGAGTTTGGGTTGGAATTAGAAATTTAACTGTAACAACTGCTACAAAAAAAAAGTCTAAAAAGTAATACAGAATTGATCCGTTTCAATCTTTCAGTCAGACAAAAGGCACGAGACAGTGGTCAGTGGAGGGTGGAAGGTTATTGTCTTAAAGGGAAAAGGTTTTATAAAATTAAACTTGAATATTAATCTTATGAAATTAAATTGGGGTTATATGAAGAATGAAACATTTTAACACTAATTCATTCCTTTCTTTTTTTTAAGTCTGCTCCCAAACATTCAGATGATCAACTGTATGGGATGCGTGTTCATTCTTGGATTCTTGTGGAAGCGGGAAAGCGAGAGGTGCCTGAAAGTTTCTTCATTGAGCCATTTACAGGACTACCTCAGCCTCTACTGAATGAAAGGTACTTGGGCATTGAATCGGTTTGGAATCATCAGAACTACTGGGCCAATATGCAAGATTGTTCCAAAGGTGTTATGGTAAGTAGATTTCATTTTCTTTCAACCTGAATTTCTAATACAGTGCCCCTGCTATCATTTACTTTTTTTAATCATTTCACCCCATGCAAGGGAGTAAAGCCACAAAGACGCAAATGTTTACTGAGTGTGAAAGAATAAGAAAAAAAGAGAAACATTATTGAGGAGCAAGAATAATAGAAGAAGAAGTTTAAGAGAACAGTAGATAGCAATTGATATTGTATTTAAAGTTTTGAAGATCAAAATTGTCTGGAAAGCATGTAGCTGAAAGAGAGTTCCACAGGCAAGAAGTGTGAGAAAAGAAACTGTTAGCATAAAAATTATGGCCAATTCAACTGTAAATTGATGAAACCTTGTTGCCAATATAATACTACACTTAAATTCATAAAGTCTAGATACCATTGCAGAGAGTTTGTCTGAACAATTACCATGAAAATATTTATAGAAAAGCACAGGGAAGCTACATTTCAGTGGTGAGAAAATGATGGATGTCAGTTAAGGACCAATAATATTGCTGATTCTTCTTTGGATTTTATCAAGAATCTCTAAATACATAGCAGGAATACTGGACCATATATGGCAGCAATATTCAAAAGATGGGTGACTTATAAATATGTAAGATGGGTGACTTATAAATATGTAAGATGGATTCTGGAGAGAAAAATTGTTTAGCACAACACAGTGAACCTACTTTCTTAGCAGTAAACCTAGCAACTGTTTCAATATAATCTTTCCACTTCATGTCAGCCAAGAATATTAGCCCAAGAAGGTACAAAAGATCACTCTCCTGGAGGTTAGCATCAGCCATCTTGATGGAAGGCAGAAAGAGGTATCTCAGATGATTAATAGAGAGAAATATTGTTTTGGAGGCATTAAAATTAACAAGCCATTCCTTGCCCCAGTTAACAACAGACTGTAGGTTATTTTTCAGATCAGCTACCAATTTGACATTATCAAACTGATCAGCCTTACTAGCAAAACATGAGTAATAAAAGAAGATTTTTTGAGCTTGTGGAGACATGTTTTTGCTGGTGAGAAGTGAAGCTTGGACGTGTGACCCCATTTTGTCGTTTCTACATTGCTTGTTGGACTGTTATGTTGGACTATCGTTTTTAACTCTGATTTGGCTACAAGTGTTGCGGTCGAGAGACGGAAGAAATCTATTGCAGACGTTTGTTGCTACTTTAAGTTGACAGTTTTTTTTTTGTTTTTTTTTTTACTACTACAGTCATATGGTACCAAGCATAGGCACCAAGTTGAGAACTGGTGCAATCAAGAAAGTCATTGATGAAAATTAAGAACAAAGTAGTTCCAAGAGTCCTGGTGGGGACACCAATTACAAAAAGATCTAGAAGAGTAGCCATTCAGGACAAGTTTCATTTCATGATTTGATAAGAAAGATAGAATCATTTAGTATTTCATTTCTGAGATGAGTAATTGTCAATATTCTTATATTATTTTGAAAAGTTGTTTTCATCTTGGTTGATATAGATATCATTATACACGCGACTTTTTGACCAAGTACCTTCTGGTCATCATCAGGTGTCCATTGATATGCCATACCTGTTGATTATTGTGATAAGAGAGGGCATAAAATTGTGTATTTTATATTTGGGACAACGAAAAGAATAAAGCAGGCAAGAATGTAGAAATAGAAAATAAAACAAAACAACCATACAAGCAGGCAAAAAAGAAAGAGCAAAAAGAAAAGGAGAAAGAAAGAATAGAACAGAGAATAAAAAGAAATAAAGAAAAATGGATTTATTACATGAATCTGAAAACAAAGTCTATCATGGCTCATCCTAAACACTACAAAATGTTAACCTTCAGAAAATCTACTAGAAAAATAAAGCTCTTCTTGGTTTTTGGTTGGATCCTACGAGATTTTCTATTTTTTTATTATGAATTTCTGGTGCCTGGTTAAAGTGTTACTACATAACACTACAGTAAATTTGAATGATGATTGGAATGAAAAATGACCCCCCCCCCCAACAAAAAAAAAGAAGGAAGCTAATGGACTCAATATTGCAAATACAAAGCAGCAAACAAGGGTTAGGATGGGAAGTTCTTCTGCATGCTGTTTATTCTTCAAATCATTCACAACTATCACTTGTTTTTACTCTTTGCAAAATTCATTATTTAGTCAGCAATTCCAGTAAGATCAAAAAATCAAAGATTTCATCCCAATAATATTAGCGTCATTCTTTTATGATGTGCTACACATCTGAGATGAAAAATGACACAAGATCATAAAGGAGACAAGAAAAAAATATATTAATAACTGAATGAGGTTATGAATTTATATAAAGAAAATATCCTGAACATTTTGTAAAGAACAATGCCAGAATTCTTTGCCTCAACTTAATATCCATGAATCCATCTGTTGTCAATTCTGTTTAGCTTTCAGTTCTACTATTTGGTTCATATAGATCTTATTATAGACAAAATATTTCAACCAAGTACCCTCTGGTCATCATCAGGTATCCATTGATCAGCTGATATTGAATAAGTATAATTCTGAGTAGATATTTGGAATAAGCTTACTTAATTTAGTCTCATTTTATATATATATATTACTATATTTCACCCAATACAAGGCATAAGAGCCATTCAAGGTAGAGGGTTATTAAATGAACATGTACCTCAGGAATCTATAGAATTTAAATGGTGTGCCCTGGTGTATATTGTAGATGTGTGTAAGTTCACATGTAAACAATTAAGAAGAAGCATACAAAAACTTGGGTTTCTACTATGGACTGTTTATTCTCTGTTTTATATAAACACTATTGAAACAAAGTTCTCCAGGTCTCTTGGACGTGTCCATTTTCTTTTTCTGGTCCAGAAATTAGAGTAAATAAGGATAAGCATTGTTATAATGATTGAGTTCAAGTCAGCCTTGCACAGAGCTGGAATGACCAAAGAAAAGTTTGTACTTACTACAAAGTTGGAAGATCAACATAGTTATAAGGGTCAAGTTCAAGTCAGCCTTGTGCTGAGTTGGAACAACTAAAGAATAAGTTGATTTACTTCATAGGTGAAGAAAGAGAGTGAAGAAGGAAATGTTTGTTTTTTTATGAACCCAAACAATGGGTGTTTGATGAAGTCAAGTGGGATAATAAAATTTCCTGTTCTTTTATTACCCGCATCATTGGAAAATGTATTTTTTTGTTTTTTTTATTATTCATTCCTTTATTTATTGATTCTATTTCATTTTGCCATAAAACCAAGCTGAAGTACTTCTCCTTAAGTAGGAAAAATCATGCCTGAGCTGGGGTCCAAACACAGAGACAAGCTTGCTCTTTTGTAAGGACTAAAAAACATTAAGAAAAGTGGGGCTTCATAAAGGCTGGGATGAAGATCTTTGTTATTTTAATTTTTTTACAATGATGTTCACCTAGTGCAAGGCCCAAGAGCAACTCGAGGTAGAAGGTTACAAAGTAAGGGACAGCACCCCTAGTAAGTTGACGTTAAGATACAAGGGATCACTGGATGTGAAAGAGAATGAAAATGAAATAATTGGAAACCCAGTCATAAACAGGAAACAAGGGATAAACCTCTACTCCTGTCCAAAAGATAGGGGAGGAGTGTGAACCAGGCAATAGGTAAATCTCAGCATGCTTGTCTAAGTTGAAATCCTTACAACATTTCGGCCATTGTATTCCCAGGCCTCCTTCAAATGTTTGTCTTGGCAACACTTTATTCAATCAATCAATTGATTGTTCATATTCCAATATTCATGCTTAGGGAATATTTCATATCACCTTTTATGTTGCTTGTATATTTCTTCCACTGAGCTTAGTTCTGGGCATGATGATAAAATAAATCTGACAGTAAAGCCTCCAATCAGAAGATTGGATGATTTCAGGAGCATGGAAGCTCCTTTTAATTGCTGTTGTTCCCACTTCCACCTTGACCTGGGTGGTACCACCTATTAGGGTCCCAGATATGGGCAAATAGTGAACACCTAAACAAAAACAAAGCACTATGAAATTATAAAAATACATTTTTATAGTAAAGATACCAGCATACAGAAAAGATTACCATCAATACAATTTTGCGTTCAAAAATTCAATTGTGTTCAAAATAGATTCAGTTGAAACCATAAAATTGTGTTCAAAATATTTAGAGTTTGGCATTAAATGACCCATAAAAAAAAATCAAGCAACCAAGTAAACAATCAACATGAAAGAACTCTTTCATGACGTTAATCCATATATAATCCTACCATTTCTTAAATCAAACTGTATTCCAAAATATAACTTCAACAAAACTACAACATAAAACACATATATCACCGCCTCCCATAATTATGTCCACACAAACTTGTATATGCACAAAAGCTGAATTTCATCTGTTAATGACTTAATTACCTCCCCTTTGATTCTAATACCTCTATAAATGTGTATAGTGGAGGCTAGCTTTACTTGTTTTTTTATTTATTTTGGAAATCATGGAGGACTAAAGAGATAACAGAAGGAACTAAAAGTGAGGATTAACACTGGTAGCAAAGTATATACCAATTTGCAGGAAAGTGCTACTGTTCACTTTCTTTATTTTTTTTATCTTTTGGTTGCTTCTCAATTGCATAATATTGTTTTTTATATATAGAAATAATTTTGTTCTGAGGTAAAAGTCTCACCATCTGCTTGTCTTGTTAAAATAACCAAATGAAAATTTTTTCTTACTCTAATGCATCAGTATTTCTAAAGAGCTAAAAAAAAAAACACCGTATTTGGAATTCCAGTGTAATAAGTGAAAACATTTTTTTAAAAAGAATGTCTAGTATCAAGAACTCACCTATTTGCCACACTGAAGAAAATGATGATTATTTAAGTTGGAAGAATGATGCTTCAGAAGACACGCTTAGAGCTGCAGTACATCTCTCATTAAAAGGAAAAGCCAAAAAGGTTGTGCGACTGTTAAAATCAGAAAATATTGGTGGTTGTAAATTGATTATAGACAAATTGGATAGAGTATATTTACTAGACGAAGACGCATTGACATATTGTGCATTTAAGGATGTTTATGGATATAAACGGAGTACGGGTGAGAATTTTTCAAACTTTATAATTGAACATGAGCAGAGATAGGAAAAAAATCAAAAGGTATGAAAAATAGCTCCCTGAAAGTGTTAGTCTTCTTTATGCTTAAAGCTGCCAATCTTACTGATGAATCTGAAAAAAATTAGAAAATAAAAAAACAGAAAATATGACCTGTAAAGACATGTGAGATAAAGTAATGAAAATATTTGATGACCCTCGAGTGTTAACTAAGAAGGATAGTGTCCCTGAAGTCACGGTAGCGGTATGGTTTCAGCCAAAGAGAAAGCAATAGAAGGAATAATTGAGGATGAAGAAGAGGATATTTGTCAGGCTGACACAGTTAAGAAGTACATAAATGCTAACAGACTTATTCTGTTGGAAAAACATTAATGAGATGCCATTGCTGTCAGTCATTTAAACATCTTATAAAAGAGTTCCCTTATAAACAAGACTCTGAGGAATTTCATTCACATGAACTTCATGTTACACTTTTCAGTTCTAAGCCAGGCTCGTTTCAATCTAGACTGATTCTTGAGAAGTTGTGTAAAGGCCTATCAGATAGTGGTTGCTCAAAAACAGTTACTGGTACAGTGTGGATTGATGAATTCTTGAAAACGCTATCCCCAGATGAATTAAAGGAAGTGAAAGTGGTTCCCGGCCAGTCTATATTTAGATTTGGTAAGGTCGGGAACACTAGAATCAAGCAGACATGGCAGTTTAAATATCTGGGAAGCATTGTAACAGAGGATGGTAAGTGTGACACTGAGATCCGTAGACATATTGGGATGGCCAAGGACACATTCCAAAAGCTAGGCAGAGTACTGCGAGACGGGACGATTCCTTTGTTAACAAAGAAAAGAATACTGAGCTGTTATGTGACATCTGTCCTTCTTTACGGCAACAAATGTTGGATGATTTCCTCAAAGATGAAGAAGAGACTTGAGGTGACAGGGATGTGGTTCTACAGAAAGATGCTAAGGATATCATGGACCAAGTGTATGAGCAATGATGAGGTCTTAGAGAGGATGCAAACAAGGAGGAGGCTTATACTTAACTTCAGGAAGAGGCTGCTGAAGTTTCTGGGGCACATAATGAGGAAGGAGGGTTTGAATAATCTGATACTCACAAGTCGGATAGAGGGAAAGAGAGACAAGGGAAAACAATGCGTGACATACCTTGCGGGCTTAAGCAAGTGGATGACAGAATGCGGTCTGGGAGAGGAAGCAGAGGGAAGGAACTTGTTGAGAGCTGCAAGGGATATAGGGAGGTAGAGAGCCATGATTGCCTATGTCCTGAAAGGACATGACACTTTAAAGGAAAAAAAGATGCTTTTGAAGCCAAAAGTTTAAAATGAATTACTCTGTCATTGTTGATAGGAGTAGAAAATATAGCAAGGCTCCATTTAGACCAATTGTCAGCTTGCCTCTCCCATCAAGGTTCAATGCATGTGTGTAGATGAACTTGAAGGAAATTCAACATGGAAAAATATGGGTACTTCACTTAATTGATGATGAATCTAGGTATTCTGCTGCTTGTAAAGGGTTTTCCAATAACTTGGACTGATTTTAAATTTGAATTAAGTTTAAGCGTCTAATGATTTTTTTCTTTTTCTTTCAGATTTAACAACTTAAGTCTTTGTTATATTCAACCATGAAAAGATTAACAATCAAACAGTGTGTTAAAGTTTAAAGAGTGCAATTGGAAAAATTGTTCGTAAATTCAAACAAACTGGGGCAGATGTGAGAACACCATTGCATTCTCGTTTACGTTGTTCAGCTGAAAACATTGCTGCAGTGCACGAGAATGTGACCGAAAATCCAGACCCCTCTATTCATCATCGCACACAGGAATTGAACCTCTCCACAACAAAGTTACATTGTTTTCAATTGCACTCTCAGTTCGTTGATTATGTTGACCAAAAAAATTGTGAAGTGCACGAAATACGTTTCTGTTTGAACATCCATTTTCGTAATAGGCTTCGATAACTTTAACACATTGTTTGATTCTTCATCTTTTCATGGTTGAAATTGCCAAATATTTAAGTTGTTAAATCTGAAGAAAAAAAAGGAAAGAAACATTAGCCCCTTAAACTTAATTCACATTTAAAATCGCTCCAAGTTATTAGAGCAACCTTTATTATAAATTCAAAGCACAAAGAAGTGGTAGTTAGCCAATTTAGAATCTGGATAGCTGACTTTGGAGCTCCACAAAAACTTTTCAGCGACAATGGTGGTGAATTTGAAAATCATGTTATGAGAGAAATGAATGAAAAATTTGGAGTGGAAACAGTAACAGTATTTACATTAGTCGGACTATTGTCCTCATCTTTGTCGCAACGTTTCGGCCGTTGTACGCTCTGGCCTTCGAACTGAACCCTTTATTTCGATCACTGGGGTAGACGTAGACTGTTCTAGTTCCACATGCCATGTTTGATGGATGTCAGTTATCAGTTATCTCCTGCTAATTTTTCCTCTGAAAGTTCTCCACTGCCTTAACCGGGTATCGAACTCACACTCTTTGGGTCTGTCTAACCAACGCCTTTATCCACTGTGCCATGTGTCCTTGAGGACATCTGGGTATGAATTTCTGGGTTTTATAAACCTAATGTTTTCAGCAATCATTTTTTACCAGTGCTCATATTGCAATTTTGCTGTTATCATTGCATGTTTTTACCAGAGCTCATATTGCAACTTTGTTATCATTGCTTTTCTCTGGCATTCCTTATTACAGACAGACTCTGGAAACAGTAACTACAACAGTAGAATCCTCATTTGGTAATGGGATTGTAGAACATCACAATGCCATTGTGGTATTGTATGTAAATAAGGTACTGCTATAAAAGTAGTATGTCACAATGAATGCCAGTTGATCTACGATCTGTTGGCCTGACAACTTCTGTATCAGACAGTACTCTACTTCATAACAATATGATGTCGCCAATAGGATCCCTAACCATGTTGAATGAACTGGAGCATGTAGAAACTTGGATTAGATGTTTAGCAGTGTTGGTTGGGGTAAAGAAACTAAAAGACAAGAAAGCCTCCGGAGAGAAGAATGAAATTACTGATTTATTTTTGGCTTCAGCAGGATGTGAAGCCGTTAAAAAAATATCCATTATGGTGTACCCCAAAATACTGGAAGACTAAACATAAGAGGAAATTTCAACCATTATAAAACAAAACCTGCAACCAAAAAAAAAAAAAAGGTGTTTTTTTGCAGAATAAACAAAATTTCTGGAAAACAGACAGAACCCAAATGAAACTGTAATGCACTATTTACACAGATTGAAAGAAGAATAAAGATATTGCGAATTTGAAAAACTGGGTTTGAGAAAAATGTCTATAGAAGATGAATTGATCCTAATTGAAGGTATGATGTTACATACAAACATAAAATCCTAGAATGGCTACAAGCAAACAATATGAATTTAGAAGCAAGTGTAGAATTCTTGCAGCAATTAGAATTAATTAATGAATTTAATAATTCTAAAAACAATGTGGATGCATACAGCACAACTGAAATCCTAATTAAGTGCAAATATTGCGACAAAGAACATGAAAGAAATAAAAACAAATGTCCAGCCCTAGGAAAATTATGTTTAAACTGTAAAAGAAAAGACCATTTCCAATCTGCGTGCAGATACGAAAAGAGAGAATAGAAAAGGTAGAAAGTATAAAACTGCAAAAATAGAGAGATAGTAAAATTGGATGGCATGACTTTTGACACGGGGAACAATGTTACCTTGCTCCCAAGGAATTTCAGAGAAAAAAATGGATAAACCCAAATTAAGAAAAAGTAATCTTAAAACAATTTGATGAATCTGTCATCAAAACTCTAGCCTCCTTTGAAGGAACTTTTGAGACAAAAAAAAACATTTTGGGATTATTCCCATCACTGTTGTAGAATGCACAAAAAGTCATAGACTCCTGGGAATAGACATCTGTGGTGAACAGCCCTGTAGAAGCAAGCGAGCCATAGTGGCTTGCATCTGGTGCATAGGAAAATAAGGGTCTTACCTTAATGTGCGGCACGTGACATCGACAAGTTTGCACCATGAATATGGCATTACTCTCCCGTCTAGCAATTGTAGCAGTATGTGTGGTAAGAAGGGTTTTTGTACAGTTTGGCATGCTTCCACCAATAGCAAGTCGTGTGCTGATTGGTCGAACTGGAGGAGGCTATTTGCCTGGGTAACTGAGAAAAAAAGTAAAGAATGCTGATTGGTTGGTTGACCACAGTGTTGGCCTGATAAAAGAGGGCTGAAGCAGTGAAAACGGGAGAAGAAAAAGATGGATTTACGTTGTGAAGTGTTTAGAAAAAGCAAGAACGACGAATTGAACCAGCGGTTTCTTGATTTGTACAAGTGACGTCGTAGTAATAGAGACTCATTTAAACTACAGTAAAGTAGATACGGTGAAATTAATAAACTGTATAAAGTCAGAGAAACCTGACATAGAGCTATTGAAAGGATATAAAGTGAGTATTTGTCTAGAAGAAAATAGTCACCCAATCTATTTTGAATCTATTCACATACCTATTCACATTCTACCCATGATAGTTGCAAAACTAAAGAAAATGGTAGAACAAGGCATATTGGAGAAAAGTTACCCAAGTCAAAAAAATTGAAATAATTCTATCAGAGAGGTAAAAAAATATAATCCTATATCAAGACAATATAATCATAGTTGCTTGCCGTAAAGAGGAATTAAAAAAACTGAACAAGTTTTAAACAAATTAAAAAATGCTGGTATGATAATAAATAGTAATAAATGTGAGTTAAATTGCAATAAAATATTGTATTTGGGATACCAAATATCTAGAGAAGGAATTTTACCAGATAATAAACTGATAAATAAAATATCAGAAGTATCTACATCAAAAAATAAAAATGAATTAGAATCCTTTTCGGGATTGATCAATTTTTATAGCAAATATCTCCCAAGATACAGCGACCTAATGGAACCATTTATGGAATTATGGCAAAAGAATACAGAATTTAAATGGACTCAAAAGCAAAATATAGCTTTTGAAAGTTTATAAAAGGTACAAATAAGAAAACTGATTGTAAAAATCTTTCATCCAAAAAAAGAAGTGACATTGACTACAGATGCAAGTGAACATGCTGTAGCCACAATTTTATTTCAAGAACTCCCGCTGTTCATCTCAAGGTTCTAGACAAAATCCAGAGACAGTTATGCAACATGGTTGGTCCTGATCTGGCATCCCATCTGCAATTGCTATCTCACAGACGTGCTGTGGCTTCCCTCTGTCTTTTCTACAAATACGTTCGTGGCAACTGCTCTGATGAGCTACTTTCACTGGTTCCCGAACTGTACGAATTTAAGTGATCGGTCCCACTCTTTCCCTGCTGAAACAGCTAAATGTAGTCATCTCTTCTACTCCAACAGCTTCTTATCTTGCACCTCCTGTCAGTGGAACTCGCTTTCTATCTCTTGCTTCCCTGGTAGCTATAATATTCAAATGTAATGTCAATCGACATCTTCTGATGCCATAACCTTGATTTCTGTCCTTCTCTTTATCTTTTTCCCAAACACTCCTCTTTACTTTTACTCTCACTCTCTGTAACCCCTTCCATGCTAGTGGCACTCCCGCCTTGCTAGGGGTGATTTGCTTAAAAAAAAACAAGAAAAAACAAGAAGGTCATCCAATAATGTACCGCTTGAGAAAATTAACGTCAGCTAAAGCTAGCTACTCAAATATTGAGAAAGAAGCTTTAGCAATAGTATGGAGCACAGAAAGAGTGTGAAAATGTTTGTTAAAGTCACAAACATTTAGAGTTTATATTTAATGCCAGAAAGGAATTATCAAAAGTCACGTCTTCTAGAATTTTAAGATGGACTATAAAACTCATGGCCTTTGGTTTCAAGATCATATACATAAAGGGGAACACTATTCCACATGTGGATGCACTATCCAGACTAAATTTCAGCATTAATAAATTAGAAATGTCTAAAAACTCAGTAGATAAAATCCTGCGCTTGGTTGAAAAGGACATGTTACCCCTAAATCGTCTCAGAATTGAAACCATACAAGATGCAATGTTAAGTAGAATTTCAGGCAGAGTAAAAAGAAATACATGAAGCAATTGTTCAATGGCAAAAAGGCCCTACAAAGAATCAAAATATAAGTTAACTGTAGAGAAAGGTATAATATGCAGTGGAGAAATTATAATACCCCCACAAAGTTTAAGAAGTACTAAAAGGTGTACATGATGATGTACATTGTGGTATAACAGCAACACAAATGAGATTAAAATGACAAGCATGGTGGTCAGGATATTCTTGAGATGTAGAAAACTATGTAAAAAGATACCCAAAATGTGCTGAAATAAACAAAATAACTTTTGGCAAAACAAAATTCACTTGTGGCCTAAAGAAAAAGAACCATGGGTTCGGGAACACATGGATCATGCTCATATTAAAGGCAAGGGGCTATTATTTAATTTTAGTGGACTCATTTTCAGGATGGCCCGAAATAATTAAGGTTGCTGACACCATGGTAAAACAAATATTAAGAACAATATTTTAAAGGTATGGGGTGCCTAAAACTTTTGTCTCAGATAACGCATCAGAATTTTGCAAGGAAACTTTATGCTGGTGCCTAAAGTGTATTGGATGCATCCCATATAAAAAACCACCCAAAATCGAATGGAATCTCAGAAAGAATGGTAGGACTAAAAGCATTTTTCATATCTAATGATAATATAGAGAGTTACTTACCAAGATTACTGTTAAGCTATAGGACAATTCCACATACTACAAAGTCCCCCCACATTAATGAGTAGACAGAACTCTGATAACAATGTCATTTTCAACAAGTGAAAGTGTATGGTATAAAAAAGACAAAGAATCTAATCCAGAGATGGTGGACTTTGTAGTACCAAAAAGACACAACATAGCAATACTAACAGAAAATGGACAAAAAATACTGGCCAATGTGGATCAATTAAGAAGTAGAATGGAACCCGAGGATATAGAAATGGACGAAGAATCAGAAGTTAAAGAACATGAAGGAGAGGAGGGGGGGTCTAATGAATCCAGTAATGAAACGGAACAATCTATAGATGTTAATGACCAGAAATATGACAAGGAGTTGGAAGAGGAAAATGAACTCAGACTAAGTCCCCTATAAGAAGAAATCAAGATACACACCAAGAAAAACAGTTTAGATTCCCAAGAATAATTAGAAGAAGTCAAAGATCAACGAAAGGCATAAGGCCATTTCGGTTCAGGGAGGTGTAGTATTGTATATAAATGAAGTACTGCTATAAAAGCAGGATGCCACAGTGAATGCCAGTCGAGCTACCATCTGTTGACAACATCTATTTCAGAGAGTACTCTACTTCATAACAGCCATTCTGTATGAAACAATGTCTAAGACAACTGAAGATGTTAAGTGTGAGCTTGATTTGGCTTTGGTATAGGCAGTGAGTGCCAAAAACACATTGCAAAATAAGGGGAGGGGTTATTCAGCAAATCCGATGGTATTTGGATGTAAATCCAAACCTACTGAATGTTCTTCATGATTTATTGATTTACTTCCTAATTTAGAGCCAACCATTTCAAGTGAAATTATAAGGAAGAATCTAGAAGTCTTGCATAAGGCCAGATAAAATTTTATGCAAGATGAATCCAGTCAAAAGATTAAAAGGACATTTAGACACAAGAACTTTCTTGGATGAGACTTTTGCGAGTGGTGAGAAGGTTTTCTACTGATGGAAAGAGGGAGGCTGGAGAGCTCTAGCAACAGTTGTTGGTACAGATGGCAATGAGATCATGATTCATCATGGAAGGGCTTTGTGTAAATGTCATCCATGTTGTTTGCTTAAAGTGCAGAAGGCTTTACAAAAAATCAAAAGTAATCAGAAAAAGCTGGACACATCAAAAAATACAAAAAGAAAAGGGATAATTCCTGACAGTTTCTCATGATGAGTCCAATGCGGAAGACACAAAAGAAAATTTAGGTAAGTCTAAATTGGAGAGTAGAGATGATACTGGACAATCCAGTGATGACAGAACAGTGGATCATTTATGATGCCTATTTGAGAACAATTTTCATTATAATGGTTCAGTTGGCACTGATCAATCAGTGGCATTAGGTGACTCTGAATCAGGGAGCTCTTCAATCTTGAATTAGAAAAAGTTACTGAAGAGTGATAAACTACCGAGACCAAAACCAAAGTCTCATGTACAACTGAAACTGAGTGATGACACAACAATATCTATCAAGGAATTGTCACATCGACTAAAATGCCAAAGAAAAGATGGAGAAAACTAAATGTACATATTCAAGGAAATGTTGAAGCCAGCAATCTTCACTGGAAAGCTGTGGTATCATGGAATGAAATACCAGACCAGAAAGAAATAGTTTTGTTTTCCTCCATTGATGAAATGAGTCAAGAGGTATTGGATGCAAAGGAGAAAGAAATTCAGAATCTGGAAAACATTGATGTATATTTATTGTTGTGGAATACAATAAACAATTATTAATTTCATAAGAATGGGTGTTCACAGAGAAAATCAAGAATAGTATCAATGTTGTCAAGGCTCATCTGGTTGCTAGAGGCTTTGAGGAAAGAAAGACCAATCAAAGGACAGATTCACTAAATGTAGTTGCCAATCACTAAGAATGGTGTTTGTTACTGCACCTACTGCAAGTTGTAAAATTAATTCAATTGGCATAACTTCTGCATTTCTGCAAGGAGACACAAGAGGGATGTGTATCTGCAATCCACACCAGAATTCTGGGATTCTGGACAAATTTGGAAATTAAAGACATGTATATATGGGTTAAGTGATGCACCTTGTTCATGGTGTGAGCACATTCGACAATAACTAGTAAATCTTGGTGGAAAGCCAAGTATCTAAGATGACACCATGTTTTTGTGGCACAAAAGCAGTGAGTTGGAAGGGATTTTGCTGTGCCATGTGGATGATTTTATTTATGCAGGCTCATTGGAATGGGTCCAGAACACAGTTAACATGTTCTTGAATATATTTGATATAAGTTCTCATGCTTGAGGTTCATTGAAATATGTTGGTTTGAATGTAGTTCAAAATGAAACAGAGGTTCAAGTTGATCAGCAAAAGTATGTTCAGAAGTTGAAACCAATCTTTTTGTCAGAAGACCATAGAAAACACAAGGATGATGAACTAGCAGTTGAGAAAAAAAAACAGCACTTTGTTCTTTAAGTGGTCAACTATTATGGGCTTCTATACAATTCACTGAGCTGTCATAACTTGACTCAGGGATTGAAATCACAACTGACAACTCACAATTTAATCTTGTACAGCGTCATTTGTCTGGGTAGCAGCTGTCCTGTGTGTGAATTTATATTAAAGGAACTCAAAAAAGGGATGAGGAGGGAATGATTTATTTGAACTGTTTCATTCTCCACATGGGTTCCCAGTGAAAGATGGCTGCTTGGCACTTCTGGGTAAGATTGTCCATTTCTTGCTAGGAGAGTGTCCAAGGGTAGCAACTGAAGATTAATTAACAGTGTAATTAATATAAGACAAGGTCTTCCTAATCATGTGCACATGCTTATCTTAAAATTCTGATATGCTAGGAAATTTCTGGGTACAAGCTCAGAATCAGTGTAATCAATTTGCTCGAGAATATTTGCTTTTATCTTGGTCACCAATAAAATCTTTGTAATTAACACTGCATCGTTTTTTTGCATTTGGGGATCATTTCTCTCCTGAGAGAATTATTAATTGGTCCGTAGCAACTTAATGATAATTTGAGAATTGTCAGTTTATTAAAAAATTTAGTATTATTCATTTTACTTAAATTAACCTGGTACAGGGTTCGAGAGTCACCCAAGTTAGAGGGTTACTGAATAAGGTCTGTGTCATGAGCATAAGAGAAGGAAGTAGGAAGTAAAGATTATGAGGAAATAGCGGATAGATAATGATTGACCTTTGACTTGATGATAGTAGAATAGTATATTGGGATATGTTCACATTTGCCACTGAAAATTTCTCTTGCAAGAATTATGAAAACAATGTATTTATTATAGATAAGTACAGTCAAGTGTATTTATATTTACATCGTACATTATTCTTATTTTTTATGCTTCCAGGAAATGACCTATGATCTTGGGGATTGCACCAAGTGGGAGTTCATGTTTCCCACAAATGAGAAACCAGTTTTACTTCTACCTGATGAGGACATTGACATAGAATTTGACGATGAAGTTGTAAGTTATAAATTAAAAAAAAATTTATTTTGTTGACTTTTCATAGCATTGGTCATTTGTTGTATGTTTTATTTACCTTGGTAAATAAATGTAATAATAATATATATTTTTTGTATTGTGCTTTTTAAGAACTGCTAGGTAACCATGTCATATTTGGGAGGATATTAAAATAATCCAGAACTTATATTGGAAGCAAATCACCTGCATATAGATAAAAATGAATACAGTAAATTTTATTTTATTTTACTTCTTGGTAACGTCTGTGACAGACAATGCAGTGTTTAGCTATATTTTTAGGCATTTTCATGAGGTCAAAATGCTTGATTTTATATCAGAGTTTCCTAGATAGATGACCATTAAAATGGCTACTCAGTTTTACCAAACAAATTATTTTTCTTTATGATGATATTCAACCTTACAAGGCTCGAGAGCAACTCAAGATATAGGGTTACAGAGTAAGAGGCATAGATTATGTGGATATGTGAGGAAGATAACAGTTAACCCTAGACTTGAAAAGGTTAAGATTATAGTGATTGGGGAAGCATCCTCTTGAAAGTTGGTTCCACAGAGCAACAATTAACAAAAACAGAAAGGAGTATGAGACAAGGCTGTGTCTTCTCACTGTACTTATTCCGTTTATAAAGTATCGAAAGATACATGATCGCCTAAGCATGTATCATGCATGACACATAACTGACTGACTGACCAGGATTTATTATTGGTGGCCACAAACATGACAACATAAGATATGCTGATGACACTGTGTTGATAGCAAACACAGAAAAGAAACTACAAGATTGGTTTGGTTTGTTTTACAGCTTATCAACCTCAATGGGTTATTTAATGCCGACAAGACTTTTATTGCTGGTAATATTTTATTTTCCAAAAATATATTGCTTGTAATATTCTTTTTCTTCAAAAATTTATTGATCGTAATAATTTTTACAAAGTATATCTGATATTAAAACCTATTTTTACACTTTCATAGTTTTTGACCCCATGTTTGGGGGGTTAACTATTTGCCCATATCTGAGACCCTAATAGGTGCTACCACTCCGGGCAGAGTGGACATGGGAACACAAGCAATTAAGAGGTGGTTCCATGCTCCTCAAAACCTCCTGATCAGAGGCCTTGCTGTTGGGCATATTTTATTGTCTTACCCAGGACGCGGATGTAGTTTATTGTCATACCCAGGATGGAGGAAACTACAAGAACTTCTACAGAAGGTAGTGAAAGAAAGCAAGAAGAAAGGAGTAAATGCCAATTGCAAGAAGATAGAATGTATGGTTATCAGGAAAATGAACAGCCCAACATGTAAACTACAAATTGGAGATACCAAAATGAAGTACAAAAATTTAAATATCTAGGAAAATATCAAGAAATGGGAAAATTTTGTTAGAGACAATGAAAAGAGTCCTTAATTGTTATGTAATATCAGTCCTTCTATATGGCAGTGAATGCTGAACAGTCTACTCAAAGATGAAGAAGAAACTCGAAGCAACAGAAATGTGGTTCTACAGAATATCATGGATTGAACATGTGAGCAATGATGAAGATTTAGATAAGACTAGCAGCATGGCCCAGCGTTGCACGTGCTTGATTCAAAAATCGTACGACTCATACAGCAATCACTATCACTTGACTTAAAATATTTTTGCCCTTCCTTGTCTTTAAAGGAGTGCCCTTTGCCGTGCTGATGTTGCTACATGCGTTACTTCTTGCCTATCTCACACTGAAAATTTTTTCTAAGCTCTATACTAAACATTAAATCTGTTACGAAAAAAGAACTAAACAAAATGAACACAAAATGATCAGCTTTAAAAAATGACTCGTAACTGGAAAAACCAAATGAAAAAAGAATGTTAACAACAAATACTTTTTCACACCCAACCCAGTTCTGCAGAATCAGAATCAACGTTGAGTTTAAGCAAGCAAATGAGCCAATTGGAGTAAAGTGCCATGAGGATTTAAATTTTTCCCACTTGTGACGAATGCAGCTATCGATTTTTTTTTGCATGCTAGCATGCTAGTTAACATTCGTGTCAGTCACCTGTTGGCTCTCACACTGGCCAATAGAATCTTCCTGCCTATTCGTGGCAGTCAGCTCTCACTCTGGCCAGTAGCAAATGGCTGCAAACTACATGAAAACTGCCGTAGAAGCATGAAAAAATCAATTATTTCCACTATCGATAGGAGTTGGGAAATGTAAAGTCGGTCTTTACCTTGCCACTAACTTGGAGCATGTGCATGTAAATTTTGGTGTAAATCCGTCAAAAATTGCGGCCGTGCATTCATTACGCACACACACACACACACACACACACACACACACATGCTGCCTTTTATAGATAGAGATGGTAACAAAAAGGAATTTTATACTTTCCATCAGAAAGAATTAAAATTTCTCGAACACATAGTGAGGAAAGAGGGCATAGAAAATCCAGTATTTTTTACAATACCCAGTGAAAGTTATACTGAAGATTGATTAATTATGTTGTGCTATTTATGAAAAAAAATCGGATCATAAGCAGTTAAAAGTTGGATGTATTAAACTCAGAAGTCTTATTTGTTAATAAGTTGCAATTTTATCTCATCCTCGTTGCCAAAATGTTGTAACCTAGGGAAAGTAACTGAATAGAATAATCACATGAAGGTTGGTAATGAATGACAATACTTAAGACATGAACAACACATAAGATTTGCCAGCAGCACGTACAAGAAGTAGTCAAGTGAGTCAGGTTAATTCCACAATGAATGTCCAACTGAAGACCAACATACAGTATTTACTGTTCATTCTCCCTCCTATCTTTTTGTATCCAATGATTCCTTCTCTTTATTTTGAATCATTACTTTGATTAGCAGATGTTCATTGGCTCTCCTTTCTTTTTGTGTCCAATGATTCTTTCACTTTATTTTGAATAATTCCTTCTATTAGCAGATGTGCATTCTTCCTCCTTTCTTTTTGTATCCAATGATTCCTTCTCTTTATTTTGAATCATTACTTGTATTAGCAGATGTTCATTCTCTCTCCTTTCTTTTTGTGTCCAATGATTCCTTCTCTTTATTTTGAATAATTCCTTCTATTAGCAGATGTTCATTCTTCCTCCTTTCTTTTTGTATCCAATGATTCCTTCTCTTTATTTTGAATCATTACTTGTATTAGCAGACGTTCATTCTCCCTCCTTTCTTTTTGTATCCAATGATTCTTTCTCTTTATTTTGAATCATTACTTCTATTTGTAGATTTTCATTCTCCTCCCTTTTTGCGTCCAATGATTCCTTCTCTTTATTTTGAATCATTACTTGTCTTAGCAGATGTTCATTCTCTCTCCTTTCTTTTTGTGTCCAATGATTCCTTCTCTTTATTTTGAATCATTACTTGTATTAGCAGATGTTCATTCTCTCTCCTTTCTTTTTGTATCCAATGATTCTTTCTCTTTATTTTGAATCATTACTTCTCTCTGCAGATTTTCATTCTCCTCCCTTTTTGTGTCCAATGATTCCTTCTCTTTATTTTGAATCACTACTCCTATTAGCAGATGTTCATTCTTCCTCCTTTCTTTTTGTATCCAATGATTCCTTCTCTTTATTTTGAATGATTACTTTGATTAGCAGATGTTCATTGGCTCTCCTTTCTTTTTGTGTCCAATGATTCTTTCACTTTATTTTGAATAATTCCTTCTATTAGCAGATGTGCATTCTTCCTCCTTTCTTTTTGTATCCAATGATTCCTTCTCTTTATTTTGAATCATTAATTGTATTAGCAGATGTTCATTCTCTCTCCTTTCTTTTTGTGTCCAATGATTCCTTCTCTTTATTTTGAATCATTACTTGTATTAGCAGATGTTCATTCTTCCTCCTTTCTTTTTGTATCCAATGATTCCTTCTCTTTATTTTGAATCATTACTTGTATTAGCAGATGTTCATTCTTCCTCCTTTCTTTTTGTATCCAATGATTCCTTCTCTTTATTTTGAATCATTACTTGTATTAGTAGATGTTCATTCTCTCTCCTTTCTTTTTGTGTCCAATGATTCCTTCTCTTTATTTTGAATCATTACTTGTATTAGCAGATGTTCATTCTTCCTCCTTTCTTTTTGTATCCAATGATTCCTTCTCTTTATTTTGAATCATTACTTGTATTAGCAGATGTTCATTCTCCCTCCTTTCTTTTTGTATCCAATGATTCTTTCTCTTTATTTTGAATCATTACTTGTATTAGCAGATGTTCATTCTCCCTCCTTTCTTTTTGTATCCAATGATTCTTTCTCTTTATTTTGAATCATTACTTGTATTAGCAGATGTTCATTCTCCCTCCTTTCTTTTTGTATCCAATGATTCCTTCTCTTTATTTTGAATCATTACTTGTATTAGCAGATGTTCATTCTCCCTCCTTTCTTTTTGTATCCAATGATTCTTTCTCTTTATTTTGAATCATTACTTGTATTAGCAGATGTTCATTCTCTCTCCTTTCTTTTTGTGTCCAATGATTCCTTCTCTTTATTTTGAATAATTCCTTCTATTAGCAGATGTGCATTCTTCCTCCTTTCTTTTTGTATCCAATGATTCCTTCTCTTTATTTTGAATCATTAATTGTATTAGCAGATGTTCATTCTCTCTCCTTTCTTTTTGTGTCCAATGATTCCTTCTCTTTATTTTGAATCATTACTTGTATTAGCAGATGTTCATTCTTCCTCCTTTCTTTTTGTATCCAATGATTCCTTCTCTTTATTTTGAATCATTACTTGTATTAGCAGATGTTCATTCTTCCTCCTTTCTTTTTGTATCCAATGATTCCTTCTCTTTATTTTGAATCATTACTTGTATTAGTAGATGTTCATTCTCTCTCCTTTCTTTTTGTGTCCAATGATTCCTTCTCTTTATTTTGAATCATTACTTGTATTAGCAGATGTTCATTCTTCCTCCTTTCTTTTTGTGTCCAATGATTCCTTCTCTTTATTTTGAATCATTACTTGTATTAGCAGATGTTCATTCTTCCTCCTTTCTTTTTGTGTCCAATGATTCCTTCTCTTTATTTTGAATCATTACTTGTATTAGCAGATGTTCATTCTCTCTCCTTTCTTTTTGTGTCCAATGATTCCTTCTCTTTATTTTGAATCATTACTTGTATTAGCAGATGTTCATTCTTCCTCCTTTCTTTTTGTGTCCAATGATTCCTTCTCTTTATTTTGAATCATTACTTGTATTAGCAGATGTTCATTCTTCCTCCTTTCTTTTTGTGTCCAATGATTCCTTCTCTTTATTTTGAATGATTACTTTGATTAGCAGATGTTCATTCTTCCTCCTTTCTTTTTGTGTCCAATGATTCCTTCTCTTTATTTTGAATCATTACTTGTATTAGCAGATGTTCATTTTTCTCCTTTCTTTTTGTGTCCAATGATTCCTTCTCTTTATTTTGAATCATTACTTTGATTAGCAGATGTTCATTCTTCTTCCTTTCTTTTTGTATTCAATGATTCCTTCTCTTTATTTTGAATCATTACTTGTATTAGCAGATGTTCATTCTTCCTCCTTTCTTTTTGTATCCAATGATTCTTTCTCTTTATTTTGAATCATTACTTCTATTGGCAGATGTTCATTCTCTCTCCTTTCTTTTTGTATCCAATGATTCTTTCTCTTTATTTTGAATCATTACTTGTATTAGCAGATGTTCATTCTCTCTCCTTTCTTTTTGTGTCCAATGATTCTTTCTCTTTATTTTGAATCATTACTTGTATTAGCAGATGTTCATTCTCTCTCCTTTCCTTTTGTGTCCAATGATTCCTTCTCTTTATTTTGAATCATTACTTGTATTAGCAGATGTTCATTCTCTCTCCTTTCCTTTTGTGTTCAATGATTCTTTCTCTTTATTTTGAATCATTACTTGTATGAGCAGATGTTCATTCTCTCTCCTTTCTTTTTGTGTCCAATGATTCTTTCTCTTTATTTTGAATCATTACTTGTATTAGCAGATGTTCATTCTCTCTCCTTTCCTTTTGTGTCCAATGATTCTTTCTCTTTATTTTGAATCATTACTTGTATTAGCAGATGTTCATTCTCTCTCCTTTCCTTTTGTGTCCAATGATTCTTTCTCTTTATTTTGAATCATTACTTGTATTAGCAGATGTTCATTCTCTCTCCATTCCTTTTGTGTCCAATGATTCTTTCTCTTTATTTTGAATCATTACTTGTATTAGCAGACGTTCATTCTCTCTCCTTTCCTTTTGTGTCCAATGATTCTTTCTCTTTATTTTGAATCATTACTTGTATTAGCAGATGTTCATTCTCTCTCCTTTCCTTTTGTGTCCAATGATTCTTTCTCTTTATTTTGAATCATTACTTGTATTAGCAGATGTTCATTCTCTCTCCTTTCCTTTTGTGTCCAATGATTCTTCCTCTTTATTTTGAATCATTACTTGTATTAGCAGATGTTCATTCTCTCTCCTTTCCTTTTGTGTCCAATGATTCTTACTCTTTATTTTGAATCATTACTTGTATTAGCAGATGTTCATTCTCTCTCCTTTCTTTTTGTGTCGAATGATTCCTTCTCTTTATTTTGAATCATTACTTGTATTAGCAGATGTTCATTCTCTCTCCTTTCTTTTTATATCCAATGATTCTTTCTCTTTATTTTGAATCATTACTTGTATTAGCAGATGTTCATTCTCTCTCCTTTCCTTTTGTGTCCAATGATTCCTTCTCTTTATTTTGAATCATTACTTGTATTAGCAGATGTTCATTCTCCCTCCTTTCTTTTTGTGTCCAATGATTCCTTCTCTTTATTTTGAACATTACTTGCATTAGCAGACGTTCATTCTCTCTCCTTTCCTTTTGTGTCCAATGATTCTTTCTCTTTATTTTGAATCATTACTTGTATTAGCAGATGTTCATTCTCTCTCCTTTCCTTTTGTGTCCAATGATTCTTTCTCTTTATTTTGAATCATTACTTGTATTAGCAGATGTTCATTCTCTCTCCTTTCCTTTTGTGTCCAATGATTCTTCCTCTTTATTTTGAATCATTACTTGTATTAGCAGATGTTCATTCTCCCTCCTTTCTTTTTGTATCCAATGATTCTTTCTCTTTATTTTGAATCATTACTTGTATTAGCAGATGTTCATTCTCTCTCCTTTCTTTTTGTGTCCAATGATTCCTTCTCCTTATTTTGAATCATTACTTGTATTAGCAGATGTTCATTCTCTCTCCTTTCTTTTTGTATCCAATGATTCCTTCTCTTTATTTTGAATCATTCCTTCTATTTGTAGATTTTCATTCTCCCCCCTTTCTGACATTCCTTTTGTGTCGAATGATTCCTTCCCTCTATTTCTGATCATTCGTTCTATGTGCAATCTTTAATACTGTCAAATTTAATCATTTTCTCAATCTGACAATTTACGTCTTCTCTACATTCCATTCATCCATCTATTAGTAATCATTCCAGTCATTCCTTCTCTCTACATTCACACATCCTTTCTATTTTCAATCTTTCTTACTCTCTTATTCAAAGATTTCTCAATTTCATAACTGACCTTCTGGCTACATTCCATCTATTTACAATCATTTCTCCTCTTGATTTCCACTCTTTCCTTTTCTTTATATTCAACCATTCCTTCTATTTTCAATATTTCTTACTGTTTTATTCTGATTATTCCTTAAGGTTGTAGCTTTGACCTGGTTAGTCATCTTCCCTATCATCTGTTCCCCAACATAAAAAAATCTTGGCTGGGAAGCATTAACATACAGTTTATGACATCATATCTGCAATTGATGACCTTCTTCACTAACTAGATGAACAATCTTTGGACAGTCAGATTTTAGTTTACCTGGTAAGATATAATGCAGTTATTAATAAGAAGAATTGAAATTAATGCATGTAAAATTTCACAGCTCTAGCGTCAGTCATTCATAGTCAGCCTATAAACTTTTCAGCCTAGTCTCGTTCTTAATTTGACATCCACAAGGGAATCAATTTGCACTGAATTTATAGAGCAAGCTAGATTCCACTTTTAATTTTTATAAAATTTTACAAAATAATTTTGCATATTTTTTTCGTATTACTGTAGATTAAGAACTCCAAATCAGAAATGCTAATTTTTTTTTTTAAATATCACATGATTTCTTAAAATGTAGAAAAATAAAAAATATTTTAAGATTTCATAATCTGGAGTTCTCTTTTGATATATTAATATCAATTAAGTACTCCAGATTAAGAATTTCTAACAAAAACTTTTCATTTTGTTTTTACATTTTAAGAAATCATGTCATATGATTATATTTGTTTTGCCTTCCCTAGGGGGGATCAATTTACAATTAATCTACATAGGAAACTGAACCCGACTATTTATAAAATTCAATAAAAAAGTAAAAGCAGTTGATATCCATAGTTTTGAGTACTTCATCTATATTAATAGGTAAAAAATATTTCTTAAAATAATGACTATTCTGATTCTGGTGCCTATTGTCCATCTTCATGGTCAGCTACAATAAAATCCCAAAGATAGTAATGGTATAAATATAAAATAACTTTTTTGGTGCTTAACAGTTCTGACCCCCCCCCCCCAAAAAAAAACTGTTTGACATTTTCAATGAAGAACTCTGATTTTCAGTTATTGTTATATTTTGGTTGCTGTGTAGTAACAGTTTTTTCTGTGTCCAATGGATAAGTTATGGATGATATCATATTGTCTATAGATTAAAGATTAATATATTTAAAAAGGGATGTTATCGAACTTTTTATAGCACTAAGGTTAGTCAGGGAGGGAGGGATACATGATCCAAATGGGCACAAACATGTCAATATTAGATGAATACAGTTTCAACGGAGAGATTGATCACAAATTAGGTAGAGGAATTGGATGGAAGCCATGAAAAGACAGCTTTTAGAAAACTTGGCTAATGTCAATTGAAACAGTTGCTGTGATAGAGCTTAGCTGTCACTTGCAGTTACGAGGAAATTGCTGAGATGCACATGGAAGCCTACTAATATTTAATGAAGCTGAGTAAACTTGGAATGAAATCTGGAAATTTCTTCTCTGATAACCAGAATGTTGTATTGATTGGTTGGTGGGTTATAATCACTTTATTTTTAACTAGCTTAAAAGCTGCCCTACTGGGTGTTATTCAAGCTAGCTCCTGTGGAGAGCTCTTGATTGGTCCTTTGGCTTGTTCAGGAGCTTGAGAGTCCATAAGTCTTTGCATATTCTCGGCATTGGAAACTCTCCTGGCTGCATTTTAATCTGGGTTCTCATTTACATGGGACTTTCTTTTTCTCGCTGCAACTTTGGATCTTTTGATTGTAATCTGGGCCTCTATTGGCGGAGATTTCTTTTTACAAGGCATACTGCTGTCATATGCAATAGGCAACAATGAACTACAGAACTAAAAAATGATCACTGTATTTAAGTATTGCATTAATATTTAAGCTTACGTTTTAAAAGTTCAACCATAATTCTTCTGCCACCACTTAATTTAAAGATAATTTGATGTGTGTAGGTCCTTACTTTCCGTACAGACAATTATTTTTATTTCTTGGGTGATTTTCACTGGATTTTGCAATTAATTTCAATTATTCTCAAATTTATTTCCAAGTTATAAAAATTGTTATCGCACAAATGAAAACTTGGGAATCAAAAATTTCTGTAACATGAGCTATTGAAAGTTAGAGAGTTGTGTCCCTTTAATTAAAAGTGTGTGACACAGTGACACACTTATATTTGTATTTATTATATAGAAGAAGAATATGAGCTGTTGAGAGTTGTGTCCCTTTAATTGAAAAGGTGTGACACACTGACATTGGTATTTAGAAGTCAATGATAATAAATGCTGCCAAGTTGTGACAATTTTAAATGTCATTATATTTCTTCACTTGATTCTGTATGTATGTGTATGTTTCATTTGTTTATGTGTGTGTGTATATATGTATATATATATATATATATATATATATATATATATATATATATATATATATATATATATATGTATATATATATATATATATATATATATGTATATATATATATATATATATATGTATATATATATATATATATATATGTATATATATATATGTATATATATATACATATATATATATATATATCATTCTGTCTGGGTATGATGATAAACTACATCCATGTCCAGTGTAAGACGATAAACTATATCCAACAGCAAAGCCTCTGATCAGGAGGTTTTGAGGAGTGTGGAACGACCACCTTTTAATTGCTGGTGTTCCCAGGTCTACCCTGATATGGGGTGGTAGGCCCTGTTAGGGTCCTAGCTATGAGAAAATAGTTAACTCCCAAACTTGTGTAAAAATAGGTTTTAATACCAGAAATACTTTGTAATAAAAACTTGGATTGTGCTAAAAAATATGAGTAATTGAAAAATGGTTTAAATATATATATGTATAAATACATAAATATATATATACATACACACCTTTTTATCAAACTATTGCTATGAATCTATTTCAGAAATTTTGTTGGCATTAAATAACCCACTGAGGTTGATAAGCCATAAAACAAAACAACCAACCAAATATATATATATGTTTTTCTTTTACTGTTGGTACACCTGTGGACTCTTGTCCAATTTGTGCATTGCACAGTAACAAGAAAAAGAAATCAGCAAATAAATAAATAATACCGTATATACTCATTTTATCGATGACTTCATGCATAGTGTGACCCCTAAATTTTTTAAAAATGAATTTCAACTCCTTCAGAAAAAATGCATGATTTTTTTAAAAAATAAATTACCTTTGCATATTGTGACCCCCTATTTTTTGCATTAAAAACTGATCATGAAAATTTGCACTATGCTTAAGTATATATGGTAAGTGCTTCTATGTACCAGAAGAAAGCTTATTTTGGGGGCCATATTGCATCTTCCTGACATTTGGGCTGTGATCAGAATGTAGTATCTGTTCCTTTCCTCACCAACTGTTTTTTGCTTTGTGCAATGTGATCTTGTGTTCTTTGAGCAATTTTTATTGATATACCATGTCTCTTCAGGATGTAGATGATCATAGTCCTGCACAACTTACTGTTTTTTTGTACTAAATAATTTATAACTCTCTTTGTACTTTTTTATGCCATTCATTTGCACAAACTCATGAAGTGGGTTACTTGTTGTTTTCTCCCAATTCTCTTGCCTTCAATATGTCCAGTGAGTGTTAGATTCTTCAGCTCTTCATTCCTCGTTCTGTGTCCCAGAAATTTCAGCTCTCTCTTTCTTGTTGTAGCTGTAAGTTTCCCTGTAGTTCCTTAAAACTTCCTCATTGCTCACATGTTCTCTCCATGTTATTCTTATCTCAGAAACTTCAAGGCACATCTTCATATGTGAAGAGTTTGTCCAGCACTCACTACCATAGAGAAAATTAGATATTGCATAAGTTCAACACTCTTTTCTTTGTTTCAAATGATTTTTTTCCTATCTTTTAATAATTAGTTTCTGACTGTTCAGCATTCAATGCTATATATGAGATTAGATATTATATTGTAGTTCAGCTCTCTTTGTTATTACTAATGAAATTTTCCTAACTCTTAATACTTTGCTTAATTTCTTGAGGGCACTTTCACTATTTTGATGCATCTTTGGATTTCTGTCTCATTTTATGTTTTTTGTTACTAGATTACCCAGTTAAATTTCTGCACCTGTTTAATTTAGATATCCCCAATATGTAGTTCACACCTTGAGCTGATAACCTTGTATTCTGTCTTTTACTGTTCAGATACAAGTATTAACTCCAAGATGCTATAATCATTAAACCAAAAAACTATTCTAAATTAGATGATTTCCCTTGCACCATCTTTTGAGATCTTTGAAACCATGCTTGCTGTTTTTACAGAAATAAACCCTCTTATTTTAATTTAGGTAGTTTTAAGCATTTTACTTTTCATTTAAAAATTTATATGTGTTATTTAATCCAATTCGTAGGACTTGTATCACTATAACAAATTTTTTCTCCCCCACCAAAAAAATTCTTACAATCTAAAAATACTTTCTGGCTTTAAATAGGCTGGTAAGCAAAAGGCTGGTAAGCCATAAAAAAATAAATCAATCAATCCATAGTCAAGTAGACTAGTTGAGATTGATAGCTGTTGAAACTTGACTAATGCATGGAATAATAATGCAAACGCAAAATGTACTTAGAATAAAATGTATTGAAACAAGAATGTGTACACAATATTTAAATATAGTCTTTTGTAGATTTCTGGGAAGACCGTTCCTGGAGAATGTGTTGACTAAGTCGCAGTCGGGCAGAATCTCTAGTTGGATCTCTGGATTCGCCTCCCTGTATTCCGGTACCAACCATATTTATATCGTCGGTACTCCACTATGCAAATTAGGTGGATTCTACCACAACAATAGCATTACTTGAGAATGACAGATTTATATAATTCAGGTGATAATCAACATAGAAAATTTATGCATATAGCATTTTTACTATATTTTTATATATAGATTGATTTAGTTGTCATTAAATAAATTATGATAAATATATGAAAAGTGATTTAGATTATTTAACAGTTTGTTTTTAATCATTAATTAACAAAAAATTAATTATATTTACATTGTTTTTCTTGATTGTAATGTGGCTCATGGAAAACAATGTAAATATAATTAAATTTTTGTTAATTAATTTACCCATAGCTGGGGGGAGAAGAGAAGGATTCATACCTTTCCCACTGGTATTTGCACATAACTGGATGTAACAAATGCAATTGAAATTCAAACTCTGCTCTCTGATTCCTCAGTTAGAGTCACTATGGGTAAATAGCATGACAGACTAGGCCCTATAAACTTGGATGGCAGTTTAGGAGAAGGACAACTTTGAATTCCAAATCTGAGTGGTTGTGACTAAACTGGCTCACCCACCAAACCTTGGTCTGGTGAAGAGGATAATAATTCTTCTGCGACATGGACTCGGAAATGCCTTTGAACGCTATCAAGAAAGGAAAGTGAGGACTGGGCAGCTCCTGTCCAAATATGGCAACAGTACTCCATTCTCAGCCTGGTCTGCCTCTTATAAAGGTAGAGGATAGCATGTGGAGTCAGGTACTTACTGGAGTGGTATAAGGAGCCGATCATTTTAGCTGCATCTTTAGCGATGGGTGGTATATAGGAGTTTCACTTGAAGTTGGGTGTGAGTTTGAGGCCCAGTATTCTTTCAAGTCATGGAGCCTCCTCAAGGAGATATCTATTCATCATGACTAGTGGCTGTTCAGGGTCTGATCAGCAGTGATGGAATGTAACCAGTTTGGTTTTAGAGGCATTGTATGTAATCAGCCAGTTTCTAGCCCCCCCCCACTGGGAAGTTAGTGTTAGATCAGAAGAGGTCAGCTGCCAATCTCTGATCATCAAGACTTTCAGAGGTGTACCCGTATATCGTCGTAAATCAGAGAGAAGGTTGGTCTGAGAAGTGACATCTGGGGGGACGTCTGCATTGACTACCAGGGCCTCAGAAGACTGGCCGTTAATGACTACCTTTAGGGATTTACTAGTGGTTGTTCAGGGTCTGATCGACAGTGATGGAATGTAACCAGTTTGGTTTTCAGAGGCATTGTATGTAATCAGCCAGTTTCTCCCCCCCCTCACTGGGAAGTTAGTGTTAGATCAGAAGAGACGTCAGCTGCCAATCTCTGATCATCATGTGTTTTATAGGTGTGCTCATATATTCTCATATCATTGGTATAGATGTTTGCAAATTATTGGAGTATATTCTTAGGCAGATCAGTTATGTAAATCAGAAAAAGAATTATTCCAAGAAGTGATTCTTGGGGGGATGCCTGTGTAGACTGCCAGGGCTTAGAGAATTGGACGGTAATAACTACCTTCAGGGATTGATCTACCTGTTAGGTAGGATTTTATAATTGCTATGACCCTTGCGGTATGTGTGTCATCAGAGGCCTCACTATGTGTGTAATGGTAGTTAGGATGTCAGCAGTGGATCAGGCTGATCAAAACCTATACTGCTCGTCGCACAAGAGGTTGTTCCTATCTAGGTGCTAAGTGATCTTCTTGTAGATTAAAACCTCAAAAAGTATACTGGTGATACTGAGGAGACTAACAGGTCTATATTGGGAGGGGTAGGATTGTTTGCTTGCATTCTGGAAGACCAGGCTTATGCTTGTCTCCTTCCACAGGCGTGGGAAAGTTTTCTCCAAGCAGCGATTAAATATCTGTGATAGGATCAGAGACAATTCCAGATTGATATTCTCACCGTTTTTTTTTCTTTGGGTGCAATATTTGTGATTGGCTTCTTTTATGTTGTGTTAATGACTACCTTCAGGGATTTACCTGTTAGGAAGGATTTTATAATAGAGAAAACCCTTCCAGCAGTGGATTGGGCTGATCGAAACTTATACTGCTCGTCGCACAAGAGGTTGTTCCTATCTAGGTGCTCAGTGATCTTCTTGTAGATTAAAGCTTCAAAAAGCTTACTGATGATACTGAGAAGACTAATGGGTCTATATCGAGAGGGGGAGGATTGCTTGCCCACATTCTGGAAGACCAGGCTTATGCTTGCCACTTTCCACAGGCTTGGGAAAGATTTCTCCTTCAAGCAGCAGTTAAATATCTTTGCTAGGATCAGAGATATTTCTGGGCTGATATTCTTAAGGATGACCACTGGAATTTTGTCTGGGACAGTTGCTTTTGAGTTGAGGATTTTGATAATTCTAGAGACTTCTCTTAATGAAATGAGTATATTACTGAGATTGTGCATTGTGAAATGTGGAAAGTTGGGGAAAGGATGATTTTTAGGGAGGGGATGGCCTTTGTCATCTAATGTTGAGTTTGAGGCAAAGATCAAGGCAAAGAGCTTTGCTTTGTTTGTTAAGAAAGTTATGACCTTTGGGCCATTTATAATAGTGGGCACAACCACATTACCTCTTCTGTTTATAATTTGAGAATTTGTGATATCCAATTTGTTTTTTTAGATTTTGTTTCTTGGCCTGGACATCTTGCATATAGTTGCATTTGGCATTTTCCAGAACTCTCTTACAGTGATTGTGGGTGATTCTGAAAAAAGTAAGGGCCAGACTACACGACTCTTTGCAATAGATATTGAAGTAATGGTTCCAGTGAGCTATGGCTGCAGTGCATTGAGGGATGAACCAGTGCAGACTGTTTGGTTTTTGCTGTAATTTTTTGTGGGGTACAAACCACTCCATTCCAGAAAGGATCCATTCGGAGATTAGGGCAGCAGTTTTGGGGGCAGCATGATTCATCATATAGGACTGAAAGCTGTCCCAATCTGCCTTTGCATAGCAAAAAAACATTTTATGTAACGGTAAATCAGGGGATGTGATTGCTTTGGAGTCAATTTATTTACATTTGTTTTATTCATTGATACCAGCATTTTTTATTTGCCAGCTTGAATGACATATATATATATATATATATATATATATATATATATATATATATATATATATATATAATGATTCATAACTTATGCTGTACTTCTTTAAACTCTTTTCAGGATAATAATGCAGAAGTTGAGAAACATTTGGACATGCCTCGCTCCTGGGTGGAGCCATTGAACATTTCTCTGAATGGTAAGTTTTCTGTATATTCTTGTTTCCCTGTCTTCACATAGGCCATAAGGAATCATTTAGAAGAAGAGGATTCATACCTTTTCCAAGGGTATTAGCATGTAAGTGAATGTAATGGATTTGACTGGAATTTGAACTCAGCAATCCAGTTCCTCAATCTGAGTCAATGTCCATTATTCCACCGTGTGGGCCTGTCAGCTGGGGCTGTAGAATACGCCGACTGCACCTTTGGAGAGGGGTAAGACTCCCCCACTCCCATGGGGCCACCTGTTGGCTGTGGGTGGTGACCTGTAAGGCGCTAGGATGGAATATTGGTGGTTGAGTATTCATTGATCCGGCAATAGAATGGTCCATGGCTTGCAACACCACTTTGGCCCTTACTTGGTCTGATGGGTGGTTGGATAGGTCCGATGGCCCGATCCAATCAATCAGCTGGTCCGGTTATGCCCTAGCATATGTATCTTTCTTTTCTCAATCTGCTCTTGCAGAATAAGCCCTCAACTCTTTATCTTATATGTGTTAGAAGGTGGGGGCTGAGGGTCAATTCTGTTAAAAGGAAAAAACTTTTTGACCCTATTAGATTGTTGTGTTATACAAAACCAGAATTTGGCAGAGGCCCAGAATCTTGCTCTTGACATGCATATACTGGTATTGTATCCCCGTCTCAGCCAAAGCAGAGGACGCTAAGTGTGTGGGAAGTGTGTTGAATGTGATCCAAATCACACAGAGAATGAATGCAGTAATGTGAAGTTCGCTAACTGCCATGAAGAACACCCTGCCTTTTCAAGGACCTGTGATATCTACAAGAGAGAAAAGGAAATAATGTATGTAAAGCACACAAAAAATATACCTTTCCTAGAAGCCAAAAAAAATTGTTGAAAGCTATATGGGAAGAAAAAACGATGCTAATCTAGTACAAAAGGCAAATCAAAAACCCCAGGGCATCACTCCAATAGATAAGTATAAAAAACTTATAGAAATATTAATAAATCTGAATACAAAAGAATGGCTAACATTCCAAGAAAATCTTAAAAGAATGTATTCAACAGAAATAAAACAAACTGAGTCTTGTATGAAAACAAAATTAAATAATGATACCAATGTAGAAATGGCCATAGAAAATTCTAAGATGACTGAATCCACAAATGAAAAGCAACAAAAATCACTTATCCGACCTTCAGATATTAACAAAGAAATAATTGAAAATAAAATAAAAGATATTACTATTAAAAAACAAAATGTTATTAAAAAGAATTACACAATCCACTCCAATAAGAACATCAAACAATGCCATCAGGAAATGGAGACTGAAAAAATTGAAACTCCACAAACAAGCAAAGCTCAAAAAAAAAATCTCACAAATCTCAAAATTAAATTTAAATGAACAATATAATCCAATAGATTATCAGAGGATCAAGGGTCAGCTATTATAAATAGGTTTTAATACCATAAATACTTTGTAAAAAATTATTACCAGCATTTTCTGAGAAAAAATCTATTACCAGCAATACATTTTGAAAAAAAAAACTATTGCCATCTCTACACTTTTATAAAAAAAATATTACCAGCTATGCATTTTTGAGAAAAAAAATAATACCAGCAATACATTTTTGAAGGAAAAAATATTACCAGAAATGGATTTTTGACAAAACAAAATATTACCAGCAATAAAAGTTTTGTCGGCATTAAATAACCCATTGAGGTTGATATGCCATAAAACAAAATAAGACAAACCAAACTCCACTGTGCCACATCTTATTATTGTTGCTTTTTAGATAAAACACTATCTGTTATTATTATTTCATTACTTACTCCATCTTATTAGTGTTGCTTTCAAGATGAAGCATTTTCACTATTATTTTATTGCAAGTTTTACTACATCTTCCCAGCTGAACTCCTAAATGCTATTACACACAGAATCATTGAAGGAATAAATTAATTATGAGGGCAATTTTATTATCTGTCTATATCTCTGAGACGAGGTATTATGATCATTTACATTACTCAGACTGTTATCCTCAACTTCATTGTCATATTCACAGTGTTTCAACCGTTTTACACTCCAGCCTTCTTCAGGTGATTGGAATGTCGAACGAAACCCTTTACGCCATCCACTGGGGTAGATCCAGTGACTAGACCCAAAGTGATGTGAGTTCAATACTAGGCCACAGCAGTGGTGAACCAAAAACTTGGAGAGTTGAGTTACAGGGAAATAACTGAGACATTTGGAAGAGGCATGGCATGTGGAACTAGGAGAATCTACTCCGGTGAACAAAATAAAGGGTTCAGTTTGAAATTCCAATCATCTGAAGAAGGCCAGAGCGTACAATGGCCAAAACATTGTGAATATGGCAATGAAAATGAGGATAACAGTCCGTATAATGTAAATAATGTAAATAATCATAATACTTCATCTCAAGTATTTCTCAAGGCTCCTTATTCGGTCCTACACTCTTCTGCTCTATATTAACAATCTGCCTAAGTGCATAGATCTCTAATAAATATCTATGCAAATGATACGAAGCTGTAAGGGGGGAACCTCCAAAAATCTAGATGGCCAGAGTCTGGTAGCTAATCTTTCTGATGATCTAGCTCTGGCAGCTTAATGGGGAAAGGACTGGCTTGTAACATTATATACCTCAATAGCCAAACTAGTAAAGTTTCATCATTGAGCAGGCTCTGAACTATTGCCTGTCATGGCAAATGGTTTTTCTCTCCTCACCTTGAATGTCTATTGAGTTTCCATTTTCCCTGCACTATCTTTATAAGAGTCAGATCAGGCCGAAAATGGCATACTGCTGCTATGTCTGGGCTGGAGCTATTCTGGAGCTATTCTGGAGCTACCCAATACTCACTTTCTGATAGAGTATACAAGCATCTTCACAGCCTTGTGAGTGATTTAATTCTATTCTACAATCACTCTTTGGGTCAAGTCACTGGATCCAACCAACACTTTTATCTTTGACTTGACCCAAAGAGTTGTGAGTTCAATACCTGGTTATTGCAGTGCTGAAAAAAGAAAAAAAAATTGATAGTTGAGTTAAAGGGAGATAACTGAGACATCCAGAAGTTGCATGGCATGTGGAACTAGAACAATCTACCCTGATGGATGAAATAAAGGGTTCGGTTCAAAATTTCAATCATCTGACAAAGGCTGGGGCATACAATGATCAAAACGTGTGTATGGCAATAAAGATGAGGACAACAGTCCAAACAATGTAAATAATGTAAAGAAATAGCAATAGTGAGAGGCTTGTGATGTCTTATCTATGAGAAAGTTGTCAGAGGGTGGAAAATAATTTGTCACCCACAAAGATGCGGAGACACTTTTGGAGCGTGGAAAGTGGAAACTGTGCAGCTGCTGCCTGTATATGACAGCAGCCTGATCTGGCTCTTGTAAATATAGAGGATAGCAGGAAGAGTCAGGTACATTCTGGAGTGGTACAGGATTAAACCTTTTTTCCAGCACCTTTTTCAGTGGCTTGTATGTACGAGTTCCACTTGAGATCTGGGCTGAGTTAGGTCCCAAGAGGCATTCAAGGCACAGGGCCTCCCTGAGAGAACAGTCATTCATCGTGATTGGTGAAAGTTCTGGGTCCGATCGGCAATGGTGGAATGTCATTATTTAAGTTTTCCAGGCATTGAATGTGACCAGTCTGTTATTTCCCCACTGAGCAGTTAGAGCTAGATCAGATGAAAGATCAGCTGCCAATTTGGAGGTGCACCTATATATGCCGTTGTATCATCAGCAGAGATATTCACAAATGAGCAGAGTGATCAAATGGAGCTAAATCTGTAGTCATTTTGCTGCTCTTCCGCTTTGATCCTTTCCATCATCTCTGAACCTGTTGTATTGCATTGTTCTACAACAAGTGATCAGTAGTCAACTTCTGCCAGTCTCTTACTTACTATATATCTTTATATCTCTTCTACTTATGCAAATAAGTAAAATCCTATTTACCAATCCACTAAACCTTTCTGAACTGAAGAGGTTTAATGCCTTTGGTTGTTCTTGAACTTATTCTACAAGCTCTTTCCTCTTCTCCCTCTTGGGGTTTACATCCTATTCTTTTTAATGGAGATCTTGGTCTTATTTCATCTTCTTCCCTGTCTGAATCACTCCTGATATCATTCATAGGCTTGTCTTCTATTGCATTATCCTGCTCCAAAGAACTCATCCTTTCTTCTCCTTCAAGATCTTCTTCCATCATGATGTCTTCCTTTTCAATTCTAGGTTTAATTGGTCAGAATAGGCCATTAGGTTTTTTCCTGTCTTTGATATAATGAGTGTGTTATGTCCCCTTTCCATCACGTTTGACTCTTTCTATCATCTTTGCTTCATCATCATAGGAAAATGTAAGAGGAGACATTACACAATGAAAATTATGAGGATAAAGATAGATAACAATTGAAATTGAATATCAGTTCAAAATGATGAACAATAAAACACCAGAACCCACCTATTTGGGTCATTATTAAAGAATTATTTACTGTAATTTGAGATTACATTTATTTTTTTCAGTTTTTTTTGCCTGGATTCTTTTCATTTGATAAAAATATTATTTGTCACTTCTTGTTCAGTGTTCAATAAGCATCATTGCTTTCTATAATACAAACACCCTTATCTTTGTTCTTTTCACCCTGGCTTCTTAGCTGGTCAATACGCCAATCCTCTTGAGAATAAGTCCAGTTAATGATATTAAATATTTACATTTATTTTCTTTCAAAGAGGATATAAAGAATGAGGCCATAACGATGTCTCAGCAAAAACAATTTTTGATTGAATACGGCTTTACCCAATGACTACACCCAATGCAATCTACTCATTAACTGATAATAAATATTTACAATGTATAAATATAATAGTATAAGAGGGGTGCTGAAAAGTTCTCAGCTTGACCTACTTTCCAGAATCTCGCCAAATGAAGAGTACAGTTGAAATGTCTATGATACATAATGAGGAAAGATGGCTTGGAAAATTTGAAACTCACAAGGCATATTGAGAACAAGAGGGACAGAGGAAAGCAGTGAATAACCTATCTAATGAGCTTGTCTAAATGATTGGCAGAACAGGTGAGAGATATCAAAAAGAAAAAATTTACTGAGAGCTACAAAAGAAAAGGGAAGTTGTGGAAAACCATGATCACCCACATCATGAAGGGACACAGATCATAGAAGAAGTACTACAGTGCACTGGTCATATTTGGATGAAAAATAAGAATTAATAGTTAGGATTTTTTGAATCCATCTTAGGGCTATTGTTTGATTTTGGCTAATTCATAGCATATTTTAAGTGTTAATATAAATAATAGTAGGTAAGTTCTCTATGCCACTTATGGATTATTTTTGAAATTTCTGTCTATATTTTGAGATTATTCATAGAATTTCAGTGTAAGAAGGAAATAGTTTAAGATTTTTAAGGTTGATCTGTAAAAGTTAAGTGATAGTTATAAACACCAAAGAATAAAATCAATTCTTATTCATTGAATTTCAGTGCAAGAAGGAAAGAGTTTAAGATTTTTAAGGTTGAGCTGTAAAAGTTAAGTGATAGTTATAAACACCAAAGAATAAAATCAATTCTTATTCATTGAATTTCAGTGCAAGAAGGAAATAGTTTAAGATTTTTAAGGTTGATCTGTAAAAGTTAAGTGATAGTTATAAACACCAAAGAATAAAATCAATTCTTATTCATTGAATTTCAGTGCAAGAAGGAAATAGTTTCAGATTTTTAAGGTTGATCTGTAAAAGTTAAGTGATAGTTATAAACACCAAAGAATAAAATCAATTCTTATTCATTGAATTTCAGTGCAAGAAGGAAATAGTTTCAGATTTTTAAGGTTGATCTGTAAAAGTTAAGTGATAGTTATAAACACCAAAGAATAAAATCAATTCTTAGACATTATTTGTTTAATCTACATGAAGATAAACAGTTCTGCAAATGTAACATTTGGATAAGACTTCATACAAAATAATTACTTGAGAAATTGTGGGGAAAAAAGTCTTTTAAATCTTTGAGACAAATCATTTTAACAGAAATAATTGTTACTATCTTCTAAGAACAAAAGAACACACTCACATATATAGAGAGAAAGAGAAAGGAAGAGAGATCATGACAACTAAATCCAATTGGTCCTTAATTGAGAAACGTGTGAAAACAAAAAATGAAAATAAATGCTAATCACTAGGAGCAAATAGGTTTGCCTATCATCCGGTTCACACTCCTCCCCAGTCTTTACAACAGGAATAGAGGTTTATTCCTTGTTTCCTGTTTCGCATTGGGTTTCCAGTATCTCCTAAAGTCTACTTTCAAGCTATACTTTAAATGTCTCTGGTTGAATTCTGAAATTTCTTTTTATTTGCTATTCATTTTTTATATTTTTCCTCAATAGGAGTTGATAGGCTTGCCTGTCATTCAGTTTGCACTTCTCCCTTATTTTTTGAACTGGTGTATAGTTTTTTCCCTTGCTTCCTGTCTAGGTTTTGGTTACCAGATCGTTCTAAAGAATACTCTTTCACTTTCTTAGAGTTTTGGTGTAAATTTTTTCAGAGAAAATCATTCAATAACTGACAGTCTATGATATTGTGGCAGACGTGATGAGGTAGAACCTGGGACGAGCACAACTGGTTGCGACTTGCCTTGTCCCCGCCAAAAAAGAGCCCGTATTTGCTTAGCATGTAAGGCTACTGCAGTTGAAATGAAGGAGAAAAAGAAGCATTTAACGCTCTGCCGTAATCCGTCCTCAGCCAGATAACATAAAAGAATAAGGGGGGACTTGCATTGCATTTTTATGCAATAAAGATGCAATGCATTATGGGACAGGGACACAATGAATTATGGGATCGCATGAAGACGCAAGGGATTATGGGTATATGGACAAATATAAAAGCAACTAATTTTTCCCAGTGCGGTGTTCTTGGAGTGACGTTTACAGTTGGCAGCTGGAAAAGTCTGCGATTTTGAGACAGAACTCAAGAAGGAACGACTCGAGGTTGGAATACTAGTTGGGAGAGCTGGAATTTTCTCGCTGGTTACTGTTTTCTTTTTATTTCCCCACAGATATATATTAACAAAAAATACAAAAGAGAGAAAGATGCTCTTCCATAATGTCAGTGCAAGATAAAGCCAGCCAAATGTAGCTAGTGATTTTACTGTATGTCTGAATTTCACCTGTAATGATGCTGATTATGACTGTTGTCAGTTATATCCATGTTTTTGTTTTTGCTTTATATGGGAGATTGTTCATTTCTTAAAGTTTTATAAGATTTATTTCATAAGAAAATCTGTAAATGTCCATTAAATGCAGACCACTGTCGTCAAGGCAAGGTACCATTAAAAGAAGTTCTTGAATAATGAGCTAATTTCATGAACATATTTTTTCTTTTTACAATTATGAGTGAAGACAAAAAATGAATTAAAAAAAAGGAAAAAAAAAAAAAATTAATTCATATATTTTTCATTAAAAATACATGCCACATCTAAACATGTTTTCTTTCTTTCTTTCTTTCTTTCTTGTTGAAGTCTAAGGAAAAAAAAATCTGCCACCCTGACTTCAACCATATATAATCCAATTAACATTGTTTTCACTTAATATATATGTAATTGTTTATATATATATATATATATATATATATATATATATATATATGTATATACACACACACACACACATATATATATATAAATGAAATTGGCTAGATAAAAAACAGAAATATTAAATTCTCAGCATCCCATATTCATACACGTGTAGTTATACTATCAAAAAAATTATATATATATATATATATATATATATATATATATATATATATATATATATCTGAATGTATGTATATAAATGTATATATATATATATAAATAAATGTATATATATATCTGCATATGCATTTATATATATATTAACTGATTTAAAATATGGTTTTTTGCCACACAGTAATAACCATGTTTCAAAAACCGAAGCTAAAAACTTCAAATTTAATTATATAATTAAATTAAAAGCATTAGTTCCATTTCATCTTCAAGCGAATATTGGAATAACTTATTTTTAAATTTACTGTGTTTTAAATGCACATATAAATTCATAATTTCCTGTTTCCAAGGATACATAGAGATCCAGTCATTCAAACAAGGATGGTAGCGTGTTCATTTTTATTAACTTTTGTTGTATCAATCATGAGTTACGTTCGAAAAAGAGGTTAAGTTTATGGAGGGTAGGGGTGTATTTTTCAACGAATTCTGACATCCATTAAATGCATGTTGTCTTTTTTTTTTTATTAACGGCAAAAATCTTTTTGGCATTTTTTTCTTACTTGTATACTTAAAGATTTTTTCTAGGGGTGTTTGGGTTAGAATATGTTTTATTTAACTATAATTTTAAAATATTTTTACTCTTAATTACTAATAAACTATTTTTCTTTTTAAAACAAGTAAATGTAATAGAATTACTTAAATTATTTAAGATTATTTTTTCATATCAAATATAAGTATGTATATTACCAGCTCCCATTTTTTAATTTTATTTGTAAATATTATTTAAGGAAATGTTTTGAGAATGACAGCAAAAAATAGCTATTTCATTTCTCTGATTCAGTAAATTTTTACTTTTTATAAACTTAGTAATATATAGTTTCTCATGTATGCACAAAGGACATGGGTCATTTAGTGACCTAACATATTCTAGCTTTTCCTATTAATTTCCTTTTAACTGTAGGTGTTTTATTGGATTCTTTTAAGTGTCAGAAAATTTTTGAAAGGGACATCTGATTTCTGTATTTATTTATCCTAAATGAAGTTTGATGTTGATTGAATCGCTTTTTGAACTCATGGCTGGTGCAAACTATATAGATTTTTAACGTTTTTGAGATTCTCAATAGATGAGATATTGCATTGGTATAGTAATGATTCTGTGTGACATTTATTTTGTAGAGGACAGTTATGAGGGTTTCTACAGTTACATAATTTTTGTTTATCTTCATCTCTTTTTATTTTTATTTTTATATTGTCTAAATTTCTTTGGTTTTGGTCTAAGTGTTTATTGAAGATATTAGCATTATGTTTCTTAATAATTTTTTCTAAGTTTTCAGTACAGCTGTAACTTAATTTTAGTGTATTTTTATTGAAAATAGTACTTAGTTTACTTTTTCTAGGAAAGTGCTTAATGCAAGGAATTTTTGTCCTAATTTGTTCTTTACCATTTGGTTGTATGGGGGTGTATACCAAATTATTTTTCTACTTCTGTTTTTTCTATGCTTTCCATTTTTCTTTTTTATATAAGTTAGTTTTGGGTTCTGGAAGGTATCTTCTTCCAGAATAAGCCAGTCTCATCCATACTGAAAACCTGTTGCAGATTTATCCCTTCTCATCGGTGATCTTCATGAAGGTTTTGGGGTACTTTTCAGCTGCTTCTTTGTCAGCAGATGTTGCCTCTACATGTAGAGAAACACTTTATTTTAGACTATTTCTTGAAGCAGTCAAACCATCCCATGCTGGCTTGAAAATCTTCAGGCTCCAGTGCTGTTGATAGTCCTGCTTGACTTCAGTGCCTTCTGCTTTGTCTTCTGTAGCAAACTGCTGGTATAATTTCTGGACTTTCTCACATATGCTGTTACTGTCCAAGGGGATGTTTTTCTTCTTGATCCACAATGTCAAGGCAGACTCCACTCTATGTGCTTTTTTATCACTGTCATGACCATTTTGACACTTTCACAGAAACTTACTGCTACAGTATTTCTGATCACTGCCTTGTTCTTCTATATATAATGTACCTTGCTTTCACTGATGCTATAATGGCGACCTACTGCTGCATAAGTTTTGCCTTTCCAGAGCATATCCAGCAGTTGTACCTTCTCCTGGAGTGTCAAAACCTTTTTCTGGCACTTAGGTTAATTGCCAGAAGACTTAGAATGTTTAGGGAATTTGGGAAGCATCTGAAGGCTTTAAGAAACAACACTCTGAGAAACACTTGAGATAGCTATATACAGTAAACTGGGATGATGTGGGGCTGATGGACAACAGCCAATCAGCAGCAAGGAAAAATGATTAATGTTCTTGGATTGGCTACTTTCAAACCTCCAGCCAACAGTGTTTATTTTATATTGATATTTTGATGAATCTACATTCGTATTTATATTACAAAATTAGTAAATTATATTGTTATTAATAATTTAGCATTAAAAAGTATGAAAAATATATAGCCATGAAAAAACCATAAAAAACCATAGGAGATATTTGTGATTCCAAGAATATGCAAGGTTTTCCATGAGCAATTATTAGTTAGGTTCTAAGGAAAATCCCATGAATAACTGAGGCCATGAATGCTGAACCGTGATTATGCAGGGACTGACTGTAGTAACATTTGAAGTAATAAAATATATAAAAGATCTTTTCAGCATATTTTGATGAATAAAAAAAGCAGTGATTGTTCCTATAATGTGTACTATTTTGGCACTCATCTCTTTTCCAGATTTTCAAATGCGGTACCCTGGTGGAAAGAAGACCATTTTCTACAAGAAAGCCAAACTTGAGAAATTTGCATTGTATCTAATGCCAGATGGACTTGTCAATCGTGTTAGCATCTATGAAGATACAGGATGTAAGTATTAATGCTTTTCTTTAATTATACAGGCTTCACTTACTTTAGCTTCTAAAACAGTGATTTTCCAAGCATAGTTTAGATGTGGCACAAGGCCGAAAGTAGGGGGCACCCAGTGAGGATCAAACTCACTACTCTGTTGTAATTGTTCTAACGAGACAAGCTTGCTAACCATTACACCGCCTCAAGGTGCCCTAGGATTTTGTTTATATGTATAAACCTAGACGCCAACATTCATGGGATAGTGATTTTCTAAGCGTAGCTTAGATGTGGCACAATGCTGAAAGTAAGTGGTACACAGTGAGGATCAAACTCACTATTCAGTCGTAACTGTTTTTTAGCGAGACAAGCTTGCTAACCATTAAACCACGCAGAGGTGCCCCTTTACTTTCTGACATATAATATGAATCTCTTTCCCTAAATTCCAGTGGTATTTTCTCTAGGATTTGTTAAGTTTTGTTTGAATAAAGCAAAAGCATTTGAAAAGGTAAGACATGAAGAATTACTTGAAATACAGGAAAAGCTTGATTTACATGTGAAAGATATGTGAGTAATCTATAACGTCTACTTGGAACAAACACCCTGTATGTTGACAGGGAATGTGTTTAGTGAATACACAAAAATGGAAAAAATAGTAAGACAAGGATGTGCTAAAAGAACTAGGAGACCTACCAGGATTTATTATCAGTAGAAGTAATCATAATGACATAAGATATGCAGATGACCCTGTGCTGATGGCAGGCTGAGAAAGGAAGCAGAAATAATTCTGAGTCAAGGTAGTAATGGAAATCAAAAAGAAATGACTGTTGACTTCTGTTAAGATGGAATGCAAAGTTGTTAGTAAAAGAGACGGTCTGAAATCGGGAACTACATATTGGGGATATCAAAATAATAGACAATGGAAGATGGGGCACAGAAATCTGAAGGTGTATCGGAATAGTGGAAGATGTCTTTCAAAAACTAAGCTATATATTAAGACATGGGAAGATAGTGTTACAAACAAAGAAAATCTTGCTGAACTGCCATGTATTATTTAATCTCCTGTTTGGCAATGATGGCTGAAAAAATTACAACTGGAAGCAATAGAGATATGCTTTTGCCATAAACGTTAAGAATAGCATACACAAAACATGCAAGCTGGAGGGTACGCAGCTGAAATGTGATGAAACAAAGCAACAAAGAAATTAATATCAGTCATCCAATCATTTAAACATAGCATCTGACAAAATTCAGACTAGGTGTGTATTTAAATAAAACTGCACCGAAGAGTAAAGCTTTTGAATTTTGATAATGATAATGGTAATATTTCCTTATAAGGAAACGTTTGGCATTCATTGACTAAGCAACCAGTGATATTATCTGTTGAAATTTATAAAATGTTCCTGTTAAAACAATTTTTCAGGAAAATAGGTTTCATAAGTCCACTCACTGGTACCGTTCTTTCTAGTATTAAAGAAGATTTCCTTCTTAACCTTTTGTTTGATGTCGTGTGGAATGTCAACATCTAGGTCAGTTATTTTTTACTATTTTAACTTAGGGTGTACTTCAAGAATAACTAAAAGTCTAGGGCACACTTTAAATTTTAATAAGGAAAAATTAGTCATGGAATTTGAAAATAGAAAATTTTGGTTTAGCATTTGCAAAGAAGATTAGTTGTACAGTTTTCATTTAAAGGGGTTTATGAAGAATCTGCTATTTTTTTAGAGGCTGATAATGACTGATTTAAATCCCTTTTGAAAGGCAGAAGGCAAAGGATTATCCACCTCTTCTTGAAGATTAAGAAATTTAGCATTCAGTTTAAAAGATCAAATGAAACACTTGACTTAGACATGGAAGTCTTGGTGTCTCTAGCTTTTTAAAAAACAAGATTTATTTAAATATAAAAATAATTCATAAGTTATTCTTCTGTTAAACTGGGGTACACCTGGCTACCTTTCTGGATATTTGAGAAGGGAATTAACAGGAAATAACTGACATCCATTAGACATGACATGTGGAATTAGAACAGTATACCCCAGTGAGCGAAATAAAGGGTTCAGTTCAACATTCCAACCACCTGAAGAAGCCTGGAGCATACAACGTCCAAAACATTGTGATAAACATGTGATAAACATTGTGATAAACATGGCGACAAAGATGAGGACAATAGTTCGAATAATGCAAATAGTGTTGTTTGAGGATGTTGATTTTTTGTTCAGTATCATTCTTATCCCAACTTTGAACATCTATGTGATCAGCATATGCTTCATCATCACCAGTACATTGACCTCGGGAGGGGAAGCACAATTGTTATTTTTTATTAGAAGATTCATTTGTGATGTGCTATGGAATATTGAAATGATCTGTGCTTTTATATGTTTAGGGTATAGTTGAGGAAAAGATTAAACAGACTGGGGCTCCTGTTTACTCCTTGAAAAGCATATAAAAAACAATACATTTCAGTAGTGTTATTAATAAACAACCATCCATTTTGCAAACTTGTTCTGCATGAAACATCACTATTAATGGTTAAATAACATAAAAATGTTATTTTTTATTGTATTAAAAAAGCGAGTTAAAATAGTGTATTGTTACATATATAAGAAAAGTAATATATATATATATATATATATATATATATATATATATATAATATTTATTCAAAATTATAACATATGCATGTTATAACATCACTATAAAAATTGCAATTTTGTTTCAACACTTTTATCAAGTGATGGTGTTGATTAAAAAAAAAAAAGCACTGTACTTGGATATATATATATATATATATATATATAGTCAAATCTAATGAGCCAGACAAACCTACCAAGGTTTCAGCTGACCCTGACGATCTGCCTAAATGAAACCTTGGTAGGTTTGTCTGGCTCATTAGGTTTGACTAGGTTTGCTCTACGTTGTATCGAGCTCTTTAGTTAGTTGTTTACTCGTATCAGGGTTTTTTCTTTGGGCCTTGAACCTGTATCTGTGTGATTATTTTCGACAGACTTTCATGTTCCTGGCTCTTTCTTTTTTTAAAACCTTTTTTTCCCTTCGAGATTGATTTGGCTATTGTTAAATCAAGAATTCGAAGGTTTTTCGACACGAGTATAGTTACCTATATATATATATATATAGATATATATATATATATATGTGTGTGTGTGTGTGTGTGTGTGTGTGTGTGTGTGTATGTGCTGGTATGCAGAAAAATAGGAAAGAACACGTTAGGTAAATAATCCGGTGTTCCTTAGTATTTTTGGTTTTATTTTCAAAAAGACTGTGCTCCATACAGAAGTAGAGCTTATATTATAATATTTTTTGTTTTAAAAATATGATTCCTTCGCTACATAGGACTTCTCATGTTTCAAAAGCAATATTAGGGGTCTCGGCTCTCGCTTTTGAAACATGAGAACTCTTATGTAGCGAAGGAATCATATTTTTATAATATATATATATATATATATATATACACCATCATTAAATTTCTAACAAAAGCTTTAAATATCAAAACCTTGGGCAAACCTTTCATAAATCAGAAATTTCATGGTGAATAAATTTATTTTATATACACAAACATTATTATGAGTTGAGAAAGTTGATAGATTTAGCATGTGACTCATTTTTGATTATCCAATGAACACAAGAAGATCATTTATTTTCTTTTTCTAATAAAAAATTGTCCTAGATTTTGTCCTTATCTGAAATAATTTATCAGATAAGATCTAAGGGAGATAACTGGGAGTCAAGTTAGAAAATTTCATACAAATATAACTTCCTTCGTGATGGACTACTAAGTGTTTTCATTTCTTGAACTGATTTAATAAATTCATTATATGTAATGGACGTGTGGTCAAGAGGTTTGCATTTCTGACCATGAAACCCAGGTTTGAATGTCGCCATGGTTGCTTTTTCAGGGGAGGTGATGTTATCACCCTGGGGAGGTGATGAAAGTGCCTGCAAACCATACTATTAGTTAAGCCATTTGAGTGAATTTGTACGTTATTTGTTGTGCTATCTTGAAGTCACAACTCATCATGACTGAGGGTTTGTGTGGGCTAAACTGTTTACCATGTCAGATGATGTGCTTCTACCCAGAATCTGTAACTAAGTTCTGCTCAGCATAGTTGCAGCATAAATCATAGGTAGGTGTTGAACAAACACAAATATGCCTGAGCAAGCATCTGCAAAAGGAATTGTCTAACCACCCTAGCAGATAGGCATACTTAGCAACCAGCCATTATATATCATATATATATAATGCCTCTCAGGAAAGCATCTAGATATTTAATAGTAATGAAAAAAAAAACTTCACGCTGTAGTATCTTCGTCTTCATACACTTATCTCTATATCCATTCTATTAATAGATTTAAATATATAAAACATTTTTTGAAATAATCGTTGAAATCCTCTTTTGGGATTTCATCATCAGTTGCCTTGTTGTTGCTTTCTTCATAATCTCATCCATGCTAGTCCAATATATAAACTTAGGTGATCATTAGACCATGTGTATATATCATCATCATTATAATCATCAGTATCCCGGCTGGGTGTGGTCATAGGATTGCCGTGCACCTGACCAATTCCCTCTTCCTATCTGGGTTGGAAGCTGGAAAGGTATTCCTTTATGCATAGCGTGTCTTGGGTATAAAGACCTGATAGTCTAACCTTCTCCAGGTCAAACCACAGCTGATTTTTTCCAACTTGAAAACACGCCATGGTCCCTGATATGGCCATTGATTTGATCAGGTGAATGTCTACTTCAGTCTATGAAGCTCTCCACTCATCTCTCTCTCTCTCTCTCTCTATATATATATATATATATATATATATATATGTGTGTGTGTGTGTGTGTGTGTGTGTGTGTGTGTAGTAAATGTAACAAATCCATTGGTATATAATCCAAGTATATCTTAGTAATATAAAATATTAAAACTGATTCACAAAAAGAGCTCAATGTATTTATTAATACAGAGCAATATAATTAATAAACAATAAAATCCCAAATTACCTTATATGGGGAATAGCCTATTTCGGCAGACGGAGATATCGGTCATCTGTCTTATCTTATTGATTGAGTTTGTGTCTGTACAGATAGGGGTGGGGGCAGGAAGTAGAATTTAACTGTGAATGCCAAAAGAAATCAACCTGTCAAAACACGAATACAGAATTTATCCATTTCAATGTTTCAGTCAGATGAAAGGCACAAGACAGGGATCAGGGGAGAGTAGAAGGTATTTGTCTTAAAGGGAAGAAGCTTTATAAAATTAAATCTGAATATTATGCCATTAATTTGGGGTTATATGAAGAATAAAGTATTAAATAAGATTAAAAAGGGGTCTAAAAATAACTTTAAACTATATAGATAAAAGGATGTAACGGATTAATGGAAAAAGACTTCCATTAAATTAAAGTAGGGCAAAGTTTATAAATATAGTGTAAAGAGGTTATAGACGTGGGTAAATAAAATATAGAAATTAGAAGTAGTTATACTGTCGACATTTGAAGAGTTACAGGGGAGTGAATATTATGGAAATATGGTAACTAATTAAGTTAAACCCATATTATGGAGATCTGAATTTGTTTTTATGTTGACATTTTACCACTAATTCATTCCTCTGATTCAATAGTTGGCTTTGATTATTGTATTTTATTATTCTAATTTTTTCTTCTAAATATAAGCCACACCTATCTCTAAGACTATTAGGAGTACATGCGGAACCTCCTAATAGTCTTAGAGATAGGAGAGAGGACAATAAAAGAACAATGAAGGAAAGAGGACAATAAAAGAATAAGAATTAAGAAGACAAGATTATGATTGACATTGCATTTAAATTTTTGAAAATCCTAGTTGACAGAAATGCCGGAAGCTGGAAAAAAGTTCCACAGACGAGAAGTGTGAGCGAAGAAACTAATAGAATATAACTTAAGGTTACATCAGGCTATTTCAACTGTAAAATGATGAAAACTTGTCACCAATCAGGTACTGAACTTAAATTCATAAAGTCTAGGTATCAAAGAGGAAAGTTTATCAGAATATTTACTGTGAAAGTATTTATAGAAAAGGAACAAGGAAGCTACAAATACAGTGGTAGGAAAGTGACCGAAGTCAAGATGCCTGGTCAGGATCAGTAACATTGCAGATTCTTCTATGAATTTTACCAAAAAACCTCTAAATTTATATAGCAGGAGCACCAGACCAGATATATAGCTATCACTGAACCTGTTGTATTCCCACACCTCTGCATATTGCCCAGTATGTACTTATATATATTGAATGGTATGTGTTGCTTGATCTGTGCTTCCAACCTTTTACTAGTTCCATCACACTGACGTTTAATTTGGTAAATTGCCAAACTAATGAAATGGGAAGACAGAATATCCTTCTGAATCGGTCTCAACATCGATCAGGGGCCAAAAATAATATCTATATTGACAGATATCCTCATCATAATCCCTATCATTGCCATGTTTGTTTTTTTTTGTTGAGGCAGGACCAGGATTAATCTTGCACAAAGCAAGCTGGATCCTGTCGGACAGAGCATCTCTGTTTACCTCTCCACATATGCCTGTCAACATAGTGAGACTTGTCATCATAATTTAAGGAAAGTTTTTACACAACCAGATGCTCTTCCTGAGAGTCAACTCAGGCACTTATGGTAGCTCAAGTACACAGACTGTGTTTATTGAGGCACCATCACTAAGAAGAGTTTCCATTCATGGTTTAAGGCCACATTCTAGACGTATATATATTTGTCAGATGATCGCAAATAGTGTGAAACCCAGGGTCACAAACTCACATCAATCCAAGTAAATATGTTAGTTCTATTACTGATATTGAGTGCTTTCCAATAATTACTGCGCATATATGATATATAAATAATATATATAAAAAATTGCACACATATATATATATATATATATATATACATTTCACATCTCTCTCTCTCTCTCTATATATATATATATTATGAAATGGACAAAGTCTGACAATTATTTTAAGACATTCTTATGTTTATACATTCTTTTTTATAGATACAAATATTTAAGTAAATGCTCTGTTTATAATAAACAGTATTAACAACATTTACCAGCCTGAATCTTCAAGAAATTGTCATAGAAAACATGTGTCCTACGAGAGGAATCGAACCTGTATCCTATACGGAACCGTCATATAGCCTGACGTGCCTTAACCGATTGGGCCACAGAGGAGCGTTCGGTTAGCAAGGTCGATTTTACTGCTTTTAAACTACAATCTTCCATGATTCTCTCACGTACATTCATATCTGCCCGATGCGTATCCAAATGTAAACAAATGACGTCACATTATGAAATGGACAAAGTCTAACAATTATTTTATGACATTTTTATGTTTGTATATTCTTTTTTTATAGATACAAATATTTAAGTAAATGCCCTGTTTATAATTTAATAAAAAAAGAATGTATAAACATAAAAATGTCTTAATATATATATATATAAATATAGGATTAATACAAATAAAATTTGTTACTTAGCAAATTGATGTTATATTTAGCACCTTATTGGGCATTAAAGAATATGAGAAAAACTACTACTAAGTAGCGACGACAATAAGACGACAAGAATTAGGATGGCAGAAGATAATTATTGACATTGCTTTTAAACTTTTGAAAGTTCACTGAGAATCAAGCAGCTGGAACAGAGTTCCACAAGCGAGAAGTGAGATAGAAAAAAACTGTTAGCACAGACCTTCTGGTTACATCTAGATATTTCCCACTGTAAAAAATCCAATCATGCAGTAAAACATTGAATTAGGGTTGTTACCACCCTGTTATATCAGGTCTGTGATCACGGAATGAAATATTTGTTTGATTTTTCTCAACGAAAATTATTTTAGATGTGAATATTAATTTGGCTCTTTGAATTAAATTATTAATGATAGGAAATTTATCTCTCTGGGCATTCATTTTTATAGCTTAGAAGGTAAGAGTTGGAACTGAATGACCTTTTATGCAAGGAAGTTGTGAAGCTGTGACCGCCATAAATATGTCAAGAAAGGGTATTTTTCAAAAAATCAATATTCTGCTCATAAAGGAATTTAAAAATAATGTTTTTTGAAAGTTTCTTGAAGTTCTTTCATATCATTAATAGTTTAAAAATATCCAAAACACATTTTGTCGTGTTTATGCCATATGGCTCCATATGTCAAGCTACATTTAATTCAGTTAAAAAAACAAAAAATTGAAAGAATGTTCAACTCATTAAAAAATATTAAATCTCTTATTAAGCACAACCAACATGATGACTAATGTTAGTCGAATGCGTGGTTAATACAGCATGCATTCTGGCCAGCTTTGTTGACAGCTATCAACCACACTTGCAAAAGATTATTCACATTTTGTAGAAAAAAATCAATAAATCCAATAGACACAAAAAAAAACAAGTAAAATATGTAGTGTTAAAAAAATATTCTTTTTCAGTGTTCATACATATTTTTTTTGCATATATTTGACAATAAACTAAATACTTGTACCATCCTTCGAGAATGACTGTTAATCTTTCATAAAGCAGTCAGCCTTGTCTTTTTAAAGCAAAAACTTAAAAAAAAATATTATGGACATGCACAAATGGGTCTGACAAAGCAGAATCATCCAGCAGAGAGGCCTCTGATTAGGAGTTTGTGAGGAGCGTACAACCACCTCTTAATTGCTGTTGTTCCCAGATCCACCCTGACCCAGAGTGGTAGCACCTGTTAGGGTCCCAGCTATGGGCAAATAGTTAACCCGAAAACTGGGGTCAAAACACTATGAAAGTGTAAAAATAGATTTTTATAGTAAAATTACCGGTAATATATTTTTGGAAAAAAAAATATTACCAGTAATATATTTGACTCTTAACAAAAACCCTGTTTGCAAAAATACATCAATGAAACCTGATCTACAAACTGATTTCTTACAAAGTCTACATATTCTATTTATACGAACATCTCCTAAATATCTTGTCAGCATTAAATAACCCATTGAGGTGTTGATATGCTGGAAAACAAAATAAATATTTATGGTAAAATTACCAACAATACCTATTTATAGTATATATTTAGTTGAAACCATAAAATTGTGTTTGAAGTATTTGGATTTCAGCATTAAATAACCGATAGAGGTTGATATGCTGCTAAACAAAATCAACCAACCAGATTCTCTACAAACCCTCTTTACAAAAATCCATCAATGAAACCTGATCTCCTACAATCTGATTTCTTGTAAAGAATACATATTTTATTCATATGAATCTATTCTAAAAATCCTGTTGGCATTAAATGGCCACTTCGGGTTGGTATGCCATAAAGCAAAATAAACACAGAGCAGAATCTCTGTTTAACCCAAAAGGAAGTTTATTAAAATGATAAAAATAGACACGTTAAAAGAAGAAAATTTAAAACAAAACTGTGGAGAGTAACAAAAAGAAAAAAAAAAAAGGTACCATTTATTGGAACAGATCCAGATCCAGGACCTTTTTTATGTTGAATGAACCCCTTCCTGATTGACCATGTCTTCAGGGTTGTATCCGCACTCACCTTTTTTTTTCTAATTGATGTTGGTGAGGTTATTTAACCCACAGTTGGAGTTTTTTTTTTAATCCAGAGTTGTCCTTCTCCTAGACTAGTTACCACCCAAGGCTATAGGACCTAGTCTGTCCTGCTATTTACCCATATCTGGAGAGAGAAAAGATGGGTTCATACCTTACCCCAGAGCATTTGCATGTAAGTGAACTTAACTAGAATTTAAACTTGGTTCATTTGTTTCTCATTCTGAACTGCTATCCATTACACTGTATATCGAATAAACAAATACATGCTTTGTTGTATTGTAAGCTTTCTGATACCCAGAGGTCAGAACAGCTGGTATATCTAGCAAGCTGGAATGTTCTATTCTACCACTCAGGCAATCCGATTCTCCGAGACCCGGTTGGCTGCTGGTTCTAGTGTTGATATTGTGATAGATAAATATCCTTCATTCACCATTATGTTTGCTTGAGTACAGAGCTGTATTGAATTACGGCTCACTCACTCCTGTCTGCCAACCGGTTGCTAGTTTGGAACCTTCCTGCGAAGGTGAGTATCACATTAATTCTACACTATATATTACAAAAGATTCGAGTAACAAAAGATATTACTGTAAAATGTTAATATTGAAATGCAACATGATTAATGAAAGATTATATAGAGGACGTGAGCATCCAGGAAAAAAAAATTTGACAATGTTGCAAGCCGAGGCTGATTGGCCACCAGAAATCTTCTGTCTATTTACATATTGGTGATGTGGACTACAAGACTTACTAAGCAGATTTCCATGTGTGTGAAAACTGTTATCTGTCATCTACTTTCAATCATGACTCTCCACCATTTCCTGTCCTTTGTAGTCAGGTCAGGCTTAGGCCTGCTACAATTAACACATAAGCCAATACAACCTGCCGCATGGATGGGTGGTTGGCACTTAAACCAGCTCTCTGCCTGGCTTTTCTGCTGGTGACGAGGGTGGCATATCACCTCCCAGGTCAAAAAACAATATATGTTAAAGGCTGGATGAGCTTCTTATAGGAGCCAACGGCTAAAATGTACACCAGACTTAGTATAAAATTAACAAAAAAAAAAAATTGAGGAAAACAACGACCATAAATTTCTGAAAACTTCTGGAAGAGAGGACATATATATATATATATATATATATATATATATATATATATATATATATATATATATATATATATATATATAAACACACACACACACACACACACATATATATATGTGTGTGTAATTTGGCAGCAACTTTTCTTTTAAACATGTAGTATTGAATGTTAAAGACAACATAGTCTTGCATATCAATATTTTTAATCAAAATTTTTTTAAACAAACATTTGCCAATTATTTGACTCTGAAGATGAACAATGATGTTCGAAAGCGCTAGGTCGTCGTATGGACAATACATATTTCGAAATCATTTTCAAATAAAAACTCTCATTAGAGAATATGAGAAAATTCAAAAGAAAATATGCAAGACTATGTTGTCTTTAACATTCAATACTACATGTTTAAATATATATATATATATATATATATATATATATATACTTACAGACACATATACATATAAGGCTAGGATGTGGTCTGAAGCCTTGAATGTCAACCTCCCTAGAGATGGTGTCTCAATAAACATGGCCTGTGTACTTGAACTACCGTAAGTGTCTGATTTGACTGTCAAGAAGAGCATCTGTCTTTGTAAAACCATGCCTCAAATTATCATGACAAATCTCACTATGTTGACAGGCATATGTCAAGAGGTAAGCTGAAATAATCTGTTAGGCAGGGCCCACCTTTCTTTGTGCAAGATTAATCCTGGTCCTGCCTCGACAAAAAACACAGTAATGATGATGATGATGATGATGTCTGTCAATGACATCCTCATCATCATCATCTGACCAATGTTGAGACTAATTCGGAAGGATATTCTACCTTCCCATTTTATTCATAAGTGCAAGCTGGGCAGTTTGCCTAGGTACAAGGATACAAGTTCAGTGATAGCTATACATCTGGTCTGGTGCTCCTGCTATATATTTAGATTTTTTTTGTAAAATTCATAGAAGAATCTGCAATGTTATTGGTCCTGACCCGGCATCTCAGCATCAGTCACTTTCCTACCACTGTATTGTAGCTTCCTTGTTCCTTTTCTATAAATACTTTCACGGTAAATATTCTGATAAACGTTCCTCTTTGATACCTAGACTTTATGAATTTAAGTTCAGTACTAGATTGACAATAAGGTCTCATCATTTTACAGTTGAAATAACTTGATATAATCATAAGTTATATTCTATTAGTTTCTTCGCTCACACTTCTCATCTGTGGAACTTTTTTCCAGCTTCTTGCTTTCCAGTCAACTATGATTTTCAAAAATGCAAATGCAATCTCAGTCTTTATCTTGTTTTCGTAATTCTTGTCTTTTGTTTTTCTCTCTCCTTAATAGTGTATTTTTTCTCATATTCTCTAACACTCGGTAACCTTTTGTGTTCTAGTGACTTTATTGCCTTACTTGGGGTGAAATGATTAGCAAAAACCCTGAATATTTGTTAAATGAAATAGCAATGTGCTTGGTCTTATGATCTCAGTACTGAGCATAGCTAATACTGAATTCATTTGAAAGTATTGGAAACTCTTTACATTAAGTCCTACCAGTCATCTCTCTGTCAGCAGAAGGAGTGGTTGGTGGGCTTAAATGTAATTAGTCTATAAGTATTATATTTTCTTTCATATAACATTTGTTTTTAGGTTTGCATTTTTAGTCACTGTGCATATTTTTGTCCTTGATCTTAGCTCTGATAAGGACCAATAAACTGGTTTAGCGGTACTTTTTGTTATTTGTATTTTGATATTACCATTTTACAGTAATATTTTTTTGTTACCGTTCTTTTTTTGTTATGAATTTTCTTCTTGTTTTAACATTTCCATTTTTTATTGCTTTAATGGAATTTTGTATCCCTGCAAAAAATATTTCAATAACAGAATCGTCCTGGGTAAGATGTTAAACTACATCCACGTCCTGGGTAAGACAATAAACTACATCCAGCAGCAAGGCCTCTGATAAAGAGGTTTTGAGGAGCGTGGAACCACCTCTTAATTGCTGGTGTTCCCAGGTCCACCCTGACCCAGGGTGGTAGCAACAGTTAGGGTCCAAGCTATGGGCAAATAGTTAACTATTACCAGCAATACTTTTTGAAAAAAATTATTACCCGCAATACAATTTTGAAGGAAAAATATTACCAGAAACAGATTTTTGACAAAACAAAATATTACCAGCAATAAAATATGTCGGCATTAAATAACCCATTGAGGTTGATATACCGTAAAACAAAATAAACCAAACCAATCAATAACAGAAATCTATATCCATGAATATATCTAGTGTAACAAACTTTACTTAATAGAATTTCTCCCAGCACTGGCCCTTACCTGGCAGTGCTTATTTTCTCTCTTAATAACATGCGAAAGGTTGAATTGTGTTATATGGTACCAGTAATGAGAAGCAATACTTAACCTGACCGGAACCAATCTATTGGAAGATATGGATTCGTAACTTTTTGCAAGGAAATTAATATGAATTGAGAACAAACTCCAACTGACGACTGTAAGGCAAATTCTGCACATCCTTAAATATGGATATTTTAGGGAAAATTATGGCAAAGTGGAAAAGTTTTTGTGTAACGTGTTTTATCCTTTAAGATTTCATCAGACTAAAGTAATATTTATGTTGACCGAAGGAGAACGGACTCTAGTAGTTTTAAATTTGAATTTAATTTTCCCTTAAATATATGTTTTGTGCATATAGTCCAGTTGATTTCTTTTAGTTTTTTTTGTTAATGTTTCTATCACTTTACCTATTAAATATCTGTTATAGCGTACCTATGGATGGTAATGGGCATGTCTCCATTCACATAAATACAGTAGTAAATACTGTATGTTGGTCTCCAGTTGGAGAGTCATTGTGGAATTCACCTGACTCACTTCTAGCAGTTGACTACTTTTTCTACATGCCACTGGCGAATCTTATATGCATTGTTTGTGTCCTAAATATTATCGTTCATTACCAACCTTTGTTTGATTATTCTATTGAGTAACCTTTCCTAGATTACAACAATATCACACATTGTGATAATAGAAGACTTGACAACAAAGGCAAAATGTCGTAAGAACCTGGACATAAATTTACTTTGGATAGGCTAGTGACTAAAGCACTTTCTATACATTTTCCTTTTAGTAAATTTTTATCTTTTAATTAGAGCAGTATTTATTAAATCAAAATTATGGTCAAACTCATTACGGTTAACAACTAATGCACTGAGTGTGTTGTTTTGTAAAAGATCCCTTTTGTGTTCATATAATCTTTTATTTAAATTCCTTGAAGTTTCTTCTATATATTCCTTGTGGCAATCATTACAATTGGTAGAGTAAATTGCTCCTTCAAGATTTAACTTATTTTGTTTTGTATTAATTATGTTTTTATTGTTTTGGAAGTAGTTGTAGCAAATGTTAAGCGGAGATAAATTCTTTTCAATTGTAGTTGTGATAGAGTTAGTGGGCAGAACAATATATTTTGATTCACTGGGTTTGTCAGGAAGATCCACTTTTCTTTTTTGAAACATTTTATGAGCCTTTTGTGTTGCGTTGAATATGAAATAATTTGGTTATTGGAAGAGATTTAAAGTATTTTCAATGTATTTCTCCTCGTCATGTAAATACTGAGGGCTACAAATTCTGAGTGCTCTTATATATAGATATGCAAATGTAAATTTTTGACATCTCATATTGCAAATATAGCTTAGAAGTAGTTAATTGTATAAATAATCTGAGAATTTATAAAAAGCAGGCATCTCTATAACGACGAGTGTCATGGTCATGTCACTCGGTTCAATTTCTTGCTTGATTTGCATCTAATTCCTAACAAAATAATTTTCTTTCTAAACGTACCATTTATCGACCTGACACTCAATAAACAACAAGAAACAGAGAAAAGAGTGTTGAACAGATTTGCAATAGCAATCTTCCTATATGGCATTGAATGTTGGACAATTTCTTCACAGATGATGAGAATACTTGAGGCAACAGGGATGTGGTTCTACAGAAGGGTGTTGAGAATACCATGGGTGGAGCATGTAAGCAATGAGGATGTTTTAAGGAAACTTGAAACAAAAAGAGCACTTCTACTTAGAATCAGAAAGAGACAATTGAAATTTCTGAGACACATAATGAGGAAACAGGGCTTGGGGAATTTGACATTCACAGGGCATAACAATAACAAAAGTGTCAGTGGGTGGCAACAAGCCACTTACCTAACCACCTTATGCGAATGGATAGCAGAATGGAGAATAGGTGGACTGGTAAAAAGACAAATATTGCCAAGAACTACAAAGCATAGAGAATTCTGGAGAACCCTGGTCATCCACGTCCTGAAGGGACATGGCACATAGAAGAAAATAAATCTTATTCTTATTAAAGTTGTTATGTTTTTCGTAATTTTTTGACAGCTTAGAAAAGACTTTGGAAATGTCTGAATTAAAGTTTTTACAATGCATTCATTTATTTAAATTATGTAAAAGTTTGGCGACGAGGTTGAGATCCAAAGTTGTTGTAGAGTTACTTTCTGCAGTGGAAACTGTATTTGGACTAAATTCGGTCCTAAATAGGTTCAACGTACAAAAATGTTAGGAACTTGTTATAATAAGTATTACGCAGAGTAATCTAGTTGTGGTAGCTGACTACTTTTGTATTTGACTCCCCGTCGACCCTCACTGACTCCTCTTATATTAGGTGGGAAAGTCTATTATCTATAGACTAGGTGTGTTTCACCATAACAAAAAGACAATAAGCAATTTAATTAATACAATACAGGTATACCGCAACCGTATGTTGGTAATTTGTTCCAGGAGAGGTGAAGAGGTGACTTAAGACAAAAAATGACTTAAGTTGAATTTACTTGTCTCCGAATTTACTTGTCACTAGACTAAACCACAAGTAACCATTCCTAGTTGTGTATTTTATTTATAAATGCATTTTAAATAATATATGGTCAATAAGAATCTATTTTAAGCTTAAAAACAAATAAATTTTAGTTTTTAATATAGTACAGAAAAAAAAGTAATCTAAATTTACGAATACATGTATGTACATATTTGTAAATGTAGAGGTTTACAATTTGGCAATTTTTACAGTACATCAAAGACTCTTTATTTGTGAATGTGGTTTGCTCTAAGACATTATAAAATAAAATGATTTTGTAAGGTTAAATAACAAATACAGATATTAAAATTATTTTGCAATAGTAGAAAATAAACTAATTTATGTTGAATTTACCAACATTTACTTTCAATTTGTTTATTTACTTGTGGACGTAGATGGCTGTGGATTGTCAGCATCAACAGCTGTGATGCGGGCTGTTGTTTGATATGCTTTTTAATAATGTCATCCACATACAGGCCTGTTTCACTGTATCACAGCTCATCAGTGCAGTGAGACATCTGATCAAAATCTGACCAATTTGGCATCAGTCAGATTTTCTACCCCTGAGCTATCAGTGCATGGCAGAGAGAAAGGGAAGTTCTAGCATATTATTTTTATGAATGCAAACAAACGCCAGACAGCCATAGTGCTTGATTCATTTTTAATGAAGAGCGTTGCATTAGTGGAGATGGCTGCTTTTTAAAATTATCCTCTCTCTCAACAGTGCTCAACCAAAATTATCAAGAGCATAATAATGTCATCCACATTCAGGCCTGTTTTGCTATATACAGCTCATCAGTGCATTTGGACATCTGATTGCTTCAAGCCGAGATCGAAACCCAACCGATTTGGCATCAGTCAGAATTTCTACCCCTAAGTAAGTGTTCTGTCTAGTAGAAATAATACACACTGCTTAAAAAAATTGACTGTCTATTCAAAAATTGTTATGCAGTATAAATAATGTTTGAAGTAATAAAATAAAAATGTTGGATTAAAAATAAATCTATTAATTCTTTTATATATATATATATATATATATATATATATATATATATATATATATATATAATTATTTATTTGAATATTACAACATAAATATGTTATAAAATCACGACAAACATATTTATGTTGTAATATTCAAATAAATAATTATATCTGCTGTACTCTGTATTGAGCACTCTTTAAAGAATAGTAATTGTTGGTTATTGGAATTCACTCCATATATACCAATCCTAAACTTGTATATATATATATATATATATATATATATATATATATGCACATTTCATTAAAAATGACTGACAAGGTGCTTTTATTTAGTTTTTTATATAATTTCTCGTGCGATCTAATAAAGTTTTTCTTTGCAGAGGATAAATTATATAAAAACTGTCCGAATGTTCAAGAATCAACTTTCGTAAATAATTATATAGGCCACACTACAAATTGTTTAACACGCAGACTAACTCTACACCTTTCTGGCAATAGCTCAATTAGATCTCATTTAAATATTCATGGAGACCTACCAGACACTATTCGGAATATACTTGTCGACAACACTAATATAATAGCATCATCCACTTGCAAAAAAAGGCTAAAAATAATGGAAGCCTTACTAATAAAAACAAACAAACCAACACTTAATAATATTAATTTTGAACATGGACATAATATCTTGACCGTGTTTTGAAACAAAAAAAAATGAATCACTTTATAAAACATACATATAACAAACCATTTCTATTTCTAATTCTAACAGTTGAAATATAATCCTTGAAAATGGTTAAATGTATAGCCGAAAGCGCTCGGATAAAAAGAACATTCGGACAGTTTTTATATAATTTATCCTCTGAAAAGAAAAACTTTATTAGATCGCACGAGAAATTATATAAAAAACTAAATAAAAGCACCATGTCAGTCGTTTTTAATGAAATATGCATGAAAGAAGGATGCTGCCTAAATACACAAATATATATATATATATATATATATATATATATATATATATATATTATCCTAACATTTCCCATACAGAGAAATTAAGACATATATAAAACCAAACAGTAAGTGAAGGGGGTAAATAAAAAGAAGATCATCAAAATGGACACGATACAGCCCTGGTAATATGTCTTATGTTTCTGTTTAAGATACATGGAAATTTATACCATCTGCTGTGTTGTAGCATACATACGGATGATAATGGGTATGTCCCCATTCACATAAATAAAGTAGTAAATACTGTATGTTGGTCTGCAGTTAGAGATTCATTGTGTAATTCACTTGACTCACATCTAGCAGTTGACTACTTATTCTACGTGCCAATGGCAAATGTTATATGTGTTGTTCTTGTCCTAAGTATTATTGTTCTTTACCAACCTTCATGTGATTATTCTATTCAATAACCTTCCCTAGGTTACACCATCCTGACACTCAATCTCATACCCCACTCCATTATGAGCTATGCTCCAACTGACTATTCTCACCAATTTGCTGCCATGTGAATCTCAGGAGTCCCTTAAGCCTTAAGTAAATTCCTTCTGTCAAAAGAGAGATAATCACATTCTCTATGCCTGAAACCATTTTTATAAATATTTACATTACATTTTCTTGTTTAATTTATTGGAAATTCTTCTTTGTTTACAATGTTTTGCTGAATTTGTATGAATGGAAGTAAAGTAAAATATATATCATATTCTGAGTGAGCACATTGCAAACCTTATCATACGTGTCCTGTCCAGCATCTGTTTCTGAACGGGATTGTCTTCTCTTAACTTGTGCGCTAAACTAATGAACTCCTGTTAAACTTTGCACACACTCCTATCTTTCAGGTTCTGGGCTATGAACGTCCAAATCCATTGTTTTGTTTTTTTCTGAATTAATAGTTTCCACAAGACATTAAAACCTACGCTATGTTGGCTGTTTGAGTTTTTGTGCATTGTATGTGCATAGATTCTTTCAACTTGCCTATTCTCTTGGTCTTATTATTCTGACTTAATTTCATGACGTTTGGACAGCTCCCAGCTACATAAGCACTGGGAATTATGTCAGTGAGAGGGAAAACAGGCTCTGTTAGAGAAAAAGGATTTTGAGGATATTTGAAATTAACACCAGAGAATAATTAAAACACCTTGCCTAATATTTTAGACATTAATAAATATTTGTCTTTTTAATCTTGAATGATTATTTTAAAAGCCCACGTGATATTATTACTTTGCAAATCTATCTATCTATCTATCTATCTATCTATCTATCTATCTATCTATCTATCTATCTATCTATCTCAGTCTTTTCCTTATCTATCTATCTAGCTATCTATCTCATTCTTTTCATCTATCTATCTATCTATCTCAGTCTTTTCCTTATCTATCTATCTATCTATCTCATTCTTTTCATCTATCTATCTATCTTTCTATCTATCTATCTATCTATCTCAGTCTTTTCCTTATCTATCTATCTCATTCTTTTCATCTATCTATCTATCTATCTCAGTCTTTTCCTTATCTATCTATCTATCTATCTCATTCTTTTCATCTATCTATCTATCTATCTATCTATCTATCTATCTATCTATCTATCTATCTATCTATCTATCTATCCTAGTTTGTTTTTATCTTTCAATCTATCTGTTCCAGTTTATTTTTATTCTTTCTCAGTCTATTCTTATCTATCAATCTATCTCAGTCTATTCATATCTATCTAGCAATGTCAAGCCTAGTCAGTATCTAGATGGGTGACCACTTGGCAAGAGCAGGTACTTTAAGCTTGGATGCGCAGTGTGGATAACAGCTTGGAATTGGAAATCAGAGAGCTGAGTTCCAATAACCAATTGGATTTGTTATATTCACTTATGTGAAAATACCCTTGGGAATGGTAAGAATGCACCTCTTCTCCCCTTAGCTATGGGTTAATTAGTAAAACTTGTAGCAGTAAAAGTCATTATTATCTTAAAAAATTCATACAATCTGAAAATATTTTCGGGTTTTAAATAACTGGCAGGTATCCCCCCCAGGGCTCCATACTTTGTTCTACTCTATTTTTAGTTTTCTTTAATGACCTTCCTGATGACATCAGCTGTCAACTTGGTATCTGTGCTGATGACACAACAATTTACTCTTGCCTCAATAGTAAAGCTTATCAGTCTGATAAGGTCAAAATGGTAGCTGATGTCCAAAATGACCTCAAGTCCATCATTAACTGAGACAAAAGATGGCTTGTTAACTTTAACACCTCCAAAACTATACTTCTCGCCATTAATTATCTGAGAGATCCTTGCTGCCTTCCATCAGCATGGCTGATGCCATCCTCCAGGAAAGTGATCATTGCTCCTTCTCTGACTCACGTTCTCAGCTGATGTGAAGTGGAAAAACTATATTGAATTCATTCTAGATCAGCTGCTAAGAAAGTGGGTTCATTATATCAAGCAAGACAATTTTTCTCTCCGGAATCTATCTTACATATCTATAAGTCTCCTACTCATTTATGCTTAGAATATTGTGGCCACATATGGTCCAGTGTCCCTGCTATTTACCTTGAGATCCTTCATAAAATCCAAAGAAGAATCTGCAATGTTATTGGCCCTGATCTGGCAGCTCAGCTTCTGTCACTTTCCCACCACTGTAAGGTTGCCTCTCTATATCTTTTCTATAAATACTTTCATGGCAATTGTTCAAATGAACTCTTCACTATGTTACCGAAACTTTATGAATTTAAGTGCAGTATTAGACTGTGCATTTAGAGATCATCAATTTACAGGACAGCTGGCTAGATGTAGCTGTAAGTTCTATGCTAACAGTTTCTTCACTTAGACTTCTTGCTTGTGGAACTCCCTTCCAGCTCCATGCTTTCCAGCCAAATTTTATCTGCAAAAACTTAAATGCAATGTCAACTGCTATCTGCTGTCCACCTCTTGTCTCTTTCTGCTCATTAATGTTTCTGTTCCTAATTCTTCTACACCCTTTAACCCCTTGTGTTTTAGTGGCATCACTTCCTTGCTTGTGGTGATTCAAATTTAAAAAAAAAATAAGATTGATAAACCATAAAATATGAGGGTCATTCAATAAATAAGTTGAATTTTTCGGTATAAGGACTTCTAATACAGATAGAAGCTTACTTTTTTTTTTTCAACGTAGTCTCCCAGCACTGTCACACACTTTTCCCATCTGTACACAAGCTTCCGTATTCCCTCAGCGTAAAAATCTTTGGACTGATGTCTCAGCCAGCCGCTCACAACACTTTTGACTTCATCGTCACTTTTAAACTTCGTGCCTCTCGTGAATGCTTTCAAGGGACCAAACAGGTGAAAGTCTGAAGGGGCAAGGTCTGGGCTGTAAGGGGGAATGAGGGAGCAGTTCCCAGCCGAGCTCGTTGATGGTCTGCACGGTTTGGGCTGCTGTGTGAGACCTTGCATTGTCATGATGCAAGATGACTCCTTCTGACTTCTGCGTTTGTCCCAACAGATAAGCTCAAAGCCCTTGCAATGTCATCCACTGTCACCCTTCTGTCAGACTGAATGAGGTCATTGACTGATTCGATCACCTCAGGAGACCCCACCTCTGTAGGCCTCCCAGGCCTGTCTTCATCCTCAACACTGCTCCGTCCTTCTTTAAACAATTTAGCCTACTTGTAGACATTTTTTTGGCTGAAACATGTGGCACCATACACAGTTGACATTCTCCTATGAATTTCAACTGGTTTGCACCCTTCAGCAACCAAAAACTTGATAACTGACCGTTGTTCAATCCTGGAGCATGTTTCTTGGTCGGCCATCTTTGTTAATCGGCAAAACTCTCAACGTTTTTTTTTAATCTGCAAAAGAAATTAAATCCATGTGAAAAAGAAGTAAAACAAAAAAAAAATAAAAAAGAGTAACCTTCTATCTGTATTAGAAGTCCTTATACCGAAAAATTCAACTTATCTATTGAATGACCCTCGTACAATTAATAATCAAAAAAATCTGAACATTTAATGTTAGTGCAATTAAATTGATATATCACAAAAACCATTCACAACCAAGTAATGAAACCCAATTTGGCATCAGTTGAAGTTTCTACCCTTGATCTAGAGCATTGTGTTAGTGGAGATGGCTGCTGTTTAAAATTACCCTCTCTCTCAACAGTGCTCAACCAAAATTATCAAGAGCATAATAATGAGTTTTAAGTAAATTCCTTCTGTCAAAAGAGAGATAAGCACATTCTCTATACCTGAAACCATCTATATAAATATTTACATTACATTTTCTTGTTTAATTTATGGAAATTCTTCAGAAATCAATTTGTTTACAATGTTTTGCTGAATTTGTATGAATGGAAGTAAAGTAAAATAAAATCAATAAAAGTAATCAGTTAATTAAGATCATAGTTTCTGTTTTGGAAAGGTTTACCTTTAAGTCCTACTTCTTGGAACAGTTGGTAAAGAATGTTGATTTTTTGTTCAAGATCATTCTTATCCCAACATAGAATATTTATACCGTCAGTACACCCACCCCATCATTTAATACACTGGCTATTTTATATGAAAGTAAATTAATTTCTCTTTCAAATGATACCAAAATTTAGCCTTCTTGGTATTACTGGTTTGAAATATCATTATGAGGTCTTGGAAATATTCTACTTTTAAATGTTGCATATTTCTGGTTGCCTCGAGTTGATCATGTGACAAGTGTTAATGTTGTATGTTAAAGTACAATGCTGTCCAATTGCGGGCATATTCAGATGCTCCTGAACTGTAAGTCTGTGAAAATTTATGAGCACGTTTAGCCATCTCTGACGTTAAAGGATTAAACTGATATTCCTGCTGACGTTTCCTCAAAGAGAAAATATATTTTAATGTGTGCAAAATTTCTAGCTGTTGTACAAACTATAATAAAGACTTTACTTTTTAGATTTGTATCAAAATTTGTTTTCAAAAAGAGAGGATAATAATCTTTGGCACATACTTAATGAGAATCTATAGAATTTTTGAAAAAAAAAAAGTTTTATATAATCAAAAATTGCCATATTCATTAGTCAGAGGCTATAAGTACTTAAATGATCTTTCTTTGACCTAACATTGTTAGGTTTTCTTTCTTTCTGTATTCTATTTTTGAATGAACTCCAGAGTTCAAGCAGATGCCTATTAATGCTTGTAGCCTTGTACTGCTGTTTTAAGAAGGAGAAAAAAGACGACCATTGTCTGCTGGTATATCTGATGTTAATTAAAAGAAAATTTCTTTCTGTTTTTTTTTTTGTTGTGTAGCTTCTGCATTCATAGATAACCACATAGACTACAAAAAAAGAAAAAAAAAATTTTATGTAGAAACCAGCAGAGGTTTCAATGAAGTACAAGCCCATTCAAGTTTCATCATTTGCTGTTCTGAAAAAAGTAGCAAGATTCTTCAGTGTGTACTATGTAGTGCTCTTCAGGTGCAATGGGTTGAGGGAAGAGGAATGGCTGACTTTTCTTTTCATTTAAATTTCATTTAATAATCCCAAAAGTACTGGTTCTAATAATAATTAAAATCTTTTTATTTAAATACTGGCTTTATTGATCAGATAAATGCTGATTTTATTAATCTGATAAATACTGGCTTTAATAATCTGATAAATACCGACTTTAATAATCCGATTAATAATGGCTTTAATAACCTGATAAATACCGACTTTAATAATCCAATAAATACTGGCTTTAATAATCCAGTAAATACTGACTTTAATAATCCAATAAATACTGGCTTTAATAATTCGATAAATACTGACTTTAATAATGCAATAAATATTTTAATAATCTGGTAAATACTGACTTTAATAATCTAAAAATAAAAATCTTTTCATTCAAATATGCCAGTATTTAAATGAAAAGATTTTTATTTTAAGTCTTCAATTTCAATCACAATTTTTTTAACCTGTAATTTCATGAAGTAAGGAAAATGTAAGTCATTACACATCTATTGAATTATTCATTATTCAGTTTGTTACATTAACTTCTGTATAAATATCTCTTGCAATGTTATGAATCCATTTTCTCCTCCCTAGCTATGGGTTAAATAGTAGGACTTGTATCCTGAAAAAATATCATTCTTGTTTCAAAAAATTGTTAATGAAATATTCACTATCAAAAAAAGAATTGTTCTTTCAATCAAAAATATGTTTTGGCTTTTAATAACCCACAATGCATTGATAAGTCATAGAAAATAAATCAGTTAATTAAGATCATAGTTTCTGTTTTGGAAAGGTTTATCTTTAAGTCCTACTTCTTGGAACAGTTGGTAAAGAATGTTGATTTTTTGTTCAAGATCATTCTTATCCCGACATAGAATATTTATACCGTCAATACACCCACCCCATCATTCAATACACTGGCTTTGAGAGAAAAAAACAGGAATGCTGGTTTCTTTTTATAGGTTCATTTAGGATGTGCGATAAAATGTTAAAATGATCAATTTTTTAACATCAGTGCTTGCACATGTGCAGATTATTCGCATAGCCTAAATCTGCACCAATCCTGTTGAGTGGCATACTTTCAAACTTGCCTTGAACACCTATTGGGTGTAGAGCTCACTCTCAACCTCAAATGGAATGTGTATATTCATACCATCATAAAATTTGCTGGAAGAAGTGTCAGTTCCTTGTATCATTCCAGAAAATACCTAACTCCTGTTATTTTTACAAGAGTCAGATCAAACATTGCTGCCATATCTGGCTGGTGCTGTCCAATCCTCACTGTCCAGCCTCAACAGAATTCAAAAGCAGTTATGTGGCCTTATGGGTGATGACTTATTCTCCACTCTGAAATCCTTATCCCTCAGATGAAATTCTGCCAGCCTCTATCTACTCGATTGCTATTACTATGGAAGATGTTCGGACGAGTTTACATACCTTAGTGCAACTAGATTGGACATTCACAGTTAGGAGCCACCATACCATGTTCCCAGTGGAAAACCATCCTCCCCGTTTGTGTTCCTTTGATAAGGAGAAAGTTCCATTAAGACAAATTCTTTCTCAGAACTTTTGATTTGTGGAATAGACTCCTGAGAAGTTGTTTCTCTAACAACTACAATCTTGGTTGCTTGAAGTCTACAGTCAACCAATATCCATCATATACATACATTTCTTACTTCCTCCTTCTCCCTTCTGTGTAACAACATCACTCAATAACCCTCTACCTTGAGTGGTCCTCGGGCCTTGTATAGGTGAACTAACTGTAAAAAATAAGAAAAAGAAAACAAAAATTACTTCTACTTTACTTAGTGCATCTCCTTTGATAAAAAATTTAAATCCTATTGGCAAGAAGGTCAGCTTTAGTGATCACCCGCTTGTACCTTTTTTTTTTACTGTTTCTGTCACATTTTTGTTTTGTCAGAATTCTTATATAGATTTTCCAAAGATGAATTGTTTTACGAATGATACATGCCTCATTCTGTATCTTATCTAGGGCTTCAGCTATTGGCGACTGTTGAGAAACCAGTTCCACAGATCATCTGAGCATTACATTAATTTCTCCCTGTTTACTTCACAATATCCCTTGGAATATAGGTAGACAGAGATCATTAGCCTTGGTTGGCAGTTTGTTTAGGAGAAGAATCATTCTGATTTCAAAACTGTAATAAATGTGATTACTTAGTCACCCTGATGATAATCCTTCAATTAGCCAATGGACTCCTCTTTGTGATGAGGACAGATGAGCTTCAGCACAGTAGCCAGTTTCTGAGTAATGGTTGGAAGATGATTTGGGACCCATCAACATCACATTTTTATTGATGAATATTGTGGATGTTTGATGTTCAAGTAGTGTAATTGATAGCGGTCCAGAATGGGAAATCAGAAAGCTGAGTTCAAATTCCAGTCAAGTTCATGACATTCACTTAAAAACCCTTTGGTAAAGGCATGAATCCATCTCTTCTCTTGCTGTAGTTTAAATAGTACAGCAAACTGGGTTCTCTGAGGAGAAGGACAATTCTGAATTCAAAACTGTAACATTTGTCTATAGTCCCCAGCGTTCAACAAGAATTGGTTAGTTGTTAAGGTAAATCTTCAGACATGTTGTTCTCTTGAGTGTCCTGAATCATGCCAAGATCTTGACCACTTTGTTGAAAATATTTTGTCAGGATACGAAGATTGTTTCTAAATTATTTCACCACGTAAGCCACATTCTCTTTTGCACTAGAAATTTCCAAATCATGCACCAGTGGATTTATATGCATACTTTCATTATACCTTATCATACTAATGTTCACCCAATACAATGCTCACGAGCCACTCAAAGTAGAGGTTTATTGAATGAGGTGTATGGTATGAATGTAAGAGGAAGAAGTAAGAAGGGGAAGTTATGAGGATATGGAGGATAGATAACAATTGAACTTTAACTTGAAAAGGTTAATAGTGTAGTCATCTGGGAAGAGCATCCATACTGGAATCTTTTTCACAAAGTAGCACTTCTTAGAAAGAAGCCTTCTGGATGAAATATCTTTCTTGCCAAAAGAATACATAGGGAATGAGGATGATTCAACCTGTTGGATGTGGCAAGGCTGGTCTTGGTTGTAAAGGTCTAAACTGTTAGCATTAAAGAATGGAGCTCATAGGAACATTTGCAATAGACTAGATATAGGCTTGCAACATTTCATCTGTGGGGAAAGGGTCTGTTGGGTGGAGGAAGATAAGCCATTACCCCACAAGGTCCTGTAGGGGATGATGGTAATTCAACTGGGTGGACATAGCATGGCAGATTTTGGCAGTGAAGTCATTGAAGATGATAACCACACTAATGATGTGGAGGAAAGTGATGGTGACAACTAGTGACTACTAGCATCCATGCCTGACTAATTTTATGGAAGCTACTGGCAACCATCAATATTACTGATAGCTTTCTGAATTATTTTGTCTATTTATAAATGATGAAATAATAACTTTATTCATCAACAAGACAAATATGAGTCAAGTGAAAGAAAGTGCAAACAAATAATAGTGTTGTCTTGTATGTAAACCCAAGGAACTCCACAAGGAGTAATAAAAGTTAAGGTACATTGAATTATTTATTTATTTTTTAAATGTATTTCTTTTCTATTTTGTGTTTTTTATTTTGTGTTTCAAGTGTTTGGTATCAACATCAAAACATGCATGCAAAACATAATGCATTACATCAAAATATTGCTCATTCATTCTTTTATTAGTGTACAAAAATTAAAATCTATATGCACAATACAAAGAAAATTATAACAATTTTAAAATAGTAGGTGTTCATATTTTTGCAACCTCAAAAATATGCAGTAGCAGGGGAGACAACTCTAGAAAGAAATCAGCATGGTAAAAGTTAATTTATGAAAAGCCAAGGAAAATATCTTGATGGCTGAATAGTCAGCACCTGCTCACATCCAAGCATCAGGATAATCATCCTTTCTCCTTATTCCCTTTCTCCCCACTGGTGGCAGTGGCCAACATGGCTGTGAAGTCAAGCCTTCAAAATCATCATCGGAGTCCTAATCAAAGAAAAACTCCTGTTTAAAGGCTTTGTTAGATATTGACACAGCCATTTTTCTTTACAAAAATCATGAAAAAATTAACATGGGTTTAATCGGTGTCACATCTAATGTAGAGTCTAGAAGAATTCAAAATGGCATTCGAAAATAGAAGCTTAACCTTCTACCAAACCAGTAGTAGGCGATTTCGAGCTTAAAATACCAGAAATAACAGTTGACAAGTGTTTATTTATAGCAACCATCTCAAGGTGACAGAATGTGCCTAGAGTAGCGAAAGGAGAGAAATCTATGGCAATTATTGTTGCCTGCAGTGTGGCAAAGTTAATGTCACTTTTTGACTTAATTGTGTAATTCATCATTTGGTGTTGATGCAAAAGTATGACTATTGACTAAATACTTTTTATTCATATAAATTGTGAAATCTTTTATGTCTCAAAGAAGAAAATCCTCTTTCAGTTCATATAGAATGGTTCTGCAGAACCACAAATAGAAAACTTTATTTATTTTTTCTAAATTGTTCACTCTAATATCTGTCTATATTTCTGAGGTATTATGTACACTATTTACATTATTCAGACTATTGTCCTCATCTTTGTTGCCATATTTATTTAATGTTTCGGCCATTGTACGCTCCAGCCTTCTTCTCAAGGACACATTGTACAGTGGATAAAGGCATTAGTTAGATCCAGTGACAGGACTCAAAGAGTGTGAGTTAAGATAACTGATAAGTGACATCCATTAAAACATGGCACCTAAAACTAGGACAGTCTACCCCAGTGAGTGAAATAAAGGCTTCAGTTCGACATTCCAACCACCTGAAGAAGGCTGGAGCATACAACGGCTGAAACGTTGTAATAAATATGGTGACAAAGATGAGGACAATAATCTGAATAATGTAAATATTGGCCACTCTATATGAGGTCTGATAAAAAAGTAATGATACTGGGGCTATGAAAAGAAAACTACAACATATATCAGTTTGGTAGTTAATCTCCTTTCAATTAGTCCCTTTCTGAAGCCACACATTTTATCCAGTGTCATTTCCATTGATGGAAGCATTCCTGGAACTCTTTTTTTGGCATAGCAAGCAGCTGACTTGTTGAATTCTCTCAGATTTCATCAATGGCCTTGAAATCTTGTTCCATTCAAGTGGAATTTGATTTTTGTAAAGGAAAAGGTTGCAATGTGTGAGATCTGGAGAATATGGTGGTTGTCGGACCTGGGGAATGTTGTGCTGAACAAGCTACAAAAAACAGAAGGGATTGAGAATGTTATAAATTATATATGTGTGACAGTGTTCAAAGGTCAATCTGTGCCAAGTGGCTACATACTTTAGCTCAGTTACCATAGCAACAGTCCTGGTACTTTTTGATCAGACCTTGTGCAACCAATTTCTGAGATCAATGATTAAAAATTAACACTGTAGTTCTTAAAGAGAACCATCCTTCCTCAAATCCATCCTGAGTATGACAATAAACTACATCTGCATCCTGGGTAAGATGATAAACTACGTCCAACAGCAAGGCCTCTCATCAGGAAGTTTTGAGGAGCGTAGAACCACTTCTTAATTGTTGGTGTTCCCAGATCCACCCTGACCTGGAGTGGTAGCACCTGTAAAGGTCCCAGATATGGGAAAATAGTTAACCCCTAAACTGGGGTCAAAACACTATAAAAGTGTAAAAATAGGTTTTAATACCAGAAATACTTTTTTGTAAAAAATTATTACCAGTAATACATTATTACCAGCAATAGATTTTTGAAGAGAAAAAATATTACCAGCAATACATTTTTGGACAAAAATATTACCAGCATAAAAAACTTTTATTTGGCAACCCATTGAGGTTGATATGCAATAAAACAAACCAAACCAAACCTTCCTCAAATCTCATTGATTGGTATTAAAGAATGAGAAAGAACTTTTTCAAATAACAGAAACCATATCAGTTGAAGACTACCAACAATGGCAACAACTAAAATGGATAGCACATGTAACTCAAGGAGAAAATAATGACATAATGAAGATGTTATAATCTTCCTAAAACCAGATCTTCTGATTCATGTTACGCAAATTTCCCCCACTGGCCGGATGTGAACGTTCCAAAACCCCCAAAAGGAGCTAAAAATTCTGTAAACTGCACATTGGCTCCACACATAGTTTCCATTTTACTTACACACTCAAAGGAAAATACAATCCAGATTTTCCATCCAATACCACCCACTCCTGCCTCAAGAAACAAAATAAAAATTGAAGTTGATCTGAGCCTAAGAAAAGGACATAAAAGTCCATCAAAGGGGCATCTTCAGAGCCGGTCAGCACAACAGCCAGGATTCACACACTCATCAGAACATGGCCTCTCACCTCCAAAGACAACTCGTCGTCATCGCAGTAAGTCACAACTCACCTTCCCTCACTTACCGTACGCCTCTGTGGATGACTTTACAATTCTACTTATCTTTTTCTTTCAACGAGAGAAATTTACGCCAATTCAACATTTGCTGTATTTTTTGTTAATACAATTATTTATTTCTTAAACCTCCATTGCTTCTTCTTTGTTCTGCCACCATATACTTAATATAACAAAGATATTGATGATCCACATTACTAAGGCTACAATGGAAACCCCCCACAACATTACTGGAAAGAGCAATATCAGTTCGTGGATTTGAGAAACCTATTTTCATGAAAAACTGTTTTAAGGGAAAGATTTTATAAAATTCAGTCAAAATCAACTCTAAATTTTCAGACAATGAATAACAAATGTTTCCTTATACAGGGAATGGTTAATCATACCACTACATATAAAGTTTAGAGTGAATACAAGTTTCTACTGCTTTTGTTTAATAAACCCTACTTGATTAGATCAATAGTGAAATAAGGAGTTTTATATATAAATGTTTAGAATTTTCATAGGTTTTGATTATTTGTTTATCACACTGAAATTTCTTACTGAACATTTTAAAAACCGTTTTCTTTCAGTGTCAAACTTGATTCAAGTGAATGAGTATTTTCTGAACCGGACTGATCGACTACACACACGAGAATACGATCATCGTAAATGTTGGATCCATGAATATTTCCATGAAGGGCGGCCAAGATGCTTAAAAGGTCAGTTTGATTTTGAAATATGATGTGATGCGCGTAAAAATTAAGCAAGGAATTAAGGCACCAAACTGTTTCCTCGGAGAAGGACATTAAAAAAAAGACTTTTTAGTGAATTGGTTTCTTTATTTCTGGAGTGATGTCAGATGTAGGGAATGACTGGTTTGCTTGAATTACTCTGATTCTTTTCAGTCACATTTAACAGATTGAATGCCCAAAACCAATTTTAGATTAAAAATAAAAATAAATTGGGCAATTAAGTGTGTAAACATTTTCCCACTCCAGTTTGAAATATTTATAAACAAGTACTTAAATCAGAGTAAAGGAGTAGGAGTAAAGTCAGTGGGTTTCAATAAGAAAAGCCAAAATGTTTTCTGTGTCAGTCTGACTTTAATGAAATCTATTTGTTTTTTTTTTGTTTTATGGCATATCAGCCTCAGTGGCTTATTTAATGCTGACAAGAGTTTTACAATATATTCGTATGAACAGAATATATATTCTTTGGAAGGAAACTTTGTAGATCTGGTTTCATTGATATATTGTTGGAAAGAGGGTTGTTGTCGAGAGTCTGGTTTCATTGATGTATTCTTTTCAGATATACAGTTTGTAGAGAAATTGATTTTGATATTCTCATTTGTTTTTTTAATATTTGGTAGAGTCCTCCTCTTTTGAGAAATGATATATCATCCACTTTTACTTTCTCGAACAGCTCATACATACTGTTTATATTATAATATTTTGTCTTGAGAGTTAAGATCTAAGCACTCGGTTAATATATGTTTAATAGTACATGTTGTTTTATTGGTTGGTCCTTGTTTAGTAAGTACAAGTGGGTTATTCAATAAGAAAAGCCAACATTTTTTTGTGTCAGTCTGGTTTTAATGCAATCTATTTGGTTTGTTTTGTTTTGTGGCATATCAGCCTCAATGGGTTATTTAATGCTGACAAGATTTTTACAATAGATTCGTATGAATAAAATATATATTCTTTGGAAGGAAACTTTGTAGATCTGGTTTCATTGATATATTGTTGTAAAGAGGGTTGTTGTCGAGAGTCTGGTTTCATTGATGTATTATTTTCTGATACATGGTTTGTAGAGAAATTGATTTTGATATTCTCATTTGTTTTTTAATATTTGGTAGAGTCCTCCTCTTTTGAGAAATGATATTATATCATCCACTTTTACTTTCTCAAACAGCTCATACATATTATTTATACTATAATATTTTTGTCTTGAGAGAGCAAGATCTGAGCACTCGGTTAATATATGTTTAATAGTATATGCTGTTTTACATGCTTGGCATACTGGTTGATCTTTGTTTAGTAAGTATGAGTGGGTTATTCTCCTATGGCCAATACATACGCAGGCCAGTCCCACTTCTTCCTTTCAAGATTTTCTGGAAGTTGACTTTCATTCTCCTAGTTTGGACTGGATTGTGAAGAGTTTATTGTGTAGGTTATCATCTCAGTACCGTTGCCATTCCTTTTGTATGTATTTATTAATGACCACCTTAAAATCTCTGTATGGTGTCTTAATCTTTGTATCCACATTTGCATCTAAAGCCAACTTGGCTGCTAGATTTGCTTCATTATTACCTTTAACTCTGATGTGGCTAGGAATCCAGCATAGTACAATGTTTTTATGCTTGATAATATTTGCTCATTTTGCATAATATTTTCATAATAAGTTGGTTTTTGGATTTTTTCCTTCAAAGCCAACAGGACGGATAGTGAGTTCAAAATATTATAAAATCTTTTTTGTTTGCTCTTTGAGATAATGTTTAGAGCTAGCTCAATTGCATAAGCCTCTGCTGTGAAAATAGAGCTTCCCTTTGGGAGGCACCCTTTTTGGTAATATTTTGGCTCACTGCTGCACATCCTATCTTGTTTTCCCATTTTGACCCTGCTGTATAGATGGGTGTAAGGTAATGGAAGTTTGCCAATATGTCCTGAAACTTATCCTGGAATGTGAGTGGGTGCATTTTTTCTTTGGAGAGATTATGTCATTCTAGCAGAACTTCAGATTGCTTGATAGTCCATGGTGGAATACTGGCTGCAGCTGTTTCTTGTAGGGTTGTATAGTATTATCTTTTTGTCAGAATAGATTGCAATAATTCAGTTCAAAGGTACTGCAGTAAGCTGGGTTAGTCGGGCATGATTTTATTTTTACATAGTAGTGTTGTGCCAATTTAGTGCACTGTAAATGTGGAGGTGTTTCATGAGCTTCTGTATATCCACTGGGGATGTTCTAAAAGCCCCAAGTACTAATTGAGAATTTTCAGGTACAACTTTCTGGATGCCCCATATGTGAAACGAGCATAATTTAATTTTGAGCAAAGTAGTGATCTGTATAATTTGATCAACACTATTTACATTATTTGGACTATCATCCTCATCTTTGTTGCCATATTTATCACATTTCGGCAGTTGTACACTTCGGCCTTCTTCAGGTGATTGGAATATCGAACTGAACCCTTTATTTCACTTGCTGGGGTAGACTGTTCTAGTTCCATGTGCCATGTCTAATGGATGTCCTTAAATACACATGGCACAGTGGATAAGGGCGTTGTTTAGATCCAGTGACAGGACTCAAAGAGTTGTGAGTTCAATACCTGGTTAAGGCAGTGGAGAACTTGGAGAGGGAAATTAACAGGAGATAACTGATAATTGACATCCATTAGACATGGCACGTGGAACTAGAACTGTCAACTCCAGCGAGCGAAATAAAGGGTTCAGTTTGACATTCCAACCATGTGAGGAAGGCTGGAGCATACAATGGCTGAAACATTGATATAAATATGGCAACAAAGATGAGGACAATAGTCCGAATAATGTAAATAGTGTACATGATACTTCATCTCAGAAATATAGACAGATACTGGATTTGATCAACATTAGTCAATCTGCTCCCCATTCAGTATGTGCCACTACATGCAGAAGTTGTAGGGCTTTGCTACATTTTGTTTTCAAATATTTTTGATGGGGAATGAACATTAATTTTTTATCAAAGATAATCCCTAGAAACTTGTGTTGTTCCTCTACTGGGATTTCTGCTCCGTCTAATTTTAAACATGGATCATTGTGCAATTTTCTTAATTTGCAGAAATCTAGGCATTTGGTTTTCATTTTTGAAAATGTAAACATATTTTCAATGGCTCATTTGTGTATTTTATTGAGACATTTTTGGAGTCTTTCAATTGTATTTATATATCGAGATCTGTACATAATTAGAAAGGTTTTGAGGTGTACTAAGTGATCCATGGTACTTCTTTTTTCCTGAAAGTTACTGATTATGCTGTTAGTTTCCAGGCACCAAGTCAACCTGTTACTGACCATTCTCTCCACATATCTGGGAAATTGTTACTTGTCCATATGTTGTTATACAAATTGAGTAACATTTATTTATTTTTATTTGTTCTCATGGTTATTTTAGCAGGAGTGGTTTGTTAATTTATTCATTTATTTATTTATTTGGATTTATTTATTTTTATTTGTTCTCATGGTTATTTTAGCAGGAGTGGTTTGTTAATTTATTCATTTATTTATTTATTTGGATTTATTTATTTTTATTTGTTCTTATGGTTATTTTAGCAGGAGTGGTTTGTTAATTTATTCATTTATTTATTTATTTGGATTTATTTATTTTTATTTGTTCTTATGGTTATTTTAGCAGAAGTGGTTTGTTAATTTATTCATTTATTTGCATTAATTTATTTTACTTGTTTTTTCTTATTTATTTTTTATTTTGTATATTTTTATTTACTCTTTCAGTTTTTGTTTTTTTAAGTAATATAATATTTCTTTTTATCATTATACAGCAGTTATAGCTATTTTTTCGTTCAATTTTTGGATTGATTATTGTAGTCTATTCTAACAGTTATTTACGGTGGGATTGGTTTGTTAATTTGTTTATTATTTTATTTATTTGAATTGATTATTTTTACTTGTTGTTGTTTATTTATTTTTTCTTTTTCTTTTTTCTTTTCGGTTTTCAATGTTTTATTAATGTATTAAAAAATTGCTTAGGTTGCCTATTTAATAGTTTGTTTTGGTCTGGGAAGATAAAGCTATTTATTCATTCAATTATTGGATTGATTGCCGTAGTCTATTCTGTTATTTTGGCAGGGGACAGTTTTTAATTTGTTTATTATTTTATTTATTTATTTGAATTGACAATTTTTACTGGTTTTTGCTTATTTATTTTATTTTTATTTATTCTTATGTTTATTTTAGCTGGAGCAGTTTGTTAATTTGTTCATTTATTTATTTATTTGGATTAATTTTTTTTTTTTTCTTATTTATTTACTTATTTTTTATGTTGTATATTTTTTACTCTTTGTTTTTTGATTTTTAAGTAATGTAGTAATTTTTTTTATTTTTTTATCATTATATAGCAGTTATAGCCATTTTTTGTCCAATTTCTGGATTGATTGTTGTAGTCTATTCTAATGTTTGTGGGATTGGTTTGTTAATTTGTTTATTATTTATTTTATTTATTTGGGTTGATTATTTTTACTTGTTTTTTATGTATTTATTTTTATTTATTCTATTTCGTTTATTCTAACGAGTTGTTTTGTTAATTTTTTTATTGTTTGCTTGGGTTAATTTATTTTATTTGTTTTTTATTATTATTTTGTTTATTTTTATTTATTCTTTTCAGTTTTTGGTTTTTAAGTAACATAGTAAAAATTTGTTTTCATGTCTGCATTTTGAGATGAGCTCAGATCGTTTAGTTAGTAATTTATTTTGGTCTGGGAAGGTAATAATAGCTATTTTTATCTCCAAGCAAAGTTTGCAGGTTTTAGATTGATTGTTGTAGGCTGATGATCTTTTCCTTATTTTCCACAATATTTTTGGTGTGATTTGCACTTTGTTTTTAATTTCCCAGATATACTAAGAAAGCACTGTGCTGTTCACATATTTACTATTTGTGAAAGATGTTTTGAGTGCATAGTTTCTTTGTTTCAAGGGTCCTTCAGTTACTCCTATGTATACTTTTTCTTCATTATCTGGTGATTTTACCATGGTTTGGTATATGATGTTGTTTTGTAAGCAATTACTGTTGAAGGGACATTCATTCTTTATTCTACAGCTACATGTGGTTTTAATTTGTTTGAGTGCTTTGTTGATGGTTTTCATTTGGGGCAGAATAGCATCCTTTTCACAGGCTTTGCCTGAAGAGATTTGTTTGATGGAGTCCAAAACTTCCTGCAAAGTTGGCTTGAAAGACATTTCTTGTATTTCAGGACTTTGGAAAATGGCTGCAGTAACATCTTAATCAATAATGGATGCTGTGTTCAAAAAAGACTTGAAGTGTTGCTTCCAATGATGCAAGATATTAGATTTGTCTGACAAAAGTATATTTTCATTTGAGGAGATTATTGGCATGATTCCATTCTTTCTAGGACCATAGATCTTAAGACCATCAAAGTAGTCCTTCCTATCTGCTGCTTCTTGAAGTTCTGTAGCAATTGCAGACCACCAGTCCTCCTTCCTGAGGGATTGCTGAACTTCCCTTTTGCACTTCAGGTACTGAGACTTTTTTGCAGAATAGTTTTTATTATTAATCGATACTTTGTGTGAGCTGTGCATTTGCTTTATGAGTAGCTGGACTTCAACATTGCTTTCATCAAACCAGTCCTGGCGTTTCTGAACTGGCAGTTTGAGCACCTCCAATGAAGCAGCATGCACTGCATCTCGAAATGTTTTCTATGATAATTTGATATTTTTTGTAATCTTGAGAGCAGTATCCAGCTTGCTACAAAGCTCACTTTGTTTTTCTGGGGATTTTAAAGCCAGGGTATTTATCCACTTAGGCCCAGATGTCTTCTGTATTCTCCTGTTCCCACTGTTTAAGAAAATAAGAAAACAAGGATAGGAAATCAAATATGTGTATCTACTAAAAATAACATTTATACTAATAGTGAAATATATATATATATATATATATATATATATGCAGAAATATAGTCTTAAAGTGTGCTATATTTATGGGGTAAAGTGCTCAATATCAGAGATAGAGCGTGTGTAAATATAAAAGTGGACATGGAAGTCAGCACTTAGAGGCGACAGTCTGTTTCATGCTAGTGCAATCGTCTGTAGACGTCCTGGGTACGACGTTAAACTGCATCCAACAGCAAGGCCTCTGATCAGGAGGTTCTGAGGAAGCGTGGAACCACCTCTTAATTGCTGGTGTTCCCAGGTCCACCCTGACCCGGGGTGGTAGCACCTGTTGGGGTCCCAGCTATGGGAAAATAGTGAACTTCCAGGTCTTTTCCAGCACATTGAAACAATGATGTTGCCAGCTATACGTTTTTGATATATTTAGTAAATACTGGATCTGGCATTAAATAACCCATAGGGGTTGATATGCCATAAAACCCCAAACAACCAACCAACCTTCTGTAGAACCATATTTTAAGTTTTTCTTTAGCTTCAAGGTGACTGTCCAGCATTCATTGCTATATAGGAAAGATATCATATAACAGTTCAGCACTCTTTTCTTCATTTCTAATTCTTGTTGCCTAAATATATCTTTTATATATATATATATATATATATATATATATATATATATATGTATGTATGTATGTATGTATGTATGTATGTATGTATATATATATATATATATATATATATATTTGAGGTGGCAGTAAAATATGGGGGATTAAGAACAAAACTAAAACTAAAATGAATGAAATTTGTTCATTCATCTTCACTGTGCGTTCTTTATCATTTCAAATTTCCATTTTGAAGACTTGACAAGCAATTTCCAAAGTGTAATCTTTTTCATGATGGGTTAAGCTATGGATGTTATTTCCCTTACCCCACCATCTTTATGTGGTCAGTTTCATTCACACTTTACAAGAGAAAAGAAGGTCAGGTGAGATCTGCCTGACCCTAAAATGGACATTTTAATTGGTAAGAATCATGTGCTAGAATGGTCGTCCTGCTTGTGATGTTCATATCATAAAGCTGGTTGATGTTCACATCATAAAGCTGGTTGATGACGAACTGAGTCCTTTTCACTGCATGCCTTTTTCCTCCTGCTGACTCTCAACATGACTGCAATGCTTTAATACCTATGTTTTATAGATTATGCAGAAGTGTTTGATAAAATACGTCACAAAGAACTGTTGGAACAATTAGGTAATCTTGATATATTTGGGAAGGATTTTAGAATAATCCAAAACGTATACTGGGAGCAAACTGCCTGCATATGGATAGAAAATGAATTCAGTAAATTTACAAAAATAGACAGGTGTGTAAGACAAGGATGTGTCTTCTCACCAGAATTATTTGATCTCTACTGTGAGGTGATTCCGAGAGAATTAGAAGTGCTACCAGGATTCATCATTGGTGGCCACAATCTTAGATATGCAGATGAAAGTGTAGATAGCAGACATAAAAATGTGACACTAAAATCCAAAGGCAGGCTGGGATAGTGAAAAATTCCTTAAAAAATCTAAGCAAGGTATTAAGAAACAGGAAAATCTCATTAGAAATAAGTAACAGAGTACTTAACTGTTATGCAATATCAGTCATCCTATATGGCATTGAAATGCTGGACAATTTCCTCACAGACTTGAGGCAACAGGAAACTGAATTGAATATGTGAGCAACAACAAAGTAATGTAATGGAATAACCTGTACCCCATAAGTGACTACACTATAGGTAGTAACTACTTATAAGTATCTGTAAGTCAACAGATTACGGAGACTTGCTAGAATCTATTCCAACAAGACGGTCAAACTCTTTGCCTCTGAGCAGAGAGGAACCCGGACGAGGATCCGCCAAACGGCATAGTCTTGTTCAGGGAGGTTGACAACCCGATTCTGTTTTTACAGTTTCTACGGTCATTTTTTGGCTGAGCCTACGGGCTCGGAGTATCCACATAAAATTCGGCCTTGTGCCACATCTTTCCCTCGTGGGGGGGATGGGAAGTAAATAATGACTAGATGGGATCTGTTCCAGCTGGATGGTCAAACTCCCTGCCTTCTGGCAGAGGGGTACCCGGACGAGGCTCTGCTGAAGGGCAGAGTCTCGTTTGGGGGGTTAGATTGACCTGATCCCGTTTATGCAGGTTTTACGGGGATTTTTTGGCCAAGCCTATGGGCTCGGAAGACCCACGTTAAACTCGGCCTTGTGCCACATCTATCCTTGGTTGGATTGGAGGTTTGCTAGTAAATATTGACTAGCTGGGATCTGTTGAGTACGACTCAGACGTACACGAGAACTACCGACCTTCCAATAGCGCACTCACTACTGGATTGACTTGCGACAACCTTGTGCATAACTGTTACCTTTATTCTTATTGCACTGGTTTTTACAATAAACCTTTACCTATTTTATCCACCTTGTTTTTCAAGTATATATTCCAATTAGCACAGAATATAACACAAAGTTTTATAGAAAATGAAAACAAAAAGAACACTTATGCTTAACATCAGAATGAAGTAGTTGAAATTTCTAGGGCGCATAATGAGGAAAGGGGGCTTGGAAAATGGGGTACTCAGAGGACATATTGAAGGTAATAGAGGTGCATAACCTACCTAATGAGATTGTCTAAATGATTGGCAGCACAGGAATTAGGAGAGGTAGTGAAAAGAAAAAAATTACTAAGAGCTACAAAGGACAGGGAATTGCAGAGAGACATGATCGCCAACAACCTGAAGGGACATGGAGGAAGAAGAAATGTTGATATAAAAAAGGATAGGTTTTTCACTGCTTCCTGACATGATTATAAGGAATAGTTTGAACAAAGCCAGTATGCTCAAACTCTTGGTCACGATGACTTGTGACTTCAGGTTAGCACAACCATTGATGACCTCCAAATAATTCTATCTAGGCTTTTCAGGCAATTTTCAAGCTGACAAAAATAAGAAGTTACCCCTCTGAGAAATCAACCATGGTGTCATTAGACATGTTCCGTTGAATAGTTCAGACATGTTGTCTACTTATTTTTGATAAATAAGGAACTTAAAAAAAAAAAAAAGTCAACAGAACCTGTCTAAACTATTCAACAGAACATGTTTTAATGAAAACATGCTACACATTTATATATATATATATATATAGCCTTGGTTGGTAACCATTCTAGGAGAAGGACATGCTGCATTCAAATCGTGAGTCATCTGGAAACCTTGTGGTTTGCTGTGTTTTCAGTTCTCTGTATTCAATATAGTGATTTTCCAAGCGTGGCTTAGATGTGGCACAAGGCCGAAAGTAGGAGGCACCCAGTGAGGATCGAACTCACTACTCAGTCATAATTGTTTTAGTGAGACAAGCTTGCTAACCATTACACCGCCACGAGGTGCCCTCTCTGTATTCAATATATCTGATCATCCAAAAAGTGTGGTTGGTTCTGCACAAGCCTTCACCACTATAATCAAATTATGTGCAGATAGCTTGGCTGTTCGGTTGTAAGAACTAAGCTGCAATACCCTTATACTTAAAAGAAGATGGGTGAGTCTAGTAGTAGTAGTATAGTGTATATATATATATATATATATATAAATCATCATCATCCCCTTGACTTTTGTAATCATAGGTGGAGGGATCCGAATGCAGAAACCACACTGAATCTCTTCCACACACAATGGTCTATCAATGGTATCTATCAGCAATTTTGGTATAGTCATACTTGTTCATTGTTTAACATTATCCAGCTAGTTTTTGCGTTGGCGTCCTCTCCTACATCCACTTTCAATGGTGCCTTGCATGATGGTCTTGCACAAGTCTGTCGTGCCTTGTAACTTGTCCAAACCATTTTTTCTCTGTTTGACAATAGCATGAAGAAGTTCCTGGTGGCCCACTAAATTTTCAACCCTTTTCCACACAATCTCATTGGTTTTATGTTCCCAATAGAAGATGTTAAGTTTTCTCATGAATTTGATATTGCATTTGCATATATATATATATATATATATATAAATTTTTTAAATAGAAAAATTTACTTACTGTAAATTAATACCTCCATATTTGAATTATTAATGTTCTCCTGACTTATACAGATTCATACAGATTATTAATGTTCTCCTGACTTATATGATAGTTTTTGCGTTGGCGTCCTCTCCTACATCCACTTTCAATGGTGCCTTGCATGATGGTTTTGCACAAGTCTGTCATGCCTTGTAACTTGTCCAAACCATGCCATTTTTTCTCTGTTTGACAATAGCATGAAGAAGTTCCTGGTGGCCCACTAAATTTTCAACCCTTTTCCACACAATCTCATTGGTTTTATGTTCCCAATAGAAGATGTTAAGTTTTCTCATGCATTTGATATTGCATTTGCATACATATATATATATATAATTTTTTGAATAGAAAAATTTACTTACAGTAAATTAACATCTCCATATTTGAATTATTAATGTTCTCCTGACTTATACAGATTCATACAGATTATTAATGTTCTCCTGACTTATACAGATTCATTATTCATGTCCACTTTTCAAGGTTTTTTTTAAATATAAATGTCCATTTCTTTTTTATTTGCGGTCTTTTGACTCTGTTAGTGATGTGTGCATGCTGACATTCATTTGTGTGTCCACCCGTCCATACATAAATGCAAGTTCTTCACAAAAGCTTACACCCAATATGCAAATGTAACAGATGCGTATATGTTCATGCTCCAATGAGTTCTTAGGAATTCATTCATAAACACATCATTTCTAATATAATTGTTTTTCTATTGTATATTTCCCCATGTTTTTATTATTTTTTTTTACTTTTCATTGTTGGTTTATATATATATACACACACACATTTCTTTTGTTTAATAATTTGATTTGATTGCTAAAATTTATTATATATAATTTTTCTTCTTGGCAAAATTTACATGTTCTATTTTTAATATATTTTGGAGATATTTTTTTTTTTATTATTTCCCATTTGAATTTTTTAGGTATATTTTTTTTGTGTCCATATATATTTAGATAATGTTGTGTTGTTTGCATATCTATTTAATTTGAATGACATTTTATGATTGTCAAATCTTTCCTTAAATATATATATTTAACATTTGCATGAAAAATGCACATATCATTAACAAGTTTTAAATGCAAAATGTAAAGAACAAATTGCAGAGCCTTAAAATTTAATATAATGATGTTTCTACATTGTTACTCCTTGACTCAGTTTCAGACATTTATGTAATCTTAAATGCAGAGACATTTATTCTTATATTAAATTTTATATATATATATATATATATAATTTAATATAAGATATTTATATTATGTTTAATATAATATATATATATATATATATATATATATATATATATATATATATATATAATTTAATATAAGAATAAATGTCTCTGCATTTAAGATTACATAAATGTCTGAATCTGAGTCAAGGAGTAACAATGTAGAAACATTATTATATTAAATTTTAAGGCTCTGTAAATACACTATCTGAAATTTTTATATATATATATATATATATATATATATATATATATATATATATATATAAAATTTCAGATAGTGTATATCTGTAAAAGGACAATATAAATAAAGACGAAAGGTAAACTTAGCTGATGCATCTTGTCCTCTGTGGGACTTCATCTTATATTAATATATATATATATATATATATATATATATATATAATTTAATATAAGAATAAATGTCTCTGCATTACTCCATCATGCCTCCTATTTGGCTGAATACTTTCTAAATATTTATATATATATATATATATATATAGTAATAATCTTATAAATATAAGAAATTATACTCACCCGGAAAACCTTAGGTGCCTTGGTTTGTAAATAAACAAACCAATACCAAAAGGAAACAAAGGTACAAAAAAAGAAAGAACCGAGAACATGTACATCAGGCAAAAACAATCATCTAGCATCCAAGTTCAGAATCCAAAGAAAAAAAAACGATACGAGTAAGTAAAATAACTAAGTAAAGTGCTCAATATTCTAAGTAGAGCAAACCTAATTAAGCCTAAAGAGCTAGACAAACCTACCAAGATTTCACCTACGCGGATCATCAGGGAATACTGGCCAGTATTCCCTGATGATCCGCGTAGGTGAAACCTTGGTAGGTTTGTCTGTCTCTTTAGGTTTAATTAATTACATATATATGTGTATATATATATATATATATATATATATATATATATGTTTGTGTGTGTGTGTATATATATATATATATATATATATATATATATATGATGTATGCATATCTGTGTACATTTATGTTTTGTCTTCCAGAACATCTATATAAGTTCAATAGCACAAGCCCTGAAAGTGAGAGGACAATGATTTTTTATCATAATGCTCGAGTTGATGGACTTGAAATGCGAAAAGAGACACCAACAGAAATGACTGAGAATTTTGTTGGCCGAGAAGACTTCCTGTTTTACAGATATACAGAATTTGGTCGAAGACAGCATGTGTTTGCACCCCAGAATATGCCTGATACTGTGAATGATCGACCTATTATAGTAAGTAAATTATTTTTGATTTGACTTGTTGCTTCTGTCTGCAAAGAGCTTTTCGGATTGAAAGTACTCTAAATGCAAATGGTATTTGTATTTGCATCTTTTTGATAAAACATTTAACAATGTAAGTTTGTGATGATTTCTTATGGCACTCCACTCAGTCCTTAAAGTATTTTTGTTGACAAATCAGAAAACATTGTCTCCCAAATCTTATGGAGGAAAGACATTAGTTTAACGTATACTTTCAAAGACATTTATTTTTTTTTTAAGTCTGAGTAATCTTAATTTCTAAGTAATGGTCAGGGGAGGATTTGGAACCCATTAACAACATATTTGTATCAGTGAGTGTTGTGGATTCATGATGTGCAGGTAGTATAATTAATAGCAGTCCAAAATGGAAAATCCGAGAGCTGAATTCAAATTCCAGTCAAGTTCATGACATTCACTTGTGCGTAAATACCCTTTGGAAAGGTATAAATCCATCCCTTTTCAATAACAGAGCAGACAGGATTCTTTAACTGTGGTTAGCAAACTGTTTAAGGCCACAGACAACTCTGAATTTAAAACCATAACAACTGTTTATGGTCTACAGCACTCACCAACATGGTTGGGAATTAATGAAAGAGCACTTCACAAATTTGAAGAAGAATTGCTTAGTTGTTAAGGTAAATCATTATAAATGTTCTCTTGAGTGTCCTGAAGCATGACAAGATCTTGACCACTTACTTTGAAAATACAATGCCAAGATACAAAGATTATTTCTAAAGTATTTCACCACATAACCCACATTATCTTTTTCACTAGAAATTTCCAAATCAAGGCACCAACAGATTTACATGCATACTTTCATTTTTTTTCCTATTAATGTTCACTCAATACAAGGCTCAAGAGCCACTCAAAGTAGAGGTTTACTGAATGAGGTGCATGATACAAATGTAAGAGGAGGTAGTAGGAATAGGGAAGTTATGAGGATATGGAGGATAGATAACAATTGAACTTTAACTTGAAAAGGTTAATATTGTAGTCATCTGGGAAGAGCATCCATACTAGAATCTTTTCCACAAAGTAGCACTTCTTAGAAAGAAGCCTTCTGGATGAAATATCTTTCTTGCCAAAAGAATACATAGGGAATGAGGGTGATTCAACCTGGTGGATGTAGCAAGGCTGGTTTAAACTATTGGTGGCTGTTGAGAAATCAGTTCTGCAAATCATCTGAGCATTACATTAATTTCTCCCTGTTTACTTCACAATATCCCTTGGAATATAGGTAGACAGAACTCATTAGCCTTGGTTGGCAGTTTGTTTAGGAGAAGAATCATTCTGATTTCAAAACTGTAATAAATGTGATTACTTAGTCACCCTGATGATAATCCTTCAATTAGCCAATGGATTCCTCTTTGTGATGAGGACAGATGAGCTTCAGCACAGTAGCCAGTTTCTGAGTAATGGTTGGAAGATGATTTGGGACCCATCAACATCACATTTTTATTGATGAATATTGTGGATGTTTGATATTCAGGTAGTGTAATTGATAGCGGTCCAGAATGGGAAATCAGAAAGCTGAGTTCAAATTCCAGTCAAGTTCATGACATTCACTTAAAAACCCTTTGGTAAAGGCATGAATCCATCTCTTCTCTTGCTGTAGTTTAAATAGTACAGCAAACTGGGTTCTCTGAGGAGAAGGACAATTCTGAATTCAAAACTGTAACATTTGTCTATAGTCCCCAGCGTTCAACAAGAATTGGTTAGTTGTTAAGGTAAATCTTCAGACATGTTGTTCTCTTGAGTGTCCTGAAGCATGCTAAGATCTTGACCACTTTGTTGAAAATACTTTGCCAGGATACGAAGATTGTTTCTAAATTATTTCACCACGTAAGCCACATTCTCTTTTGCACTAGAAATTTCCAAATCATGCACCAGTGGATTTATATGCATACTTTCATTATACTTTATCATACTAATGTTCACCCAATACAAGGCTCATGAGCCACTCAAAGTAGAGGTTTATTGAATGAGTTACATGAAATGAATATAAGAAATAGGAAGTTTAGTTTATTTTGTTTTACAACATATCAACACCTTAATGGGTCATTTAATGCCAACATTAAATAAAGGGTTCAGTTTCAAATTCCTTGAGTGAGAACAGTCGTTGTAATGTTGGGGTAATGACGATGAATATGAGGACATTCATCTTACTATCAATGATGCAAATAACGAAAACTGATTCCAGAAAAGACTTGGATAGGTTCCAGAGAAGTGTTCATAAATTGATTTTCAGTGGTGCATTTTGATTGGATGAAAAATATATTTCCTATTTATACATATGCAAATTCTTCTTCTTTATATGCAGTGTCCCCTCAGGATGTAGGCGATCATGGCTCTCCATAACTTCCTGTCCCTTGTATCTCTTAATAAATTTTGTCTTTCTGTTATTTCTCCTACACCCTGTTCTGCCATCCATTTACTCAAGCTCAGTAAGTATGTCATGCACTGTTTTTTTCTGTCTCTCTTGTCTTCAATCTGTCCTGTGAGTATTAGATTTTCCAAACCCTCCCTCCTCATTATGTTCCCTAGAAACTTCAACTGTCTCTTTCTGATTTTAAGTATGTTTCCTTTTTGTTTCCATTTTCTCTAAAATTTTGTTGTTGCTCACATGTCTGGTCTATGGTATCTTCAGTATGCTTCTGGAGAACCATATTTCTGTTGCTTCAAGTCTCCTCTTCATCTTTGAGGAGATTGTCCAGCATTGACTGCCTTACAGGAGGAAAGATATTATCTAATAGTTTAGTTCTCCTTTCCTTGTTTCTAGTGAAGTTTTTCTATTTCTTAATACAATGCTTAGATTTTTGGAATGTATCTTTGGCTTCGATTTTCAATGTCACAGTTTCTGTCCTCTGTTAGAACACTTTCCAGATATTTAAATTTCTACACTTGTTAGATTTTCGTATCTTCAATTTGCAGCTCATCCTTTTGCTAACGACCATGCATTCTGTCTTCATGCAGTTGATATTTAGTCCTTTCTTCTTGATTTCCCTCACCACCTTCCACTTAAAAAAGATTTGAACTGTTCCAGTCTCTAGTTTTCAAAAAAAAGAAATCTGGAAAATTTTGTTGAAACGTAATATGTAAAGACATTTACTTTTGTTTTTTTTTGTTATGTGTGTGCAGAAGTTACCAGAAAAAAAGTAAACAACCAAACAACAAAAAAAAACAAAACAGACAGACAGTTGCGCATTCAGCCTCTAGTTTTTAAAACATGTGATCATGGGAAATTTTTACACACATCTGATATTTTGCTGCCAAAATTTACTTGCTTTTTTTGAAAGAACTTCCTTTGTCCCTATCATTTGAAGTGAAATTGCTATGTGTTACTCAACTTGTAATAAGCAGCCTGTAGTGAACATATTTATTTATGTTATCAGAATTAACTATATAAATGTGTTAATGTCGATTAATGATTGATTGTGCTTTTAGTCTTCCATAGTTTTTACTTGATACTCAAAGAAGACTTTAAATTTCAATCTGTATTCTATTGTGTTTGTCAGATTTATAGTAAGACAACATGAAGATATCTGTTTTTTTTCTTATTAATTCCCTGGCGTGTTGTACAAAAAAAATAATTTCTTCCTTCTTTAGGTAAACAGTCTGGAATTGAATTGTGTGAATAGTTTTTATAAAATGCCATCGAATGACAATGACATTAACAACAATTTAAGCATCAAACTCAACAAAATTGTTCAATTAGTTTTTTAAATAAAAAAAAACATTCTCCTAAAATTGATTTTTTTTTCAATTAAAACAAAAAAATCAAGAATAAATATTGCTGATTCAAAAAGCTCAAAGCAAATGTTATCAATAGTGATGCCTCTGGCAGAGTTAGCTGAAATGAAAAACGGCTTACAATTTTACTCTGGGAATTTTAATGAAAAAAAAACAAAAACACAAAGGTACCTTCCATCCATCAAGATTTTCAAATGTTCTGTAAAAAACATAAGCACAAAAAAAATCTTTAAAAATATTGAAAAAAATTGAAGCAGAATTATTGAATCTTTCTGTCTTTTATTTGGTTCTCTACTGTTTTATGTGACCGTTTTTTCCCTTTAAAAATATTGTGGACATTTGGCATAATTCTCTTTGAGTAGTGAAACAACACAGAAGAAGCAAGCACTAAACTGTTATGATGTGATGTAAACATGAAATTTTAAGTATAGCATTCAAATTGGCTTATAATTCTCACTTATTAGATATCATATTTTGACTGGCAGAATTATAGAAATCTTTTCATTGTTTAAACCGTTCAAATTTTATCTTGACTTTTCTGTTTATTTATTTCTACTACTAAACTTTATTCTATAACCAACATAAAAATCAATGCTTTGCACATCATAAATTTCCCCTGAATCAGTTTTCTTAACTTTCATTTTGTTAATTTTCAAAGATTTCATGATTTTTGGATATTCAAAAGAATTTCTTTTATAAAAAATTGAAATTTTCAAATAAATACTAACTGGTTATTGAAAATAAAAATACATTTTCTTTGTGATGCCTTGCCAGTTCTTAATATATAATCTATCTTCATTTCATCTTCCTTGGGAAATATAAGCATTTTCTATTTAATTCTGGCTTATAGCTGTACCACGTTGAAATACCAGTACTTGTACGATCACCAAAGCTAAGCAATATCAAGCCTGGTCAATACCTAGATGGGTGACCACTTGGGAATACTTGGAGTTAGGATGTGCAGGAGTGTAATGTATCACAGCCAGGAATTGGAATTCAGAGAACTTTAGTTCCAATTCCAGTTGGGTTTGTTATATTCATTTATATGCAAATCACCTTTGGGAAAGGTATGAATCTACCTCCTTTCTCTCAAGCTACTAGTTAATTAGTAGGACTTGTATCAGTAAATGATTATTATTTCCAATAAAATTCTTAAAAATCTCGTCCTGGGTAAGACACTAAATTACATCCAACAGAAAGGTCTTTAATCAGGAGGTTTTGAGGTGTGTGGAACCACCTGTTAATTGCTGATGTGACAGGGCCACTCTGACCTGGGGTGGTAGCACCGGTTAGGTTTCCAGCTAGGGGAAAATAGTTAACCCCCAAAGTGGGGTCAAAACACTATGAAGATATAAAAATACATTTTAATACCATCAATACATTTTTGTAAAAAATTATTTCCAGTAATGAATTTTTGAAGAAAAAATATTAGTAGCAATACATTTTTGAGGGAAGACAAAAAATATTAGTAGCAATACATTTTTGAGGGAAGACAAAAAAAATATTAGTAGTAATACATTTTTGAGGGAAGACAAAAAATATTAGTAGCAATACATTTTTGAGGGAAGACAAAAAAAATATTAGTAGTAATACATTTTTGAGGGAAGTCAAAAAAATATTAGTAGCAATACATTTTTGAGGGAAGACAAAAAAAATATTAGTAGCAATACATTTTTGAGGGAAGACAAAAAAATATTAGCAGCAATACATTTTTGAGGGAAGACAAAAAAAATATTAGTAGTAATACATTTTTGAGGGAAGACAAAAAAATATTAGTAGCAATACATTTTTGAGGGAAGACAAAAAATATTAGTAGCAATACATTTTTGAGGGAAGACAAAAAAAATATTAGTAGCAATACATTTTTGAGGGAAGTCAAAAAAATATTAGTAGCAATACATTTTTGAGGGAAGACAAAAAAAATATTAGTAGCAATACATTTTTGAGGGAAGACAAAAAAATATTAGCAGCAATACATTTTTGAGGGAAGACAAAAAAAATATTAGTAGTAATACATTTTTGAGGGAAGACAAAAAAATATTAGTAGCAATACATTTTTGAGGGAAGACAAAAAAAATATTAGTAGTAATACATTTTTGAGGGAAGACAAAAAATATTAGTAGCAATACATTTTTGAGGGAAGACAAAAAATATTAGTAGCAATACATTTTTGAGGGAAGACAAAAAAAATATTAGTAGTAATACATTTTTGAGGGAAGACAAAAAAATATTAGTAGCAATACATTTTTGAGGGAAGACAAAAAATATTAGTAGCAATACATTTTTGAGGGAAGACAAAAAATATTAGTAGCAATACATTTTTGAGGGAAGACAAAAAATATTAGTAGCAATACATTTTTGAGGGAAGACAAAAAAATATTAGCAGCAATACATTTTTGAGGGAAGACAAAAAAAATATTAGTAGTAATACATTTTTGAGGGAAGACAAAAAAATATTAGTAGCAATACATTTTTGAGGGAAGACAAAAAAAATATTAGTAGTAATACATTTTTGAGGGAAGACAAAAAAATATTAGTAGCAATACATTTTTGAGGGAAGACAAAAAATATTAGTAGCAATACATTTTTGAGGGAAGACAAAAAAAATATTAGTAATACATTTTTGAGGGAAGACAAAAAAATATTAGTAGCAATACATTTTTGAGGGAAGACAAAAAATATTAGTAGCAATACATTTTTGAGGGAAGACAAAAAAAATATTAGTAGTAATACATTTTTGAGGGAAGACAAAAAATATTAGTAGCAATACATTTTTGAGAGAAGACAAAAAAAATATTAGTAGCAATACATTTTTGAGGGAAGACAAAAAAATATTAGTAGCAATACATTTAAAAAAAAAAATATTACCAGCAATAAAAATCTTGTTGGTATTAAATAACCCATTGAGATTGATATGCTGTAAAACAAACCAAACCAAACTAAACCAATAATATAAAAAAAATAAAATAAAAAATATTTTCTTAATTTCAATAACCTGTAAAGGTTGATAAGCCATAAAAAACAAATCAATCAATCCTTGTTGAAGGACATTTCAGCTGTGGAGCTAACAGACTTCATAACACTGCATGGTGTGATGTTGTTTTGATCTCCCGATTGAATCCACTAGCAGAAAGGACATCTTGATTTCCAAGCAATTTGTCAATGATCAAGGTTTTTGACAACGTCTTAAGATTAACGAGGAAGACAGTTTTCAATTAACCATAACTTAATAGTTGGTGGCACAAGTGATAGGACAACACTGCAACATTTATAAGATCATTATGCATGGGATTTTTATGTGTTTCTTGCAAAAGATAATATTAATAACATTATTTTAGATCATTACATATATGATTTATAGGTTTTACTTGCAAAAGATAATATTTGTAACATTATTTGGGATCATTACATATAAGATTTTTAGGTGTTCCTATAGGGTTTTTAGGTTTTATTATTTGAGATCATTACTGTTGTAACCTAAAGAAGGTTACTGAATAGAATAATCACACAAAAGTTGGTAATGAACGATAATACTTAGGACATGAACAACACATATAAGATTTGCCAGTGGTGTGTAGAAAAAGTAGTCAACTGCCAGAAGTGAGTCAAGTGAATTCCACAATGAATATCCAACTCCAAACCAACATACAGTATTTACTACGGTATTTATATGAATGGAGATATACGCATTATTGTCTGGAGGTATGCTACAGCAATTATATATATGATTTATAGATGTTTCTTGCAAAAGATAATATTAATAACATTATTTGAGATCATTACTATTGTAACCTAGGGAAGGTTACTGAAGAGAATAATCAAATGAAGGCTGGTAATGAACGATTATACTTAAGACAAGAACAACACATATAAGATTCACCAGTGGCACAGAGGAGAAGTAGTCAACTGCTAGAAGTGAGTTAAGTGAATTCCACAATGAATCTCCAACTGCAGATTAACATTTTTACTACTGTATTTATGTGAATGGGAACATGCACATTATCGTCTGGAGGTATGCTACAACAATTACATATATGATTTATAGGTGTTTTTCACAAAAGATAATGTTTGTAACATTATTTGAGATCATTAGATATATGATTTATAGGTGTTTCTTGCAAACGATTATATTAATAACATTATTTGAGATCATTACCTTTGTAACCTAGGGAAGGTTACTGAATAGAATAATCACACAAAGGTTGGTAATGAACAATAATACTTAGAACAAGAACAACACATATAAGACTCACCAGAGGTGCGTAGCAGTAGTAGTCAACTGCTAGAAGTGAGTCAAGTGAATTCCACAATGAATATCCAACTACAGACATACATATGGTATTTACTACTGTATTTATGTGAATGGGGACATACCGATTATCATCTTTAGGTATGCTATAACAATTACATATATGATTTATAGGTTTTTCTTGCAAAAGATAATATTTGTAACATTATTTGAGATCATTACCTATAGGATTTTCATGTTTTTCTGTTAGATTTATATCATTATTTGAGATCATTGCATATGTTTCTTGCAGGTGTTTCCACCTTCTTCTAAGGGATAATTATCTGGTAGATTAAAGTGTTGGTATGTGAATTTCATTTGTGTATTTGATGCCTAGTCATGGCAGGTGTGTACTTGGACTCAGTGGATACAGAGCAAACAATAACTAAGCTGTACTATAAATAAGAACTTGACAAGATAGCTGGAGATATGCTCAATGAAAAAATAACAGTCTATCCCTGGAGATTAAATAACCGGTTTAGTTTGGAATTCCCTGTAGATTACCCAGATTGATAGACACCTGATGAAGCCAGAGGGCACAATAGCCGAAATGTTGTGAACAACAACAAAGATGAGGACAGTAATCCAAATGTAAATAGTTCAAATAGTGTTTCCACCTTGTTTGATTTCTTGTGAAAGTTTTCTTTTCCTTCTGTATGTCCCAATAATGAAAGAGTATTTTTTTCGTTTTATTACTCACTTGTTCTACAGGCTGTCCCTAAAGTTTGGACACATAAGCAAAAATGCATATTTTTAAGAAATGAAATTTTCAACAACATTTTATTGAATTGGAATATTAACAAATAACATCGTCAATATGATTTCCATCATTTGTGATGCAAAGGTTGACATGCTTTGCAAGATTCATGGCAACTTGATGCAATAACTGCACATTGCTATAAATTTTAGCACATTCACTCGTTATGCATTCAATCAAGTGTGTTGCATGTGTTATTTTCATTGAGTACACCTTCTCTTTTAGCATACCCTGGAAAAAGAAGTCAATTCTTTCTTCACTCTTTACGCATTCAATCAAGTGTGTTGCATGTGTTATTTTCATTGAGTACACCTTCTCCTTTAGCATACCCTGGAAAAAGAAGTCAATTCTTTCTTCACTCTTTATGCATTCAATCTAGTGTGTTGCATCTGTGATTTTCATTGAGTACACCTTCTCTTTTAGCATACCAATAAAAAAGAAGTCAATTCTTTCTTCTGTCAACAAAACCATATTTAATCTGTGGAGGTAAAAAAAAATATACTTAATGAGATTTTCTGTGTCCAGATTTAGAGACACCTTGTATTTCTCCATAGAGCCATTAGTTACCATTAGTAATTTCACTTTGTATATTCTATCTTCTGACAGTTTTGACCCATCCCGCATTACTTCCTCCCATGAGCCTTTTCATTAATGCTTATTTCATTATATGCACAGAAATCTAAAAGTAGTTAAATTAGCCAAACTAAATTCAGCCATTTTTTACTTTTATTTTTATACTTTTTTAATCTGATTTCCTATTTTGAGTTGTGAAAGGATGAGTATGATGTCATGTTTATTGGCACAGAAAAAGTAATCAATGGACTAATTTAGAATTTTGGCTAAGGCTTTTCATATTAACTTATCTGGAATGCCCACCAGTCTGTCCCATTGCTAGATTAAAAAAAAAAAAATCTTTGGCATCATGTTGATGGAGAAGAATTTGAGTGAGTGAGAATTTGGCAAACTACTCCCCCATAACAACATTATTACCCACAAAACAGCAAGCATAAAATAGAAAGGTATGAATATGCATTCCTGTATTAGGGTCCCATGACAATGAGCAAAATATCTTGTCTGTAACATGTCATAATAATTGATAAATAAAAAAGAGTGAGTGAGAACTTTAGTGTATCGTTCTAGCATTGTGAAAATACCTTGTTGCTAAAATGTCTCAATGATTGACAAAAACTGAGTGTTTAAGAATTTTGGGAAAAAAAACAGTCTGCCGTTACAAAAATGTCTTGTCACTAAAAGGTCAAAATGATTGGAAAAACACCGAATCAATGAGAATTTTGACAAACTACTCATCCAATATAAAAATGTCTTGCTTCTAGCACACTACAATTGCTGCGGACGGATTCATTCATTTGCTATGGCTTATCAATCCTTAAAGCCAGGAAATATTTTTAGATTCTAAGAAATCTTCTTTTTTCTTTTGGGATAATAATGGTTTAGTGATACAAGTTTTACTAATTAATCCCTATTTAGCGGAAAGGAAGTGGATTCATACCTAATGAGAATTTGATAAACAAACAAGAAATCATAATGTGGATATAAAGTGGGGAATCAATTCTATATTACAATCAGCATATATATATATATATATATATATATATATATATATATATATATATTAGGTTTAATTTAAGTTTGTTCTACTTCGAACAATTTATTTAGTTATTTTACTTACTCATATCGGGGTCTTTTTCTTTGGACTTGGATGCTAGACGATTATTTTCGGCTGATGTACATGTTCTCTGTTCTTTCTTTTTTTGTACCATTTTTTTCCCTTTGGTATTGGTTTGTTTATTCACAAATCAAGGCACCTAGGGTTTTCCAGACGATTATAATTTCTTATATTTATAAGATTAGAACTAGTGTATATATATATATATATATATATATATATATATATATATATATATATATATTGATCGCTCACTTTATGTCCAAGATAGTTTCTATACATTTATATTTCAGAGAATGTAAATGAATATAAGACATGACAGTGTGGCAAATCAGCAATTTATAAATTGATTTGCTTTTTAATGGTTTATCAACCCTTTGCAGGTTATTTAAAGCCAGAAAATATTTTTAGATAGTAAGAATTGTTTTTGAGATAATAATGGTTTAGTGATACAAGTTGTACTAATTAACCCATAGCTGGGGGAAAAGAGGTGGATTCATACATTTTACAAGGGTATTTGCATGTATATGACTCTAACGGACACAACTTGACTTTCTGATTTCCAATTCCAAGCCAATATCAATTACACCACCTGCATATCCAAGCTGACAGCAATTGGTATTCCCAAGCAGTCACACATCTAAGGACTGACAAAGGTTGATGTTACTTTGTTGACCATAAAGGAACCGGTGTTTCAATGTGATGTGGCCATAAGCCTCGAAAAAATGAGAACTGCTTTGTCTCTAGTCTGTCACAATGATTGACAAAGCCTGAGAGTAAGTAACAATGTTGACAAACCACTCACCCATTACAAAAATGTCTTGTCTCTAGCTTGTCACAATGATTGACAGAAACTGAGAGTGGTTCAGAATGTTGACAAACCAGTCAAGTGAAAGAGAGTGAGTGTGAAATTTAAAACTACTCTCCTGTTACTACCTTACAATCTACATAGCAAGGACACATGGCACAGTGGATAAAGGCGTTAGTTAGATCCAGTGACAGGACCGAAAGAGTGTGAGTTCAATACCCGGCTAAGGCAGTGGAAAACTTTCAGAGGGAAATTAACAGGAGATAACTGATAACTGACATCCCTTAAACATGGCATGTGGAACTAAAACAGTCTACCCCAGTGAGCGAAATAAAGGGTTCAATTTGACATTCCAACAACCTGAAGAAGGCTGGAGCATACAACGGCCGAAATGTTGTAATAAATATGGCAACAAAGATGAGGACAATAGTCCGAATAATGTAAATAATGTACATAATACCTCATCTCAGAAATATGGGCAAATACCTAAGAAGGCCAGAACATACAACAGCTGAAACTTTGTAATAAATATGGCGACAAAGATGAGGAGAATAGTCCGTATAATGTAAATAAAGTACATAATACCTCATCTCAGAAATATAGACAGATACTGAAGAAAGCTGGAGTGTACAACGGCCGAAATGTTGTGATATATATGGTGACAAAGATGAGGACAATAGTCTGAATAATGTAAATAAAGTACATAATACCTCATCTCAGAAATATAGTCAGATACTGAAGAAAGCTGGAGTGTACAACGGCCGAAATGTTGTGATAAATATGGTGACAAAGATGAGGACAATAGTCCAAATAATGTAAATAATGTACATAATACCTCATCTCAGAAATATTGACAGATACTGTATACCAGTTAGAGAAAAATAGTAAAAAGGAAATGTATGAATATGAAAAAAATGTCTCCTCTCTGTAATATCAATATGTTTATTGAAAGAAAGAGAGTGTTTTTTTTTAGTAATTGTACACCCAATTTAAGGCCCAGGACCCACTTAAGTTAGAGGGCTACTGAATGGGGTTGTTGTATGAACAGAAAAGGAGGGAGTAAGAAGAGCAGATTATGATATGTAGATAGATGAAAGTTAACTCTCGACTTAAAGAGGCTCAGATGGTAGTGATTGGGGAAGTAAAGTATCAGACATAATCAAAGAATATAGCCAGATTTGCAGGGCATTGCTGGAGAGCTAAAGACAAAATTGTTAGTGAAATTCTTTTTTGGGAGTCTACACGAGGAAGTGCTGAAAGAGGATGACAAACCAAGACCAATATCAATCAGATTTGGGACGATATAAACTGTGATTCCTCTGCCTTTCGACAAAGCAGCAGCTCTTGGGAAGAAGCTATCCAAATGGAGTCTCCTTCTTCTTTCTTACTAATAGTCAGTGAACAATTGGCCAAACTACACTCACATAATTATTGTGCAGGCAGTTATAATATTAATAAGCTGTTACATCCACTCGAACCTTGACAAGTGTTTGCTTATGGCTTTGTGATTCTTGTTACTGGAAACTAACAAATCAACATTTTAACTCAAAAATGTAAATTCTATGGTAACAGTTTATTTTCTCAAACTTCTCACTTGTGGAACTCCCTTCTGGCTTCATGCTTTCCAGCCAACTTTAATCAGCAAAAAGTTAAATGCAATGTCAAGTGCTATCTACTGTCCTCCTGATTACTCTTCCTCTGTTCTCACTCCCTAGCAATTTTTCCTGTTTCTAACTTTTCCGCACCCAGTAACCACTTGTGTCCCAGTGGCTTTATTGCCTTGCTTGGGTTGAACTCAGTTAAAAAGAAAATATTCTGATGGAAGTCTGACACATTAATCACTAAAGCAGGGTTTCTTAAACTTTTTAAGTAATGGCACACCTAGGAACAATTGAAAATATCACGGCACACTTAGCAAAATATTTAAAGATTATCCATTTAAATCTTATGAAAAAACCCCATAGATTTAAAAAAAATACACACACAAATATGAACTTACTTTATTTCAATGTTTCTATTTGTGAGGTTTATTTACTGTGAAAACTGTGCCTAGTATTTTTCCATGATTTCTTCAATGTTTGGTTGAATGTGCGATAAGCAGATCCTCATTTCTTCTTCAGTGGAGTGTAGTCATTTTTGCTTCTTATTTTTAATGTTATTTAGCATTGTGAAGCCTAATTCCCATAAATAAGAAGTAGAAAATTGCAATAAAACTGATAAAGCATTTTTAGCTAATGTGGGAGATTCCTTTTTGTATTGACATCCAAAATGTATCAATGCGTATTGTTGAATGTTTTATTTTGAGCTCTCGATCACTAGAAATGATGGCCAATTCTTCATCCTCACATAACTGAAATGCAATATTAAAAGGAACATTTATGAAGGGATTTTGAATCCAATCATACTTTTGTATGTACAATATTGAGTGCTTTCAGATGGGTAACCATGAAAATATACAAAGTATTTAAAGTAACATAATCAAAGAATAGAGAGAAGAATTATTTGAAAAATATTTGGTGGAACTCTTAAGAGAATTGAGTTAAGAATCACTGCCTTAAAGTGAGCATGTGCGTATGAATAGAATAAAGATTTTGCCATGCCTTTTGCAGATATTGACTTGAATTTCAGAACAGGAAATTTATTTTGCTCACCGGGGTAGACTGTTCACATGTTAAACATGGCACTGGGAACTAGAACAGTCTACCCCAGTGAGTGAAATAAAGGGTTCAGTTTGACATTCCAACCATCTGAAGAAGGCTGGGGTGTACAACGGCCGAAACGTTGTGATAAACATGGCGACAAAGATGAGGACAACAGTCCAAATAATGTAATTAATTTCCTAAATTTTTATGATTGATTCATGGTAGGTGCCATCATTGCTTTCATTTCAATTCCAGATCATAGTTTCTGTTTTGGAAAGGTTTATCTTGAGTTCAATTTATTGGAACACTTGGTAGAGGATGTTGATTTTCTGTTCAAGATCATTCTTATCCCAACTATGAATATCTATGCCATCAGCATAGCACACCCTTCATCATGGTAAGTGGAAAAAACTTGAATATAAATGAAAGTTGATTATTTAGTGAAAAGTAAGCAGTAATAAAGATGCCTTCTAAAAGGTAAGCAAAGCATTAAGAGACAGAAAAATTTCATAAGAAACAAAGAAAAGAGTACTGAACTGTTATGTAATATCAATCCTCCTATATCACAGTGAATTCTGAATAATCTCCTCACGGATGAAGAAGAGACTTGAAGCAAGAGAAATGTGGTTCTACAGAAGGATGCTGAGAATATCAGGGACGGAACATATGAGCAATGACAAAGTTTTAGAGAAAAAGAAAATAGGACATTTATACTTAAGAGAGAGTTGAAATTTCTAGGTCACATAAAAAGAATAAAAGCAGTAACAGATAGCCTGCCACAAAAAATCAGATGCAGATTATACTGATGATCTATCACTACTCTCTATTTTAATTTTTACATTATAGCATTTGAATGATTATTGAAGTCAACTATTAGTAGTTGTGGAGTGGGGAGAAAAATACTGAATGAAGGTTCCTATATGAGCTCTCCAACTAACATTTAAAGCCACAGAGTTCCAGTTTTGAGGTAAGGGTCTGTGCCAAGCAGCAAAACAAAAAGAACAAAGCTAACAGTTACTGTCATATTGACAAGAAATCCAAACCTCCACAGTAGATATTATGAAGTTAAGCAATGTTGAACCTGGTCAGTACCACCCCAGGTCATGGTGAACTTGGGGACACCAGCAATTAAGAGGTGGTTCCATGCTCCTCAAAGCCTCCTGATCAGAGGTAAGGGTCTGTGCCAAGCAGCAAAACAAAGAGAACAAAGCTAACAGTTACTGTCATATTGACAAGAAATCCAAACCTCCACAGTAGACATTATGAAGTTAAGCAATGTTGAACCTGGTCAGTACCACCCCGGGTCATGGTGAACCTGGGAAAACCAGCAATTAAGAGGTGGTTCCATGCTCCTCAAAGCCTCCTGATCAGTGGCCTTACTGTTGGACGTAGTTTATCGTCTTACCCTGGACACAGATGTAGTTTATCATCATATCCAGGACAGCCAAGTCTGTTATGAAAACCATTCACCAATTCGCCCAGACAGTTCCCCAGACCATACTCAACTTCTAATTCAGTTGAGAGAGGGAGGTAGGGAGGTTGGTCGGTCTGTCTGTCTGCCTGTCTGCCTGCAGAAAGAAGCCTCTTTCAAGCAATTGTTCCATCTGTTCTATGGTATGGCGGCCCAGCATAAACACTTAACTCAAAGCAGGGAAGAAGATTGGATAGAGCCTACACCCACATGCTAAGAGTAGCTTTGTCACTTGGAGAGATCATCTGGCCAATGAGCAATTCTATGAGAACCTTTGTCCAGTATCAGTCATCATCAAACAGTGTAGAGTCAGATTTACAGAGCATTGCTAGAGAGCTGAAGACAAAATTGTTACTGAAGTTCTTTCGTGAGAGTCTACACAAGGAAGTGCTAGCAGGGGATGACAAGCCAAGATCTATATCAAGCAGATTGTGATAACATAAACTGTAATCACTGTCAAATATAATAGAATAATAAAATTGGATGGAGAGAGTCACAGGAATCTTTGTAACCAGCTGAAGAGGTTTGATTTTATTCAATGAGGTCAACAATCATCAACCCTTTTTGAGTATTTCCTCTGTCTCGTTGACTAATGCCTGTATTATATATTATGATGTACTGAACAGCTGCTACCATAAAAAGCAATTAAAACCACTATAGCCCACAGGTATTACTTCTTTTGACGATGCGAACAAGACAGCTCAGATCATAATAGTTGCTTCTGTGTGTTCACCTCATAAAATTATAGATTATAATGAGTAAGTCACTGTTTTCTGATTAAGTGAGACAATTTTGGTTGTTGCGATTACTGGTGGCTCTGTAAAGGTAAGTCCTCAATCCCTTTTCTTTTCAATCATCTGTTGTCAGCTGATAAGTTCTCTTCTCATTCTATTCTCAACTCATCAAGGGTATCTTTGCTTGATTTTCCACCTAGACCTGAATCTCTACATATTTCTCTGTCCATAGTTTCCACTATTATCTCCACCCTAGATCCCCAAAAGACGTGCGAATTTGATGTTATCCCTGCAATTGTCCTAAAGAAATGTGCACCTGAACTGACTCCTTTTCCTCTTTAGACACTACAATAAATGCCATGCTCCGTCTTGCTTTCCCGTTCGTAGGAAATGCTCTTCTGTAGTTGCTGTTTTTAAGAACCCTAGAAAACTGATCCTTCAAATTATTGATCTATTATTTTTCTACCCCATTTTGCCAAAGAACTAGAGGCTCTAATCAACATCAGATTGGTTAAGCATCACATTTCCCATGGTTTTCTTTCAGACAAATAATATGGCTTTGACTTCTCTAAATTAACTACTGAACTGTTAATGGTTATTACTGAAAGAGTGTGTCAAGCTTTAAATAAGAATGTCGATACCCTGGTTGTGGTTTCAGATATTTTAAAGGTGTTCGACAGGGTTTGGCATGCTGATCTTATGGCTATGGTGTCTCTGGACAAATTTTTGATTTGATCCAATTTTTCTCAACAAATTGTGTAAAGAAAGTCTTGTTGAATGACCACATTAATGTGGGTCTCTTCCCCAGGGGCCTCTGTACTCAGACTTTGTTTCTTAACTTCACCGATGATCTCGTTGATGTCCTCAGTTCCCAACTGAGTATGGATGCTCATAAAACAACTATTTACCCCCCCCTGTTTTAATAATAAGTTTGATTGGGTTGATAAAGTAAAACTGGGCACTGATCATGAAAATGATCTTCACTCTGTTGTTAACTGGGGCAAGAAATGGTCTCCAAAATAAAACTCTTTTTGACAAAGTTCAAAGAAGTATCTGTAAAGTTATCAGTCCTGACCTGCCATTTTGGCTTCACTCACTTTTCAACTGCCATAACATAGTTTCCATTTGCCTTTTCTATAAGTATTTTCATGTCAATTGTTCTGATGTGCTTTCCTCTTTGGTACCTCAACCTCATGAATTTAAGTGTAGATTAGCGACTAGGTCTCATTATTTTACTGGTGAAGTAGCAAGACATAACCATATATTCTATTCTAATAGTTTCTTTTCTTGCCTGTGGAATTCGCTTCCAGTTTCTTGCTTTCCTATATTCTTCAAAAATTTAAATGCAACATGAATTGCCCTCGTTTGTCTTTCTGAATCTTGTTCTTTTGTTCTTTCTCTTCACTAACCTTTTCTTGCTTGGGGTGAAATGATTAGAAAAATCAATCAATGAGATACTACATTTGAGTTTCAAATATTTGGGGTGGTTGGAACATGTTGCTTTTTCCCGATGTTTAGAAAATCAATATTGCACTCGGTCTGAAAGCTGGGGTTTGATGTGATAAGTACTAACACCAAAAATTAGATTCACACCTTTCACGAATTTTTGAGCATTTAGTTTTAAAGATCGTCTGGAAAAAATGTACAGAAATACATAATTTCTGCAGGTTTTTGCTTACAAACTGACTTCAAAATTTTATTATTTCAAAAATAAATCAAAATAAATTTAATATACAGGGTGTCCATAAAGTTCATGTGCACTTTAAAAAATTTATAACTTTATTTGTATTTGCAATAGAAAAAATTTGTAAAAAGGATTAGAAAGAAGTAAATCTATATTTTTTAAGGTTTTATTGAAATTTTATTTAAGTTTCCACATGTCCGCCATCATTAGCAATACAAAGGGTAATACGATTTTGCAGTTCACAGAAAACATTTGTCAACTGATTTACAGTAATGCCTAAAATCACATTAGTTATTTTAGCTATACTTAAAACTAGGTACATTAAACTTTATAACATTTTTTACAGATTATTTCTATTGCAAATACAAATAAAGTTATAAATTTTTTAAAGTGCACATGAACTTTATGAACACCCTGTATTTTGTATTAGATACATTGAATGGAAAATATATTCAAACAAGAATTCTAATTATGAATCACCACAAGCAAAATATGCAATTTTTTTTACTGTATTCGATAAGTAACAATTGTGTAAAAAACTTATAAAATATTACAAAAAAGGCTACTCAATGAATAAGATTTGTTAGATCTTATTCATTATAGCCCACAGGTATTACTTCTTTTGGCTATAAAATTATAGAGTATAATGAGTAAGTCACTGTTTTCTGATCAAGTGAGATACTGTTAAATCTCTCACATAATTAGTAAAAACAAAAAATAGATAAAAGTGTATATAACACCAAAAAAACTGCTGGGACAAATTACGAGACCAAATGATTCAAATTTACATTATTTATTGAAAATCACACTAAAACTACTGCACTGTATAATATATCACATCATAATATATCTAAATTTACAAGGCCTAGGATCCACTCGAGGTAGAGGGTTATGATAGGAGGCCATTTGTGTGCATAGGAGTGGAAGATAACAGTTAACCCTTGCCATAAACAGGTTAAGATTGTAGTGATTGAGGCAACATCCTGTTGGGAGTTGGTTCCACAGAGCAGCAGTTCGTGGGAAGGAGCTGCTCTAGTGGAACTTACTTCTCACCGATGGAATATGGAGGGAAAGTGAGTAGTTTGCTACTATGTAAGTAGTATGTAACTATGTATGTAGTTTTATCTGCATCCTTAACAGTGGATTGTATATACGAGTTTTATGTTTCATCTTATAACAACATTAATATTTCATATTTCCTATAAAAATAATAATAAAAATAAATATAATAGTGTTTCATTTTGTATCTAATTGCAGAAAATCATTGAAAAGTTCCATCGAAACCCCAACAAAGCTGCCAATGATGACATTTTCATCCGAACATTTACCGAAAATAAGATCAGCATCGTGTATCACACTGATGATAAGTGTATAACTTATTCAACGCGTGATTTTCTCAAATTGTCTACATGGACTGACAAGAATGCTCCAAATATCGGGTGGAATCCAGAATTACACGCATCATTTCAAGTAAGGACTTTAAATAAACTTTCTACTTGGAAAGCTACTATTTTAAAATTGGTATTATTTTCATCCGAGGTTTGTACTAAAATGTCCAGATATTTCGAATATCTCAAAGATCAACCATGCAAGCTCAATTTTGCAAGCAATCAGGAGTCCTTACGTCTGAACAGACACTCGCCTATAAGGTTACTCATTTGGCTGTGAAATGCTATTTAGTGATCTTGTACACAGTATTATTCATCATGACAATGTAACTACCGATTTTATTATGTTTCATGTAAGGATGTTGGCAAAGTATGGCATCACCCAGTTTTGTTTCTTCCCACAGTCTAGATTTGATTCCCAAACCTAAAATCACCACTGAAAGTAAGATTTTAGACTGTCAATGAGATTATGGGGAATATGACCAGGAGGCACATCTGTCAGTTATATGCCTATGCGTGATACATGCTTAGGCGATCATGTATCTTTTGATACATGACTGACGAAGCAGATTTTTTTCCCACAATAGGTTGCCATTTCTTTCTGCTAGTTGCCATCCAGCCTGTCCTGCTATTTATCCATAGCTGGAGGGAGAAGAGGATTCATGCCTTTCCTTATATTAGCACATAAGTGAATGTAATAGATTCAACTGGATTTTGAACTCAGCTGTCCGATTCCTCAATCCGAGCCGCTATCTACTACTCCACCATGCCTCCGAGTGATCTTAAAAGGCTGTTTTGAAAAATGGTATGGATGTTCAGTACCTGGTGTTCCAAGAGGAGCATTTTGAAGCATCTAAAGTGCCATTTCCCTAGGTAGGCTATTTATTTTATTAATATCAAATCACTGTATGTTTTCTGGACAAACCTCATAGAAGGCTAATATATAATGTAAATACCTTATATAAATGTTTTATAATATAAATGCTACAGGTTTTATATAAATGTTTTAATAATGATTTATCATATATGAAGTGCATTCAAAGAGTATCTGATTTTATTTTTCCTGCCCAAACTAATGTGACATGAACAAAATTCCTTGTGTGGAAGGTAACACCACCTTTTCTGCACATGTGTGAAAATTAGGTAATGTCAGTTCACGGCTGTTATGGCTAGAGTGCAGATGCTGGATTTTCATTTTCATGCAAGATGACTGAACACATCAAGCGGAGATATTGCATCAAGTTTTGCCGAAAGCTTGGTGATACTAAAACTCAAACCATCCAGAAGATTCATCAGGCATTTGGCAATGGTGCCATGGAAAAATAAAAATTCAGATCAAAGTGTTGTACAACTGTGTCAAACATGGCTGCACCTCAGTGGAGAGCTAGGTACGTCATCCACAAGCCAAAATGAGGAGCCACTTAAGAAGGTTCAGCAAATAGATCGTGGAAGACCTCCGTGTAACAGTCCAGGAGATTATTCATGAAGTGGGAATAAGCACAGGATCAGTGCATTCCATTTTGAAAGAGGATCTGTGCATGCAGAAAGTGTTGACAAAATTTGCCTGTCCATTCCACCAAACATAATCCAAGCTTTCCTGGTCAAGAAAAACAACCGCTTGTTTGATGGGCTCCTTACTCTCCTGACTTAGCACCATGTGACTTCTGGCTCTCCCCCAATCTGAAAGGCATGTTGAAAGAGAAGTGATTTGAGTTGTGAGAGGAAATTATGAGAAAAGATATGACAAAGCTCCATAACATTGCAGAGAAAAGCATTTCCAGAGGTGTTACCAGCATTTCTAGAATCACTGGGAGAAGGGTGAAGTCCCAACGTGATTTGAAAGTGATTAAATAAAATTTGTAAAATGTGCAAAATTAATTTTTTTATGTACAAAGGTTGGATACTTTTGGAATGTACTGCAGATATATATTGTTTATTTTTTTAATCATTTCAACCCAAGCAAGGTGACAATGCCATTATGATGCAAGGGTTACAGGGAGTGAAAGAGAATCAGAAAAATTTATTGAGGAACAGGACTCAGAAAGACAGAAGATGGTGATTGACATTGCATTTAAAATTTTGAAGGTCTTTTAACTACTAATTACAAAGATGTTTTTCTGCTTTTTTATCATGAGAAAATAAAAGGAACAGGTAGGGAAGAATCATTGACCAATCTGCATTCTCTATCACCAGCCATAGTTGCTTACAAGCAATGATACTTTAATAATAAAGTTTAGTGATAATTTGCATTTGCAAAAGATTATAATGTAAAATCTATAAATAGGAATTAATTTAATATTAAGTAGACACTGTCAATGGTAGCATTTAAAATGCCAATTCCTTGGAAGACTATAAAAAGCAGTGTCAGCATGTAATTGCTGAGAAAAAAAGATTTCTGAGAGGATGGAAATAAGTTGTCTGAAAAATGGTACAAGATTGTGGAACAAAACATTAAATTTGTTCTTCAAAAAAGTTCATATGGAAATTCAATATTATTTATTCAATAAGCTGAGTACGCATTTGCCAAGTGTAATAATAGTAATAATTATTCCCAACCTAATATGACAGTATTTATCCCTTGGCACAAACAGCAAATTAGATGAAACCATATTAAGGAAAGCTATTTAAAAATGTTTGCCAGCAGGTATCATCTTTTTAAATAAAGAAAAAAAGAAAAGAAAACAAACTAAAACATCCTGCCAAACATTTAAAAAAGAAACAAAAAGAACAAATAATAAACAAAAAAATAATACCACAAGCAAGCAGATCATTTTGGCAGATAATATAATTCATAAAACATATTATTCATGCAGGGTGCAGTGGGTAAATTGTTGCCATTTTATATTTTTAATTTTGCGCACGTGTCTTGCTTGTTTTTGATTTTGTTGACTGCACAATATAGTAGGGTCAGTTGGAGACCATCTGTGAGAAACAGAGCACGATGATGCAATTTAATCCACCAGAAATTTGGAAACGGCATGCTGTACTGCTTGGCATTCATGCTGGAAGCTCCAATACAAACATTTCAGATTGGGTGTCAATCTGAGGACAGTGCAGAGGATTCGGAAACAGTGGGATGACTCTAATGGTGGATTACGAAGGTGTTTAGAGTGATCATTAGTTATGATGATGTTATGCCTTCATTCATCTTCTGACAGGGCCACAGGCTCAACATGGAGGCCTACATCAAGTACCTCGAGGAGGTAGTGCTCTCCTGTGTCAAGAGGGTGGCTGCTGGAAGACCTTTTGTCTGGCAACAGGACTCTGCACTATGCCACACCAGCAGGAGAAGCCATTCATATCTGTCAAACGATTTCTGTGCCCACATTACTCCCTACATCTGGCCACCTAACTCCTCAGACTGCAACCCCCCTTGATTATTATGTGTTGGGCGCAGTTGAGCGAGAGACAAAAAAAACAAACTCATTGACAAAGATAAACTGAAGGCAAGGATTATGGCAGCATTCACCAACTTAAAAAACGAGACTGTCCAGAAGAGTTGCAGGAGATTCTGAAGTCATCCGAAGGCTTTGGCTGAAGCCAATGGTGATTTTATTGAAAAAATTTACTCTTTAGTATATATATATCGCAATTTACTAAGCATAGTTTAGAAATGGCATGAGGTTGAATGGAGCATCCAGGTATTTACTTGACCCCCCCACTGAGTCAGGTTGTGACACAAGGTCGGTTTTTAACGTGGGTACCCGAGTGTTTTCACCCGGGCCGCTGGTCTTGGCTGGTCATAGCTTGTCCAAGCTGGTCTAAGCTAGTCATAGCTGGTCTTAGCTTGTCCAAGCTGGTCAGAGCTGGTCATAGCTAGTCTTGGCTTGTCATAGCTGGTCCAGGCCGGAGCCGGTCCAAGCTAGTCGTAGCCGTGATACTACCAGCGCAGGGACGAATCCCTACACCAGGTAAGCATCAAGTGACGCTCTCAGCCAAAAGGCTGACCAAGCGAGCGATCTGCAAACAGATACTACACTCTGATCCAGGCCTCCAGGCTGAGCAGCGTCAAAATGGAGCACCCAGTGAGGTTCAAACTCATTACTCAGTTATAATTGATCTCACATGATAAGCCTCCCAACCATTACACAATGTTGAGGTGCCCAAAGTGATCTTCTAAACATAGTTTAGATGTGGCACAAGGCTAAATGTGTGGAGCATCAAGTGAGGATCATAATCATTACTCAGTTGTTATCGTTTAAGTGAGATAAGATGGCTAACCATTACACCATGTCAAAGTGCCTATGCTTATATATATATATCTAAGAATAAATATATATATATATATATATATATATATATATATATATATATATATATATATACACACACACACACACATAATACCCCATGCTGACAGTATGACTTGGAGTTTCATACAATATGCAATCCTACCCATGACCACAGACATTCCCCACACATAAGAATATAAAAATCCAACCAAATACAAAATTATTGCAACATATCGCTACATTTCACTGACATATATGAGGGTGACATCTGCAGACGTTCCTCACACATACACTTATACACTTACATGAATTAACATTACCATCCAACATACACCTAGACAAACAAGCATTTCTTTACATACACACTCTTACACTATCACACATTTTAATGTTCAAATGTTCCTCGCACATATTTATATATTATTGCATTAATACATGTGACACATGTCTGACCAATGAGAATTACCAAAAATCATAACATTCCAATACTCTGTCTCTTTTTTCTTTCATTTCTATTCTCGATCTCTGACAAAGCATTAGTAAAGGTGAAACAGATTAAGATAGATCTCCTGCTTGTTCTTTATTTTATCATCTTGTCAGATTCCTATCCATATCTGATCTACATTTGATCTTCAAATATATAATATATATATGAATATTGTTTTAGATGTATTAGTACATTTTTTATATTGAGTTTAGATAAATTCTTTTCAATTGTTTATGTGATAAAGTTAGTTGGTAGTACAATATATTTTTTTTTGATTCATTGGGTTTATCAGGAAGAGCTGTTTTTCTGTTTTAGAATATTTTATGAGCCTTTTGTTTTGCACTGAATATAAAATAATTAGGATACTGAAGAAGCTTGAAAGTGTTTTCAATGTATTTCTCCTCTTCATGTAAATACTGAGGGCTGCATGTTCTTTGTGCTCTTAAGTAGAATCCAATGATTATACTGGATTTTATATTGTTGTTATGATGAGAATAGAAATTTATTAGATGCTTTTTTGGGGATGATTTCTGGTGGGCACCAAGCTTTAAACTGTTGTTAATGTAGCATAGCATGATACTTAGGAAATTTAAGGAATTGTATTCTTTCTTTTCGTATGTAAATTCTATTGTATGTTTAACTTTGTTTAGTTTATCTACAAGATCCGGTAAGTCAGGATATATTAATAGCGCATCATCAGTATATTGGAAGTATATTGATTATTTTGGGCAAAATATTTTGGGAAAGGATCACTCCACTAAGTTATCCCATTGGTAATCCAAATATTTGTTTGTAAAAATCATGATTAAATGATGTCAGTGATATTAACCAACAAAAATTTTGGTATATGGAAAATGTAATTAGTGAGTCGGGTTCAAATTTTGGCTGAGACATTTTGTGTTAATTTTGCATTAATTGTTTTTGGAAAGGCATGAATCCATCTGATCCCTGGAGGACCGTCCTGGGTATGATGATAAACTGCATCCACGTCCTGAGTAAGACGGTAAACTATGTCCAACAGCAAGCCCTCTGATCAGGAGGTTTTGAGGAGCGTGGAACCACCTATTAATTGCTGGTGTTCCCAGGTCCACCCTGACCCGGAGTGGGAGCACCTGTTAGGGGTCCCAGCTATGGGCAAATAGTTACCTCCAAAACTGAGATAAAAAGCATTATGAAAGTGTAAAAATGGATTTTAGTGCCAGAAGTGCTTTGTAGGAAATTGTTGCCAGAGATAAAATTTTTAAAGGGGGTGAAACTGTTGCCAGCCATACATTTTTGAAAAAAAAAATTACCGGCAATACATTTTTTACAATAATATTACCAGGAAAAAAAAGTTGTCGGCATTAAATGATCCATTGAGGTCGATATGCCGTAAAACAAACCAAACCAGAAATAATTTGTAAAAAATACATTTTTATAGCAAAACATTTTTGAAAAAAAAAATATTATCAGCAATACATTTAAAAAAAAAAAAAATACCAGCAATAAAAATCTTGTCGGCATTAAATAACCCATTGAGGTTGATATGCCGTAAAACAAAACAAAACAATCCAAACCCTGGAGGAATAATTATAGCAGGATGCATCTGTTTATATGTAATGAATCATTTCTTTTGATCATAAAATGTTCTTTTGCCAGAGCAGACTTTTCCATATAGCAGTTGTTTACAGAGGTCTGTGTTAGTTAAACATGCATGACATACATAGTACACACTGTTCTACTTCCTGCATGATGGGGGGGACCTTCTGAAAACCAGCCTGTCCATTGTGGTAAGACGATAAATTACATCCAACAACAAGGCTTCTAATCAGGAGACTTTGAGGAGCGTGGAACCATCTCTTAATTGTTTGTGTTCCCAGGTCCACCCTGATCCGGGATGGTAGAACCTGTTAGGGTCTCAGCTATGGGCAAACAGTTAACCTCTAAACTGGGGTCAAAACACTATGAAAATGTAAAAATAGGCTTTAATAGAGCAATCTGTTTTTGTAAAAAAAAACAAAAAAACAAACTTACCAGCAATAAATCTTTGAAGAAAAAATTATTACTAATAATACATTCTTGAAAAATATATTATAAGCAATGCATTTTTGAAAAAAAAATATTACCAGAAATAAAAATCTTGTTGGCATAAATAACCCATTGAGGTTGATATGCCATAAAACAAACCAAACCAAAAGCCAGCCTGCTTTAAGACTTCTGCGTCAGGCTTTTGTTGATGTATTTTGTTCATTCAACAAATTATGAATAAAATAATCGTGTCATTCAGTATTTCTTTGATAATATTTCTTTTTTATGTTTCATTGCAGGTGGGGCCATCAGCAAGCATAAAGAAAGAAGTGGATTTGTACCAGTTCCTGCGGCAAATGTTGAATGAAGAAGTTCAAAGTCGAGATGCTGTCAGGAAATCAGAATTAGAAGTATGCTGAGTTCTATCAAATTCTTTCTGTCTTAATATTAAGCCAACCAATGTGTTTTTCTGAAAGCATAAGTGATTATTACATCAAGCTATTACAGGAGTGACTATTACGAAAGTAATTATTACACATGATTATTACAACAGTGTTACAAGTGATAATTACAAGAGTGATTATCAAAAGAGATTACTATAAGGGTGATTATTAAAAGTGATCATTACAACAGTGATTATTATAAGTAATAATTACACAAGTGATTATTACAACTTGTTTCTATATTTCTGAGATGATGTATTGTAACTATTTACATTATTTACATCTTCAGATACTTGTTCTCATCTTTATTGCCATATTCACAACGTTTTGGCTTTTGCATACTCTGGTCTTCTCCATATATATATACATTGGAATTTTGAACTAAACCCTTTATTTAGTCCCTGGAGGTAGATTGTTCTAATTCCATGTTTCATGCTTTTTTTCTTTGACAGGGGGGAATATTTCAGATTCAGTTAATTCCCTTTAGTATTTTTTTTTTATCCACTAGGCCATGTACCCAGTGGATAAAAGTGTTGGTTGAGAGATCCAAAATGTGACTTAAACCGAGAGAGTTGTGTGTTCTATATGTAGCAGAGGGAACAAAAAATTTGGAGAGTAGAGTTACTAAAGGGAATTAACTGAAGCTAAGATATCCAAAACAAAAGAGACATGGCATGTGGCATTAGAAGAAACTACTCCCATTAACTAAATAAAGGGTTTGGTTCAAAATTTCAACGTATCTCACGAAGAAGGCCGAAGTGTACAACGGTCAAAATGTTGTGAATATGGCAATAAAGATGAGGAAAACAGCCTGAATGATGTAAATAGAATAATAACCACTTTTAATAATCACAGGACAAAGGCCTGAATGATGTAAATAATGTAAATAGAATACCTCATCTCAGAAATATGGACACATGTAATATTCACTTGTCATAATCACTTGTGTAATTACAACTTATAATAATTACTGTTGTAATAACCACTTTTAATAATCACAGGACAATGGTATGAATGATGTTAATTCAAATATACACTCTTAAGTAGGTGCTGGAAGGAGTTGCCAGTGATGTAAATTGACTTGGTTTATCAGGGAGTTTCGGATCTTTCGACATCATGTAAATAATGTGAATAATACAAGTGATTATTACACATGATTATTATAACAGTGACAACTATGTGAGTGATTGTGGAAAGTGATTATTACAAGTGATTATTTTAACAATGATTATCAAATAATATAATTGCAGAAGTGATTATTACAATAATGTAGTGAATATTATGACTGATTATTACAAATGTCAAATGTGTACTGGGAATACTTGATGGAAGGCATTAATGCCACCATGGACAGTATAGTGTCTGACCACAGATTTTAATAATTGTGACCAGTGGTATCTGGCTATAACTCTCTGTGGCAACAGACAAGCAACACTGCCTCAAGTCATATGCACATTCAATGCAGGTGGTGATAGATGTCTATCCAGCAGGCTAGTTCAGTGTTCTTTAGCTTCCATGGGATATTGGAGCAGAAGATCCATCAGGGTGGTCCTGTTATTATCATGAAACTAGTACACTGCACCTCACCTGTGTTTAAGATTAAAAAAAGTGGGGTAGTGTGATGAGACATGGTACCTGTTGTTTTGGGATGCTGGTACGGTGACAACTACTTTGAATTATTAATGGTAATATTAGCCGTTTCCTTATTTTGCAGTCATCGACTAAACAGACAGAACTGCTGTCAGCTGAAATAATGTCATTCTCTTAAAACAATTTTTCAGGAAAATAGGTTTCTTAAGTTCAGTAGATTTCCAGTATTGATGATGGATTTCTTCTTTACCTTTTGTTTGAAATAATGTGGGACGTCAACATCTTGATTATGTCATTATTTTCTCTTCTCAAGTCCAGCAGCTGTTATCGCTATTACCACTATTGATGGGAGTTTCCTTCCTAACCTTTTCTTTGAAGTAGTGTGGGACGTCAACATCTTGATTATGCCATTATTTTCTCTTCTCAAGACCAGTAGCTTTTATCGCTCTTTCCAGTATTGATGGGAGTTTCCTTCCTAACCTTTTCTTTGAAGTAGTGTGGGACGTCAACATCTTGATTATGCCATTATTTTCTCTTCTCAAGTCCAGTAGCTGTTATTGATCTTTCCAGTATTGATGGGAGTTTCCTTCTTAAGCTTTCCTTTTGTTCTTTTCACTTTTTAAAAAAGGAACACAAAAAAATGTACTGTCATAAATAATTTAATTTGTTTTACGCTGCTGCAAAAGTAATCACCGCTTGTTAATCCAGCACAGTCAGTACTTTGTAGCAGCTCCTTTTGGTAACAATAACAGCTTCCTGTTATTTTGGATAGTCTGTGAAAGTTTTTGGCCATCGTTCTCAGGATAGATTAGCGTATTCTTCTCTGCGATACAACTGTAGCTGGGTCAGGTTTGTTGCAGATGTTCAATGGACAGCAATTTTCAGATCCCCTAAGTATTTTTTTTTTTATGGAATCAAATCTTGATTTTGACTTCGTAAATCTAAAACTTTTAGGTTTTCTTCTGAAACCATTCTGGAGTTACTTTGGATCATTTACTTGCCGGAATGTGAACTTCTTCATAAACTTCAGTCTTTTCACAGCAGACTTGAAGATGTTTTCCTTTAGAATTTCTATGCATTTAGCATTATCCATAATCTGATAGTTCCCAATGTCATCTATTCTCAGCTCGGTATCTATGCTGATAACACAACTATTTACTCCTGTCTTTATGGTAAGTCTGATCTGTTCGATAAAGTCAAATTGGCAGCTGAGCACAAAAATGACCTGCAATCTGTTGTTAACTGGGGCAAGAAATGGCTTGTTCATTTTAATGCAGCCAAATTAATTGCAACTTCTTTGGCTAATGTTTTCTGTTGACATGAAGTGGAAACATTATATTGTGTCACTTGCTAGGTTCTTCTTCAAGGAAACTTGGTTCACTCAGTTGTACTAGACAATTTGTTTTAACAGAATCTATCTTCACATTTATAAGTCTACCATTCATACATACATTGAATACTGCTTCTGCTATGTATTTAGAGATTCTTGATAAAATACAAAGAAGAATATGCAATGCTACTGGCCCTAACCTGGCATCTTGGCTTCAGTCGCTTTCCCACTGCCATAACATAGTTTCCCTGTGCCTTTTCTACAAATATTTTCATGTTAATTGTTCTTTAGTACCTAGACTTTATGAATTTAAGTGCAGTACTAGATTGGCAGCAAGGTCTTATTAATGTACAGCTGAAATGACTACATGTAACTGTAAGTTCTATGCTAATAGTTTCTTCTCTTGCACTTCTCTCTTGTGGAACTCTATTCTGGCTTCCATCTTTTCTGTCAATGTTGATCTTCAAAAATTTAAATGCGATGTCAATCATTATCTTCTGTCTTCTTAATTCCACTTCTTTTATTGTTCTATTCCCTTAAGCATGTTTTTATTTTTCTCATATTCTTTCACACCCAGTAACCCCTTGAATCTTAGTGGTTACTTGGACTGAAATGATTAAAAAAGAACCTTGCACACAGACAAGTTCCGCAGGACCCGAGGAAGAGAAACAGGTCTAAAGGAATTTTGCTTCTGGCTGTATTCGTGTTTATAGTTGGTATGATTTGAACTGGATTGTTAGCTGTGTTAGGTCTGCATTACTTAAATGTTGGTATTCAGGCCAGAAAATTCTATTTTGCTTTCATCTGACCAGATCACTCTTTCTCTCATAGCTGGAGAGTTTTTTTAGATCTCTTGTAAAATGCTCTAGATGATTTTTGAAATGTTTTTTCTTCAAAAGTTTCTTTCTTACCATATACCTGAAAATATCTGTCTTGTGAGATATTGTGCACTGTAACAGCAGCATTATGGACAGACTTCTTCACATTTTCAAGAATGACAGAAATGTTGGCTTTGTCTTGCCTGACCAATTTGAACTTCTTGCTGTCATCTTAGAGCAACTGTATATTTCTTAGATTTGCAGTGGTACTATGAACATTCCATTTCTTCTCTATATACAGTAAAGAAAATTTTGCTATTGTTTATAAAGGGGCTATAGATCTATAACTTTCTCTATATTTATGCTTCTCTTTAACATTTCAGTTACCTCTTTGGACTATGAGACTGCTACATGTATTGTTTAGCTGATTAGCATGATATGATTGTAGATAGCAGATTATTGCCCACAATATTTTAGCAGGAATCCAATGCAAATTTCAACCCAAACTAGTCACATGTGAATGAATAACCATCTATAACATCATGAAATAACATTTTCTTGTGTAAAAATACTGTGAACCAGAGTCAAGTCTTTTTGTTACAGGGAGTGGGAATATTTAAGCAATATAGTTTTACCAAATTTGGGAATTTGTTTAGGGTAGAGAGTGTATAGTGATAGCAATAAATAAATTACTAAATAACCCCCAATCTCTATTGGTAGACTATGTAGTAGTCTGCAACCAAAATAATTAATAATAAAAGAAAAAAATCAGAAGTTGAGCAATAAAAGTAATTTAAAATATAAGATAAGAATGGTAGTTAAGGTTAAAGGAAAAAAGGTTATATTATAAAAAAAAAAAATTAATTAGAATATAAAATATTCCCATGATGCATTAGAACACATGTTTTATGGGAAAAAGAAATAAAAATCAAAACTTTGTTTTGATTTCGGCCACTGTAATATATATATATAAAAGCAAACGTTCAGGAGAGTCTTTGACAAAATATGTTGTCATCAACAGATCATAAAATTTTCTTTATTTCTGTGCATATCAAAATTATATAAAAATATTCTTTGAATAATACTCATTGAAATGTATTACTTGACAAGCTGAAATGTAGACTAAAGCAATTTATTGTTTTTCCTATGCCTATAAAATACAAACTGTTACTGAGTTGCATTTTGGTGTAACTCATTTATGGTTTTCTTTATATTTAATTTAGTTGTAGTCTCGTAATGACCTGTTTAACCCTAATATATATATATATATATATATATATATATATATTAGGGTTAAACAGGTCATTATATATATATATATATATATATATATATATATATGTATTAGGGTTAAACAGGTCATTACGAGACCACAACTAAATTAAATATTATAAAGAAAATATATATATATATATTACGCGAATCATTCATACGAAAAGAATGAATGATTCGCGTAATATAAATTGAACCCGCACCACATAATTGATATATATGTATATAACATTCAGACAAGGCTAACACATTACAGAACTCCACAACAAGTGTTTAGAGATATTATTAAGTAATATCCAGTTAAAATCATACAATTCTGTATTTAAAAAACGATAGTAAATTACTTGTGTGTGGTAATGAAATAAGCACATCCCATCTCCATCTCCACTTGTAACCATACACTGTAATAAAATAAACATTTTCAGTGCTAAAGCTGAATTAGTCAAATAAAGTTTCATAAGCTTCTACTTGGTGTTGTTATATTACATTGTGTTTGGTCATATTCTCAAACATTGTGTTTTTGCTGGAGGTATATGTAATTTTGTAACCTAATGTATGTATTAGATCATTGCAAACGTTTGTGTCCAATCAGAATATTAAAAACAATGAAAATCAGGAACAAAATTTTGCAATGATCCAATAGCATCAAATAAGATGCATCTAATTAACATCTAATTAACATGTAATTAACATCTCCATAATTAGGACTGTGTCTATTTTTCAAATTCTTTTTCTTCAGTTTTTTAAGAGATAAAATTGATCATAAATATTTTTTAAAATTTCTAATTGCTAAAAAAATAAAATATCACAGTTTTTTAATTGTTCTTTTGTGGAATATTTTTGATAAGTTTGACATTCTGTAAAAATATTCAATTCTTGTTAAAGTTTAATTTTTACAAATTAATGCACAGGTGAAGACAATTTTAGATGCACGTCTTAATGAAGAAGCTGCTTGCAATCTGGAAGTTTCTGTCTATGACACGCAGAGGAATGAAAAGGCAAGAGCTCGAAGAGAAAAAATGGTAAGAATTTCTAAGAATTAAACTATTTTTGGTAAAAAAATTAATTTGGGTTAAATTTCTCTTTTTTTCTTGTTATAACATTGGGGTAATAGTGAAATCTGTCCACTGTTGTTAGACTAATTTTAAAATGATTGTAAGAATAACAAAAACAATAATTTATATATATATATATATATATATATATATATAAGTTTATATATATCAAGAACAATTTTAGGTTGATACATTTTATCCTTTAGTGCTTTATTAAAATAAGTTTGTTTATGTTTACGTATATATATATATATTTTTTTTAAAAACTTTTCAACACAAGCAAGGCGAGAGTGCCACTAGCATGCAAGGGGTTACAGAGAGTGGAGTCAAGAGTAAAAAGGCGTGATAGAGGAAAGGATGAAGAGAAGGACGGGGAATAGATCAAGGCATTTGGAGATGTCAGTTGACATTGCATTTGAATATTTGGAGAATATAGCTATCATGGAAGCAAGTAAGTGGAAGGGAGTTGTACAGATGGGAAGTGTGAGACATGAAGCTATTGGAGTAGAAGAGACAACTACATTTAACCATTTCGACAGTGAAAGGGTGGGACCGAGATGCCGACCTAGTGGCATGTTTAAATTCATGCATTTTGGGAACTAGTGAAAATAGCTTGTTGGAGCAGTTACCATGAAAGTATTTGTAGAAAAGACAGAGGGAGGGGATGGCCCATCTGTGTGAGAGCGACTGTAAATGAGATGCCAGATCAGAGCCAACCACATTGCATATTTGTCTCTGGATTTTGTCAAGGACCCTAAGATGAGCAGCGTGGGCTCCATACCATATATGACAGCAAAATTCTATGCATGGTTGAATGGTTGATTTATAGATTTGAAGGATGGACTTGGGTGATAAAAACTTTCTGGCATGACACAGAGAACCAACTTTCCTTGCGATGGATGAAGTTATTGATTCAATGTAATTTTTCCATCTGAGGTCAGAAAATAGTGTGAGACCGAGCAGTTGCAAAGAGGTGCTCTCATGGAGTTGAGCATCAGACATTCTAATGGGAGGCAGGGAGGGTTCTCTGTGGTGGGTAAAAGAAAGCAGTTTTGTTTTTGAGGCATTAAAGTTAACCAGCCATTTCCTGTCCCAGTCAACAATCGATTGGAGGTCCTTTTTGAAACCAATGGCCAGATTAGTTTTGTCAGTGATACCAGATTTGCTTTTTAGACAGGAGTAAATTGTGGTGTCATCTACATAAATGCCTACTTGAGAACTGATGACATTGGGAAGACCATTAATGAAGATAAGGAACAGTGTAGGACCCAGGAGATATATGTATATAGGTATAGGGTTGTGCAATCCATGTTTACACAAAAAATTATTCATCCTAAAAAATATTAATAATTCAAATCTACTACATAAACGAAATGAGCTTATATCTACTTGTATAAAAAAAAATGTTTTTCTTAAAATATTGTAATCCTGGATAATCCACTTTTCATCTAAATTTAATTTCAAATTTTAATTTTCCACCCACTTTTATTTTGCGTCATACACAGATTATCTCCCTTGAACAACTCAAACGTATTTTATGAACAGCGTCCATCATTCAAATTTTAAATTTTAAGCGTACTTCAATTTCCCTTTTTATCTCTTTTTTTCTTTTATTGACTCATACCTACACCTCATTTCCTGTGCTTAAACCCCGGTATTGATGAAGTACTATTTTTGTACTCTTTTAATTTTGAATTATGAATCAGCATCCATCCCATGAGCATCTGTATGCTTTTTTAAATAAACAATAAACTATATCTTGTGCCCAACGTGTTGTGGGTAACCAACGAAACTTTTGACGCACACCAAATGTAAGTATATGTGTATATAAATTTGGCAGCAACTTTTCTTTTAAACATGTTGTGTTGAATGTCCAAGACAACATAGTCCTGCATATTTTCTTTTGAATTTTCTCATATTTTCTAATGAGACTTTTTATTTGAAAATTATATTGAAATAAATATTGTCTGTAAGATAACCGAGTACTTTCGAACATCATTGTTCATCTTCAGGGTCAAAATTTTTAACAATGTCTTATATATATATAGAGTCAAAATTTTTAAAACATTTGCAAATTGTCTTGTAGCGGAATCATGTTGCGACATTTTTTTACAAACTAAATAAACTTTACAAAATCATTTTAATTTCAAAAGACACGATGATGTTATCATGTGCATGGCGAAGATTTTTAATCATGTGAAGGCGTGAAAAAGATTTTTATTATACAAGCCGAAAGATCAAAGAATACGTTATAAAATTTAAAATTTAAAAAGTTCAAAGGAAATGGTTATGTGGTGTATATAATTATGAAGAAATATATTATAAACATTGTAGGATGTTTCCAGAAATATTGTAATCTATACGATTAATAAGAGATCTTTTGCTTTTAATATGTAATGTTTCTAAGATTTTAAGGTGTCTAATGTCTGTATGGTTATCTATAATTTTAGTATTATCTATAAGTATTTTACGAATATCAGATTGCAGAAGGGAAACAGTATATGACATAATATGTTGTTTAATGGATCTAGAATTATTTAGATGCATAGTTAATCTTCTGGAGAGCCTTCTAATCCACATACATACATTGGATTTACAACCACCCAGCATGTGATAACATCATCGCATCTTTTGAAATTAAAATGATTTTGTAATGTTTATTTAGTTTGTAAAAAAATGTCACAACATGATTCCACTACAAGACAATTTGCAAATGTTTTTAAAAATTTTGACTCTACATATATATAAGACATTGTTAAAAATTTTGACCCTGAAGATGAACAATGATGTTCGAAAGTACTCGGTTATCTTACGGACAATATTTATTTCGATATAATTTTCAAATAAAAAGTCTCATTAGAAAATATGAGAAAATTCAAAAGAAAATATGCAGGATTATGTTGTCTTTGACATTCAACACAACATGTTTATATATATATATATGTAACTCATTTGGACCCAAATAAACTCCTTCACATTTCAATTTACTTTGTGGGTGTTCTAAGCCAATCAAGTGTGGGACCTACAGTGACACAATAACTACTTGAACTGTGTGTCTTCTACATGTATTTTGAAGTGACAAGCACATTGTGTGATTGTAGGCAGCAGAATATTGTTCTGTATTTATAGAAATAATCTACCGTAAATTTAATCTCAAACAAGTCACACAGGAACAGGTAACCATCTGTGATGACGTTGAAGTAACATTTTATTGTGTAACATTGATTTGAGTTAGAATTAGATCTTTTGTTACTTGGGTGTAAATATTTATGCTGCATAACTTTACAAAGTTTGGGTATTTGTTTAGGAGAAAGACTGTTTAGCAATGTTATTTAGTAATATCCAATTAAAAACATAAATAAGGAAACTTCTTTTCATAAATGAAATGAAAAAAATTATAGAATATCAGGAAAACTCCAAATCGAAACTAGGTTGAAAAATAAAACTAATTTTGAGGAGAAATAAATATACTTCATTTTGCTACCAGTTTCAATATTCTATCTTGTCTAAAAGTTGTTTTATGGCATTGGAGACCTTACTTATTAATCAACTCTCATATTTTTCAAATTAAGCTCTTTCCTTGACACTGCACTTAATCCAACAATTCAAAATTGATTAAATAGATAGAACATTAGAGATATAAATTTTCAAATCAAAATTAAGTTAGTAACTGTGACAGGACACATACATACATACATACATACATGCATACTGATATATATATATATATATATATATATATATATATATATATATATATATAACCTCTACTTCAGTTCAAAAGACCACAGAGGAGTGTGAATATATATATATATATATATATATATATATATATATATATATAAGAAATTTGCAAAATGGAAAATATTTCATTGAAACTAGATTTGATTATGTGTTTCGCCTTTCAATGCTTCGTCAGATTCAAAACATGAAAGAAAGGAATGTGTGTGTGTGTGTGTATTTGTGTGTATGTTAAAATAAGCATACACGCAAATACACACACAGTTCTTTCTTTGATGTTTTGAATCTGATGAAGCCTTTGAAAGGTGAACCGTATAATCAAATTTACTTTCAATGAAATCTTTTCCATTTGGCAAATTTCTTTAAAATTTTGTCAGGATTTTATATCCTATTTTAAAAACACACACACACACACACACACACACACACACACACATGTACATATATTCACGGTCCTCCCCAATCTTTTGAACTCCAGTTTATCCCTTGTTTCCAGTTTAGAATTGGGTTCTAGGTTACTTCTAGAATCTTCTCATTCTCTTTCATTCCCAGTAGTCTCTTGTGTCTTAGTGGCTGTCGTGGAGTAAAGAGCACACCCCTGATGACTCTATGAACTTGTCTAATACTATAAAGAGTTTGATAGTATGAGGTTAGTAGTAGTCATATTGGAGTCAGTCTTTATACTACAGGCATACGGTAATAACCTAAGCATTAAGTATAGAGAATACTTAATGAATTATGTTGTACTAAGTGCGAGTGTGTGTTACAGTAATAACCTTACAATAAGAAGTAATAATAGGTGACAATGAGGAAATCTGAACACAAACGCAAGATGAAATCATAACATTATAACTGAAGTAATTATAGTTGACAACAAGGAACTTGAACACAACTGGGGTATAAAAAGCACTACATTTTAACTGAAGTTATAATAGTGGGTGACCAGATTTTCAAAACTCATCCATATAACTCCTGTTGCACATGGATGAGTTTTGAAAATCTGGTCACCCACTATTATAACTTCAGTTAAAATGTAGTGCTTTTTATACCCCAGTTGTGTTCAAGTTCCTTGTTGTCAACTATAATTACTTCAGTTATAATGTTATGATTTCATCTTGCGTTTGTGTTCAGATTTCCTCATTGTCACCTATTATTACTTCTTATTGTAAGGCTATTACTATAACACATACTCATACTTGGTACAACATAATTCATTAAGTATTCTCTATACGTAATGCTTAGGCTGTTACCGTACACCTGTAGTATAAAGACTGACTCCAATATGACTACTACTAACCTCATACTATCAAACTCTTTATAGTATTGGACAAGTTCATAGAGTCATCAGGGGTGTACTCTTTACTCATTGGATTTAAAGAAAAAATTTTCTTGAGAATTTGGAGAAAATTTTGGCTTCAATATTTGAAATTCGACAACAACAACAGAAGCAACAACAATCAAATACCCCACAGTTGCAAAAACAAGAACACGAGTTGTTGGAAGTGGTTTTGAAGAAAAATACGTCAACATCTCTTTCACCAGATGCAGTGCAAAATACTGTATCAGAATTCTGATGATGGACTGACTTTTGCTGCATAATGTCACAGACATGAAGAAATATCTAGTCAGGAATACAGTTGCTGGGAAGAAGATAAAAGAGCAGGCTGTTGTTGTTGTTGTTGTTGTTAAGAAAAATAGCACCAATAGAAAAGGAGTGCAATTATAACGAGAAAACAGCGGAAAAAGATGCTGAAGTACGATTGAAAATTTTAGCAAAGATTGAACATAATAATAACGTAAGACTACAGGAAATAGTGGACAATTGCCAAACAATGGTAAGTCTGAAGCATGATACTGAAAAATACCTAAGCATTGCGTATAGAGAATACTTAACGAATTATGTTGTACCAAGTATGAATGTGTGTTATAAGAATAACCTTACAATAGAAAGTTATAATAGTGGCGTTGTTGCTTTGCTTGGTGCGAACTGATTAAAAAAAGTATATATAGTTGAGTATATGATCACCAATTCCTCTTTAATACATGTTTTATTCAACATGACGGACGAGGTACTTTTGTTTCATTTTTTTTATTATCTTTTTTATATGTACAAGTGTTTTTATTTTTTAGACTTTATGAATGTAAAAATTGCTCAAAGATTTATTGGTACTGAGCACTTTTGGTTAAACTGTTATACATTTTCAACGATTATTTTTCTTGGTAGACTACTTGAATAAATCGAGCATGAGTACTATTGTGGAGGGCATAAAAGTTGCTGAAAGTAGTTATATTTTTAATTTCCAAATATGGTCAGCGCACTGTAGCTATGGTCATAATTAATATTATTAAGGGTTGATTTCTTGTTTTTTATAATTAAGGTTTCCATCACTTAAATGCTTAGTAGAATATTTCCTTGGTATTAGTTGCAAAGCTTTTAGTGATGTTTTATATATATATATATATATATGTTTTTGCTTCTCTAACCTTGTAAAAATTAGATTTTAAATAATTTTTTGAGTGTTATTTTTAATTATTTATTTATTTATTTATCTTTTCAAGGTTTATGCATTCTATGCTGCTTCAGCACTAAATTAGCAAAGAACTATTAAATTACTAATAGTAATTTAGTGGATAAACAGAATTAGCCCTCTTGTATATTAGTCACAGTAGATTCATAGATTGTGGCATTTTTTGTGCGTCGTTGTCCGAGTCAAGTATATTCACTAATTTTATTAAAATGGTATTATCCAGGTCAAAATTGGGATTATGAAAGTTTTGGGGTCACACAAGTGTTCAGCCTGTCATTTAATACTAAGTCCCTTTTCTTCTTCTGTGTCCCTTCTGGATGTGGGCGATCATGGCTCTCAACAACTTCCTATCCCTCAAAGCCTTTAGCAGCATTTCTCCATTTGCTAATCCTCTTACATCCATTCACACAAGCTTATTAGGCAAGTGGCCCACTGCTTTCCTCCGTCTCTCTTGCCCTTGATATGCCGACTCTCCTTCCTCAGTATGTGTCCAAGAAATTTTTTTTAAGACTTCCTCATTGCTTACTCACTCCATCCATGGAATTCACAATATATTTCTCTTCTTTAAATGCCAGGAAGTTTCATCAGTAGTTTTTGGAGGTCATGTTGGTGCCAGTGCTCATGACACATAACCCATTTGTAAATATATTTGTGTATGGTGACTTTAATGCCAGGTGGCTTAAACACTCTGCCACTGACCTCGCTGGCATCCACACACTGAACTTCTCAATCCCTCAATCTCCCATGCAAGTGGTGGACTTCCCCCATGCATTTCCCCAGTAACCCTGATGGACACGCTTCTCTTCTAGATCTCTTTTTTACCTCTCTCCCTGACTCATGTCGTACTATGCAGCTCTGCCCTCTTGATCATGTGGTAGTGTCTGTATATTTCTCTTTCTGCTCCCCCATCAGCCAAGAACCCCCCATCAACAGCATACCTTTCTGTTATCAATAAGCAGGTAGGAACTCGTTCCATGATTTCCTTTGTGACGTCCCTTGGAATGCACTTTTCAATCATCAGGTTCAAAAATGCATGTCTGAGATCTCCTTCTGGGTGAAAGCTAGCATCAATGCTTTCATTCTAGTAAGGAAATACCAAGTTAAATCATGTTCAGCTCGTTGGTTTTCACCTGCACGCTTGAATGCTTTAGCCCACAGGAATCACTTCTTTCAGCTGTACCAGAGCAACACGTCTGATTGCAACAGACGTCCCTTTGTCTATGCTCTTAATGAGTGCAAGCATGTCCTCAAAGAAGTGAAGTTACTGTTTAGTGACAGAATGAAACATTCTAACAAGTTCAGTTCTAGAGATTATTGGTGGTTCTGCAAGAGTGTGCTGAACAACAACAAATCCTCAATCCCTTTTCTAGTCAATCAATTTGAACTTCTGACATCTACAGCAGATGAGGTTGAATGCTTTGTTCAGAAATTCTCTTCCAGCTCAACACTTGACTCATTTAGAGTAGCCACACCTGATTTCCTACCCTGGAACAGAGGTTCTACTGAGTGATATGCACATAATCCCATCATTGGTCTCAGACATCATTTCGAAATTTCCATAAGCCAAGTGGAGGTGACGGGATCTCAGCCGTCATCCTAAAAAAATGTGCTCAAAAGCTGGCTCCAGTTCTCTCCAAACTCTACAACTATTGCCTCACGGCTCCTTTTTTTCAGCTTGTTAGGAGTCCTCCTCTGTATTTCCATTTTTTAAGAACTCTGGAGAACCTCCTGACCCCTCTATTGCCCTATTACTCGCCTAACAATTTTTGGCAAAGTATCCAAGGCTTTAATCAGAGCTGAAGTGGTTAAACACATTACCACTCACCACCTACTCTCTGACAAACAATATGACTTCCGTTTTACCAGGTCTACCACTGATGTGCTAACGGCCATCACTGAATATGTATATCAAGCTCTTGATAATAATGGCAAAGCTCGAGCAAAGGCTCTAAATATCTCAAAGGCATTTGACAGGACTTGGCATGCTGGTCTTCTATGTAAGCTTTAGAATTATGGTATTACATGATGATTGAGTGATTAAATCCAATCATTCCTATCAAATCATGGAATGAAGATCATTTTGAATGGGCTTTGCTTCCAGGTATTTTCACATGAATGCAAGTGTCTACCAAAACTCTGTCCTGGGTCCTACACTGTTTCTGATCTTCATCAGTGATCATCCTGATGTCATCAGTTCCTAAGTAGGCATTTATGCAGATGACAATACCATTTACTCCTGTCTCAATAGCAAATCCATCAGAGCTGACAAAGTTAACTTGGCTGCTGCTCTTGAAAAGGACCCCCAATCTGTGGTTAACTGGGGCATGAAATGGATTGTAAATTTTAATGCCTCCAAAACGAAACTACTCTCATTTAACGACCATAGAGAAACTTTCCTGCCCACCATCAGCATGGTTGATGCTAGACTGATGGAGAGCAACACACTGTGCTTTCTTAACCTCATGTTCGCAACTGACTTGAAGTGGAATGCCTACATCGAATCAACAGCTGCATCTACTGCAAGGAAACTTGGGTCACTGTGTCGTGCCAGAAGGTTTTTCTTGTCAAGAGTCCATCTTGCACATTTGCAAATCTTTTATTAGTTTGTGCATTGAATACTGTTACCATATCTGGTCTAGTGCTCCTGCTATTCACCTTGAGATTCTTGACAAAATCCAAATAAGGATCTTCAATGTAATCAATCCTGACTTGTCATCTTGATTTCACTTACATTCTTAGTAATGTGATGTGGCTTCCCTCTGTCTTTTCTACAAATATTTTCATGGCAACTGCTCTGATGAGCTTTTTTATCTGGTGCCCTGACTACATGAATTTAAGCATGCTAGTTTGGTGAGAAGACAGTCACCCAATCATAGTTAAAGCGTGTTTGAAAGCCAAATGTGTTAGGGGACTGTGTAAGCAGTAAAGTATGCTGAAGTCCAAATCATATTGTTTGAAAATACAAAACTTTGGTGAATAGATTTTCAACAAAAGGGCAACTAGATATTTGTTCCTATGTAGGAAAAGTAGTTAAGAATTGTAAATCTTTGAGTGAAAAATCTATATGGGAAAATAGATCCAAGTGTTAAATTGGAATATGCAATCATTGGCAGAAGAGTATAATGATAAACTACATCTACATCCTGGGTAAGACAATAAACTACGTCCAAAAGCAGGGCCTCTGATCAGGAGGTTTTGAGGAGCGTGGAACTACCTCTTAATTGCTGGTGTCCCCATGTCTACCCTGACCCAGAGTGGTAGCACCTGTTAGGGTCCCAGCTATGGGCAAATAGTTAATCACTAAACTTGGGTCAAAACACTATGATGGCACTTAACTCTACATTTAAATGATAACTCTAACTCTTTTAGACATTTAAAACAACATGCCTGTCCGCGTACTCAATTCTGGAAAATCCTTGTTGAAAACACAACTATACTTAAACATGAAAACAATAAACAAAAATTAAAAATCCTTGAAGCTATATACATAAATCAGTTGAAACCTAACCTGAACAAAATAAACTATGAAATCTCCACAAACATTCTTAAATGCCTATAATCTATAGCAGAAGCCATTGGTTTATACCAATGGCTTCCCATACTTAATACTTCTCGTTTTTCACTCTCACATGGTCATGTGTGATGTCACGAGCTGCGACGTGATTATCGCTTCCTTGTCTCGTAAATACAAGTTTGTCATTACTTTGAGCTCATTCAAGCAGCAGGAGCGGACTATTATTGTAGTTTTGTCTGTGTGTTGCTTGATTTATTGAAATTGTCATCTTTGATAATGGCTTAGTAAGCCGAAAGCTTAGATTGGATTTAAACATGTATCAATATGGTGTTTTCCTTTCATCTTTCAACGATAATGTGATTAAGCTTATCAGACAATATGAAAGGAACTTACTTAAAATAAATAGACAAAACTTGTCTATATTATTTAATGAAACATGCATTAATGAAAAATTGCTGCCGAAATATACACAATATATATATATATGTATATATATATATATATATATATATATATATATATATATATGGTTAAATTTCTCAGAAAAATTCTGAAGATAAGACAATTTTTCTTAGAAATTTAACAATATGTCGATATGGAAAACTAAAACAAATTCTTAGTAAAAAAATATATATATTTTCCAATTGTCTTCTTTATATATATATATATATATATATATATATATTGTTTATTTATGTTGAATTGGTGCTGCAGTACCAGATCCAAGGATTGAACCCACTAGGTGACAGTAACACATGCATGACTAACTCCTATATCCACTATGCTATTAACCACCATCCCGACGGACATTGGTGTGTTTTCTTGAGCCTTTTATATTCAATGTCAGATGATTTTTGACATTTGATTATGATGGCAGCTTCATAGCACTTTTCATTTCTGAGATAAGTAATTCTTAATGTGCTTGTATTATTTTGAATTATTGTTCTCATTATTATTTGACTAAGTACCCTCTGGTCATCATCAGGTGTCCATTGATTAGATGATATGGGATTATTGAGATATTTTGTTCCAGTTATTGTTTGTCATTTCCAGATCAAATGATTGAACACATATACCACTACATGACAGTTAACACATGTATAACAGACTCCTTTGTCCACTATGCTACTGTCCCAATGGACATTAGTGGTGTGTTTGTTTGAAGCTTTTATATTCAATATTAAAAGGCTCCCAAAAAACACCACTTCACTATCACAATAATCAAAAGGTATTCCAGATCAAGCAATCAATGGACACTTGATGATGACCAAAGGATACCTGGTCGAAACAGTTTCTATAACAGCATCTATATCAACAAAAAGAGGAATAGTTTGAAACAATACAAGAATATTGACAATTACTCATCTCAGCAATTAAATAGTAAATTATGAAAGAGAGATGTCTCACAGTTTCTAGTCTTAGATTCTGTCTATTATTCTGAGAAACCTGTGGCTAAAATGTCAACCTGCACTAGTTTATCATTCTAAGAATCTGATTCATTGACTGTTAATGATTCAAATTCTCCTGCTGCAACCATTGCCATACATTCTTCAAGCAATCTTACTCCAAGAATAAAGATCTCTGGCAAAGAATGAAGATTTCTGAGTCTATTATGCTACTGATAAATGATTGATTTAACAAGGTAGAAAAACGCAATCCATTGGGGACATTGTAACAATAGCAAAGTCAAGTTATTAGTGTAAAGGGCAGGTTAGAACAGAAAGGGTACATAGACTGTGAAAGTGAAAGTGGCTTGTGAAAGTGAAAGTGGCTTGTGAAAGTGAAAGGAAGGCATAGAAGATGATTAATGGGAATGAAGAAGAAAATGTGATAAGGAAAAGACGAAAAGAAAAAGAGATAAGGAGAGAAATTAAAAATGTGAGGGTAGCAAAATAGGAAAAAAAATGAAAGTAAAAGAAAAGCAATGAAGAAAAAAGGGAAAGGAAATGAGGTACGTGATGCAAGACAAAGGTAAGAGAGAAGGAAAATCAAGAGACAGAAAAAAAAAGAGTAATGAAAAGAAACAAAAGGTAGTAGTAGAAATTATAAAAGCTCCTCGACGTCTCTTTCCTTCTTTATCATAAGACTGATAGTAATAGTCATTACTAAGCAGAGAAAAGCTGACAGTATCCTTGACCTCTTTACCTGAAGTTAGTCTGTTTCTTTTTTTTTAGTACTTAACAAAGATTTATTCAGTGTCTTTCTGTTTTTCATATGGGAAGAAAATATTAAATAATTGTTTTTTTCCAGATTATTTTTCTATTCCAAATTCCTTAAGCTGTACAAACTTTGTATATCTGTGAGATAAGCTTAGAAAAATATTAGAAGGATTAACAATTTCATTGAGTATATTACACATTATTTTCAGATTTTAGGATTAACCATTAGGCTGTAAATTATCCACAATAACTAGATAATAATTTTTTTTTTGGCCATGTGCATGGCCATATTCAAGATTGTATGACTCAAAGTAAGGCAACCTCAACACATTTAGAAAGGATGTTAGAATAATCTTGAACATATACTGAGAGAAAAACCACCTGTGTATGGATAGAAAATGAATTCAGTAAATATAAAAAGAATAAAACTGAGGGTGTGTCTACTTAAAAACCCTATTCAGCTTATAGAGGGGGGTGATTCTGAGAGAATTATAAGTCCTACCAGGATTTATTATTGGTGGCCACAGTCTTAATAACATAAGATATGCAGATGACATAGTGTCAATAGCAAACAAAGAAAGGAAACTACAGAAACTCTTATGAAAGTAGTGAAGGAAAGTGAGAAGAAAGGACTAATCATCAATTGTAAGAAGACAGAATGTATGGCTGTCAGCAAGAGACAGAGGTCAAGTAAAGGAAAGAGAGAAGAAAGGACTGATCATCAATTGTAAAAAGACAGAATATATTGTTGTCAGCAAGATACAGAGGCCAAGTAAAGGAAAGAGAGAAGAAAGGACTAATCATCAATTGTAAGAAGAGAGAATGTATGGTTGTCAGTAAGAGACAGAGGCCAAGTAAAGGAAAGAGAGAAGAAAGGACTAATCATCAATTGTAAGAAGACAGAATGTATGGTCTTAAGTAAAGTTGAACAGTTCAACTTGCAAAATACAAATTGGAGATAGGAAAAAGGATGCTTGTATCAAATAACTATATTTCTCAGAACTGTTTTAATAGATCATGAAAAGTGTGAAAATGAAATCCAAAAGCACATTGGGATAGTGAACTTTGCTTTCCAAAAGCTAAGGAATGTATTAATAAACAAGTTGCATTAGAAACAGAACAGGAGACTGAACTGTTATGCAGTTTCAGTTCTCTTTTATGGCAGTGAATGCTGGACAATCTCTTCACAGATGAAATGTGACAGGAAGCATAAAAAATGTAGTTCTACAGAAGGATGCTAAGAATACTTTAGACTAAAAATGTGTGCAATGACAAAGTTTTAGAGAAAATATAAACAAAATGGACACTTATACTTAGCATCAGAAAGAGAGAGTTGAAATCGTTAGGGTACATAATGAGGGAAGAGGACTTGGAAAATTTGAGACTCACATGACAGATTGAAGGCAAGACGGACAGAGGATAGGGGAAAACGGTGCATAACCAATTTAAAGAGCTTGGCTAATTGGTTAGTAGAGTTTAGGAGAGTTAGAAAAAAGACAAAATTTCCTAATACAGTGTAATCCGGATATAAGAGACCCGGATATAAGAGAAACACGGATATAAGAGAGATTTTCTCTGGTCCCAAATTAGAGCCTGTGTTAATGTATATATAATAGACCAAACCCGGATATAAGATAAACCCGGATATAAGAGACCCCTTCTCTGGTCCCGACAACTCTCTTATATCCGGGTTACCCATATAGCTATGAAGCACAGAAAAATGTGGAGGGCCATGATAGATCACATCTTAGCAAGATTAAAAAAACAAAACCTTTCAAAGGGATGATGAACCTTCTTGTAGGGTCACCAGCCATCTAATACAATGGAGTAGATGTCTACATAGCAGTATGGGGATGACATGGCATCACTGGACAAAGGGCTTCCTAGTCACTGCCCAGGGTGTGGAGGTTCTCCCCAAAGAATTAACATCCATGTGTCCATGACCAAAGTGAGCTTTCAAGTTGGAGAATATTGGCTATGATTTAACCTGGGGAGGGATGGCCTCTGTCAGATTTATTTGCCCAAGATACATGATTCATGAATGAATACCTCTCCAACTTTCAACCCAGCTATATGGAAGGAACTGGTCAGGTGTTCATGATATCACAGTGACCCTATGCCTACCTTAGGTCATGCGAATGATGATGATGATGATGACAGCAGCTAACGGAATAGGGTTATTATATGGATGAGGATAAAGGCAGGGAGAAGAGAAGGTTTGGAAATAGAAGTAAAAAGAGGCAGAGAAGAAGGTAAAAATTGGATGAAAGTGGGAGAGAAAGAGAGACAAGCATAAATAAGAAATCCGATCAAGTAGAAAATTTAATGAATTGGTTTGATTGCATTTGAAGGTGCCAACTAGCATCCTTTTGCCTTTATCGGCATAAAGACAATTTGATTGGCTAATGAAAAGGTCGTTTGATGAGTGGCATATCTATAAAGTGTTTGCACTTTAGCTCTGTTGTCCTTATCTGATGCACAATTAGTTTGATTGAAACTCTTTGGAGGAAGCCTTGTTTCTGGCAATGCGCAATTCACATTTTGAAAGATAGGTTACTTGTCAGCTATTGAGAAATTATGTCACTTTGCTTTGTCTAAGTCTTGTGGAGTGACCAGTTGAACGTTCCTTGAACAGGAAAAAGAGAATGAGTAAATGTATAGATAAACAGGGCGGACAATTATTACTTTGCAAGCATATTTTCTGATAATCCCAAATGAATATCTTGAAATCTATGATGTAAAAGAATCCTGACATGCAATTATTCACAGTAAATACCTCCACACACGAAGCACTGTTTGGACAACTGAACATTTCTGTATCATTGATGGTCTTTCCACACTCTTTCAGCTGATACATTCTCCAACCTTCTTCAGGTGAATAATTTGTAAGAAATGTAAAAGATCTTTCTTTTTTTCTCTATAATATTAAGCATTTTCACTATTATAATTTTATGACTAGTTTTAATTCCATCTTATTATTGTTGCTTTTTAGATGAAGCATTTATACTGTTGTGATGTTTTCTAGGCTGTGACAGAAATTCAACCTCCATACCAAGTGACAAACTGACTTATTAGTAATTGCTTGACTCTTTATAAAATACGGCAAGTCCCTTTTGCATATATCACTATACCTCCTGGAAATGAAGAGGTTTCATGCCCTTTGTTAATCTGTGATTTTTTTAAATAATAGTGCAAGATCTTATCTCTCTCTTGAGGTGTGTATCTGGTTCTTTTTATTGGGGATCCAGGTCTGGATTCATCTTCATTCTGATCTCTCAACATCATGTCGGATTTGTGCAAACTGTCCTCCATAGTTTCTTTACTACTATGTTTGCCTTCTCCAGCAGAAGCATTCAAGCTTGCCTCCCTTTAAATTTCCTCCTCCTTCCATTTTGACTTCTTCATTGTCAATTCTGTCTTTTTTGATCAGAATGAGCCAATAAATTCTGCCTAATTGTTGCTATTATAGCTGTATTGAATCCCTTTCGTGCAATAAAGTTAGCTTTTTGATGACTTGATTCTCTGTCTTTTTTGTACCAATTTTTTTCATTTATTGAATAGGACATTGTTATAGGCAATCTAATTTGTCTTCTCATCAATGCAGAGGGACTTTGCATCCAAGGAGAAAGTGGAATAGTTCTATAACTCATTAATAATATTGGTAGATAACTATCTATGATGTCTCTGGATGTGAAAAATATCTTCAACCCCATTTTCTGTCTGCACCATTCTTTCTGCTGTTGCATTTGATTGCAGGTTGTATGGTGTTTTTTTAATTTATTTATTTTTTAATAAGGGAGGCATCCAATTTGTTTTAACCATGAACACAAGAGCTCGTCACAAAATTCTGGTGCATTTATACAACACATTTCTGGAAAATATTACTTGTAATATTTGCTTTACCGTGGTTGCCTTCCTATCCTGGACCACTTCAGACCATCCAGAGAATTAGACAACCAAAATTAAAAATAGTCCTATACCTTTAACTTTTTCATGATCTATATGGGCTCATAGCTCTTTTTCTTTAGACCATGAATGTATTTTGGAATGAACTTTAGTCTTCATAGAGCATTTACATGTGGAATAGTGTTTCCTTTCACATATTCGAGCTTGTCACAAAATTCTGGTGCATTTATACAACACATTTCTGGAAAATATTACTTGTAATATTTGCTTTACCGTGGTTGCCTTCCTATCCTGAACCACTTCAGACCATCCAGAGAATTAGACAACCAAAATTAAAAATAGTCCTATACCTTTAACTTTTTCATGATCTATATGGGCTCATAGCTCTTTTTCTTTAGACCATGAATGTATTTTGGAATGAACTTTAGTCTTCATAGAGCATTTACATGTGGAATAGTGTTTCCTTTCACATATTCGAGCTTGTCACAAAATTCTGGTGCATTTATACAACACATTTCTGGAAAATATTACTTGTAATATTTGCTTTACCGTGGTTGCCTTCCTATCCTGAACCACTTCAGACCATCCAGAGAATTAGACAACCAAAATTAAAAATAGTCCTATACCTTTAACTTTTTCATGATCTATATGGGCTCATAGCTCTTTTTCTTTAGACCATGAATGTATTTTGGAATGAACTTTAGTCTTCATAGAGCATTTACATGTGGAATAGTGTTTCCTTTCACATATTCGATGTTGAAGTTAAAAGTCATGAGCTTTATGGCCCATCTTAAAATTCTAGAAGATGTAACTTTAGGTAACGCTTTCTTGAGGTTAAAAATAAACTCTAAATATCTATGGTCAGATTTAGGCAGAAACTTTCCGCCTAATAAAAATTGGCAAGCTCTATCTGTGCTCCATATGATAGCTAATGCTTCTTTTTCAATATTTGAATATGTTCTGACCAAGTAATTGGTTAAGAAATAACAAAACAACAGGTTGCAGATAAATAGTGTATTGAACAGTAAATACAACAGAAGAGTGCTGCACGACTTGGGAGTGTGTGTCGGTTGACCAGCGTTCAGTCTATATCACTGTTCCCCTGTGGCTTACTTTCCTACTACTGTGTGTGTGTGTGTGTGTGTTTGTGTGTGTATGTGTGTGTTTGGTTGAATAATCTGAACATATTAGAAGTTGACCTGAGAATTTGAGAGGATTAAAATAAAATAGGCATAATATGTCCAGATTATTCAACCAAGCATATATTTATAATTATGATGCTTGAAATTTGATATATTTCTACTGGTGCTGTATCTGGTGTAACAACAAAATTGTCCAAATCATGTAACAGCAAAATTGTCCAAAAATCAAGCTCTGAAACGTTGTATCTTTGAAATGGTTAAAGATATTTTACTGGAATTGCCCGAGGTTTTTATAACACTATTGAACACTACTTTGAGCAATAAGAATGTATAATTACTCTCCAAGTTTAACAGACGAATCGTGATGGAATTGATCATAAACAAAAATGACATGTTCATCATTAAGTAATCATAGCTAAGGATTGAAGGATTGAAATTATGTTCAAATATATATATATATATATATATATATATATATATATATATATATATATATATTATTCCAGGATAATTTTCCACCTTATTCAAGTTGATCTTTGCCCTCTCTAACCTTCTAACTTTCTGTCCTGGAGTAATAAGGTGCCTCACGTGTTGCACGTACAATTTCATTTTCAAGTCTTTTTTCACTGTTTTTTGGACTGTCATAGCTGAAACTCCTCTCTCACATGCCAAACGTCTTATGGATTGAGTTGGATCTTTTCTAATTGATCTCTTTAGCTCTAAGTTGAAATGATGATCCCTCTTCCTGTTGTGACCTCCTGATCCAGTTTTCCTCTCTACTGTTCCATCTTTTTAAAACTTATTCACTTTTCTCTTGATAGTTCTTGAATAGACTTTGAAGATAGAAGCCAGAGTATGAATGCTGGTACCATTACTGAAGGCTTGAATGATCTTTTTCCTCTCACAATTGCTCATTTGGGAAGACAGTGGGGTGGACACAAAATGGTTTTAACCTTTTCTCTTTCTAGCCTAGCTGAATAACTCAAAGGGTTTTTCAGTGAATCTTATGACAAATGGTATCAAGATGACAAAACAACATCTGAAAACCTGGAGAAAAGAAACTCAACTAGTTTAGTAACTTTTTAGCTAGTAAGCATTTTGTGGGATGGACAATTATTCTGTTACACCTGGTATATATATATATATATATATATATATATATATAATGCTTGAAATTTGATATATTTCTAAAGAAGATTGCTCACTACTGGTGATATATATTTATAAATATATAGTTTTCTAAAATATAGTAAGTAAAAAAATCCTCATATAATTTTAAGGAAAGGTTTGGCCAGCCATCTAACATATCAACAATTAAAAAAGTTGACTACAAAATCGACAATTAAAAATTCTTCAAGTAGAAAATAGGACAAATCAATGTCCAGTTAGGATCAGATAATTTCCGTGTAAATTTGTCTGGAATTTGAAACACATCCACAAAACATGATGTTCATAGTGGACTATAGAAACAAAAAGGTAACCCTCAAGACCCACACACACACACATACATGCTGAGAATGCCATGGATTGAACATATTAACAATGAGGATGTTTTAGAGAAAATGGGAACAAAAAAGACCATTACACTTAGTAGCAAAAAAAGAGAGTAGAAATTTCTAGAGTACATAACGAGGACTTTACTAAGTATCAATTCTAGTTGGTTAATCATATTTTTTTCAAAATTTTAGAAATCATTTTTTTAAAAAATCACATAAGTTATCTCACTTGCATAGAGGTAAAAAATATTTTGAATTACTGTATTAAAAATCGTTTTTAAAATAATATTTTGAATTTACTGTATTAAAAATCGTTTTAAAAAAAAATCACATAAGTTATCTCCCTTGCATACAGGTGAAAATATTTTGAATTTACACTGTTAACGCATAAGAGATCCATAGATATGCAAACCCCTGAAGACAATCTCAAATGAGAATGAAATTACTTGGGAAAATAAAAATTATTTGAAGAAAATTTAGTAAAGGGAAGGTGACTGAATCGAATAATCAAACAAAGGTTGGTAATGAACGATAATACTTAGAACAAGAACAACACATATGAAATTCACCAGCAGTGCATAGAAGTAGTCAGCTGCTAGAAGTGAGTCAAGTTAATTCCACAATGAATCTCCAACTGCAGACCAACATACAGTATCTACTACTGTATTATGTGAATGGGGGACATACCCATTATTGTCTGTAGGTATGTTACAAAACTTAATCAATTTTCTACACCCACCAAGAATTTAATTTCTGGAAATGAAAGGATTAGAATTAAATTAAATAGACATAATATGTGTTAAATTATTTAATCAAACATGCTTGAAAGAATATATGCTGCCTATATATATATATATATATATATATGTTTATACAATGTTTTTAAAATAAGATATAGAAATCCCAACAAAGCTTTTAAGAAATTTGACAAATGGAAAATGTTTCATTGAAAATAGATTTGATTACAGGTTTTGCCTTCCTAGGCCTTATCAGATCCAAAAAGAAAGAAAGAAATGTGTGTATTTGTGTATATGCTTAAATAATAAATCATAGTACTTTTTCCTAAGCTGGCATTTCTTGTAATTAAAGCAATCATTTCTGAAAAGGCTATATATAGTTCTTGCTTTCGAGCCATTCTGAAAAATATTTGAGGATTTTCCTTTAATTCTAGAGAAAAAAAAAACTGGGAACATATATTAAAAACTTTCTACATGAACTAAGAATTATCAAGAAATAGTACAGAATAAATATTAACGACTTTTTTAAAAGTTACTCATTTTTTGTTTTTGTATCTGTTTTCCATTTGTCAAATTTATATATATATATATATATATATATATATATATATATATATATATATATATATATATATCTTATATGAGTTTCTACTGAAAAGAGTCAAGGAATTTGATGAAGAAAAAATACTTGTCTTAGCATTAGTTTCTACTTTTTTGGGGTCTCATTTAAAGACATACTTTGAAGGAAAGAGTGGAAGCTATGTATTGGGGTATTTCTTTCTTTTAAATGTTAGAGATAAAGTTCATATTTGCATTGTATATGCTGTCCAAATTCCATGAACTTTTTGAGAGGACCTTGCACATATACACACATGCATATACATACATACATACATATATATAATTCAATGGGCTTCTAAAAATATCTATTTTTACCCATCTTCCTTTAGTGAGGAATTCTAGTGATATAATCACACAGTTTTATGAAATGGACTCTTCTGGCAATATCATAGAAAAAGAATTTTATATTATGCTAAACTTGATAAAGAAAACTAGTCAATGGTGAATAGAATGCAATTTGTTTAATTTAATCTTCAGGAAGTTTTGAACATAAACCAGAAAATGCAGAGCAACATAAAACTTAATATTTTAAAAGTACAATGCATGTTTTGATGGTATGAGTGGACATTGATTACTAAAAGTCTATACTTATTCAATGACGATAGAATGTAATTTGTTTAATTTAATCTTCAGGACGTTCTGAACATAAACAAGTGTTATATCGTGGATTATACGATATAAACAACAAAGTAATCCCGAGTGGAAAGATTACAATAACACAAGAAATCAGGTAACAAATAACAATGGTTTATTGTACGTAAAGTACAAATGAGCAAGAGTTCGTAATACTAAGGAAAGCAGGAGATAAGTCATGGAGTGTCGTAAGTGTTGCCTTCGCTCTCTCTGTCTGTCTCCCTCTCTAATAGTTTGTCAGTCTTTTATAGACTGACCAATCAATGTCAGGGTGTGCCAGGTTGTTCCGCTATAACAACAAGGCAGAGGAACATAAGTGTTCTGATATTTTATAAACTGAGTGAAATAAAAAAATTAATGAAATAAATCCATCAATATTTTGAAGGTGTGGTGGACCGTGTGGTGGGGGTGAAGTGTGAGAAAGAGGAGATGTGGATGTATCTCTGGGTTAAGACTTCCGCTGGCCGGTCCAGCTACATAAGAATGTTGGACTATAATGGAGTCCAAAGAAGGCAAAGAAACAAACAAGACCGATATACATGTATGCGAACAAATATATATTAATAACAAATAGATTAATACACGAATTACAAATACATTGAAGACATGAATAAAATGTTACAGTGTTTGTATGGAAAGTTGTGTGTGTGTTGAGTGTCCGTACGAATGCGTATATAGTTTTAAGCGTGTTCCCAGAATATGGGAAACGCTGTTTGTGTGAGAGGTCACATAGTGGTGTAAGTGAAAAAGAGAAAGTTTTTTTTACCTCGCCTCACACGAGGCAGCTGGCCGCACGTGTGCGAAGCCGTGGAAAGAGGAAGAGGCGAAAGGTCAGCCAGTATTTATACTCGTGGGAGAGAGAGACCCCTGTTGAAGGGTTAAGGAAATGTGGAGGAGCTAACAGCGACAAAGGTATATGTAAACTATGTCGAAATGGGTGAGTTGCCTAATCAGAATGTAGTAGACTTTTTTAGTAATATAGTTATCTATCACTATTGGCTCATCTGGTGATGTACTATAAAAAGACAAATAGAATTTTATGAAAAAACTTGATAAATAAAACTTCAATGGTGGATAGAATGTGATTTGTTAGATTTAATCTTCAGGAAGTTTTCAGAAATTTTCAGAGGACAAATATTTTCTATGAAAATTTCTCGGACATTCAGGCCAGTAAATGTTGTTTAATACTGTTTATTATTATAAACAGAGCATTTACTTAAATATTTGTATCTATAAAAAGAATGTATAAACATAAAAATGTCTTAAAATGATTGTCGGACTTTGTCCATTTCATAATGTGTGATGTCATTTGTTTACATTTGATACGCCATGAGTAGATATGAATGTACGTGAAAGATTCATAGAAAATTGAAGTTTATAAGCAGTAAATTTGACCTTGCCAACCGAACGATCCTCTGTGGCCAAACCGGTTAAAAGGCACGTCAGGCTTTATGACAGTTTCGTATAGGATACAGGTTTGAATCCTGTAGGAGGACGAATATTTTCTATGAAAATTTCTCAGACATTCAGGCCGGTAAATGTTATTTAATACTGTTTATTATTATAAACAGAGCATTTCCTTAAATATTTGTATCTATAAAAAGAATGTTAAACATAAATGTCTTAATATATATATATATATATATATATGAAGAAATATAGTCTTAAGATGTGCTATATTTATGGGATAAAGTGCTCAATATCAGAGATAGAGCATGTGTAAATATAAAAGTGAACATAGAAGTCAACACTTAGAGGCGACAGTCTGTTTCATGCTAGAGGCTAAGTGTTGACTTCTATGTTCACTTTTATATATATATATATATATATATATATATATATATATATATATATATATATATATATATTAGGTCATCCCATAAGAGTTCTGTTCCAATTTTAACTTTTTGTTAAAATGAACAAAATTTAAAGAGTATTTTATAATGTCTAATGGAGCTGAACATTATTTTTATGTTTAGATGCATTTAAACTGATCAAATTTTATTTCAGAGAACAATAAAATTAAATTTTGTTTGATTAAAACCCTGCTAACATGGAAGTACCCAAGAATCATTTGAGGCACATAATGCTTTATGAGTTCAAGAAAGGAAACTCAGCAGCTGAAGCAGCTAGAAACATTCACTCAGTTTATGGAGAGGAATGAGTGAATGAAAGAACTTGCAGAAGATGGTTTGCAAAATTCAGAGATGGAGATTTCACCCTTGAAGATGAAGATCAAACCGGACGTCCAGTTAAGTTTGATGAAAAGCTTCTTGAAGCAGCCCTTGAAGAAAATCCTGCTTTATCAGTTGAGGAATTGGCAGTAGTTCTCAGTTCAAACCATACAACTGTTCATCGTCATCTTCAACAACTTGGAAAAGTTCCTAAACTTGGAAAATGGGTGCCTCATGAATTGTCTGAAAACAACCTCAAATCCTGAGTTGACATCTGCTCTTCTTTCCATTCTCGCTAACTTGTTTTACCTTTTTTGAATAGACTTGTGACTGGCAACGAAAAATGGATGTTTTATCGAAATGTTAAGCATCGTAGACAGTGGTTTGGTAAAGGGGAAGGACCCCAGCCACAGCTGACAAGGGAACTTCATGGGCAAAAGGTTCTTCTATCAATCTGGTAGGATTGCCAAGGAATAATCCACTTTGAATTCTTACCACCTAATGCAACAATTAATGCTCAAATATACTGTCAGCAATTAGAGTGTTTGAACCAAGCTTTGAGGAAAAAAAGACCTGCTCTAGTGAATTGAAAACGGGTGATGTTTCATCAGTACAATGCGCGACCACACACAGCAAGAATCACGTCACAAAAGATCGAAGAACTTGGTTGGGAGAAAATTCCACATCCACCTTATTCTCCCGACCTTGCTCCTTCAGACTACCATTTGTTTTGTAGCTTACAGAATCATTTGGAAGAAACAGCTTTTGTAACACAGGAAGAGGTTAAAACTGACATTTGTGAGTTCTTCGAATCAAAGCCAAAAGAATTTTACAGTAATGGAATTAGTAAGCTTGTTAATAGATGGAAGGAAGTCATAGATACTCAGGGAAAATATATTGTTGATTGAATCTGTAATTAAATGTAACATTTGATCACTTGTTTTCTTTATTCAAAATTCGGACAGAACTTATGGGATGACCTGATATATATATATACTAGCAGCATGGCCCGGCGTTGCCCGTGCTTGATTAAAAAATTGTACGACTTGTACAGCAATCGCTATCACTTGACATAAAGTATTTTTGCCCTTCCTTGCCTTTAAAGGAGTGCTGATGTTGCTACATGCCTTACTTCTTGCCTATCTCACACTGCAAATTTTTTCTAAGCTCTATACTAAACATTAAATCTGTTACGAAAAAAAGAACTAAACAAAATGAACACAAAATGATCAGTTTTAACAAAGGGACTCGTAACTGGAAAAACCAAAGGAAAAAAGAATGTTAACAACAAATACATTTTCACACCCAACCAAGTTCTGCGGAATTAGAATCAACGTTGAGTTTAAGCAAGCAAATGTGCCAATTGGAGTAAAGTGCCATGCAGATTTAAATTTTTCCCACTTGTGACGAATGCAGCTATCGATTTTTTTTGCATGCTAGCATGCTCGTTAAAATTCGTGTCAGTCAGCTGTTGGCTCTCACGCTGGCCAATAGAATCTTCCTGCCTATTCGTGGCAGCCAGCTATAGGCTCTCACTCTGGCCAGTAGAAAACTGCATGAAAACTCCCATTAATTCCACCAGTTCAGACGTTTACATCTAGGACTTGCCATGCCAAGTACATTGGGACAAACCATTTCTATTCTCTTTGTATCCCATTAATAAGAAGGGAGCTCCACTCAGACAGCTGCTTCCCCAAAACAGCTACTTTGTGGAACCGACTCCTGAGATGATGCTTTCCTCAAGTCTTAACCCCTTCAACTCTAGGGTGAACCATGATTTTTCCTAGATATCCACATAATCAGCGCTTACTCTTACTGCTCAAACAACAACCTTCTTCATTAACTCTCTGGTTTGAATGATTGATTTGTTTTCTATGACTTATCAATTCTTTTCAGGTTATTTAAAGCCAGAAAATACTTTTACATTCTAAGAATATTTTTTTTTAGACATAATAATGACGTGCTGATAGAAGTCATACCAAGTCACACATAACTGGGTGGAGAGGAGGTGGAGTCATACTTTTTCTAACGATATCCGAGCATAAGTGAATAGAATGAACCCAACCGGAATTTGAACTCTGCTCTCCAGTTAACAATTCCGAGCCATTATCCACATGCACATCCAAACTTACAACACCTGATATTCACAAGCAGTCATCCATCAAGGTATTGACCAGGCTCCACATTGCTTAAATTCGGTGATCATATGAGAACCTGTGTTTCAATGTGACATGGCCGTAAGACCCCTCTAGTTTGAGTGGCTCATGGATTAGATAAATATCAGTAATTAAATTAAAAACATTGAAGTTTTTGTATATTATTATTGCAGATGATAGGCTGGTCACTGTGTGTGATTTGTTTTTAGTTTATTAATTTGAAAATGCACAAAATAATTTTCAATGGATAAAATATATTTCGTCTCCAGATAGAAAATTATTCTGAATGTTTTCTATTTTGGAAGCAAAAGATGTTTACATGTATGATCTTCCATAGTGAAGATTGCTAATGATTTAGAATGCTGAAAACGTTACCATCAATGAAAGGTTACAAAATTTAAGAAATACTGTAGTTAATCATTGTTTATATATGTGTTTATATTTGATAGTATGTGAGTGAACAAGTTTTTAATAATTGTTATTTTCCTCATGGAATTAGGCATGCCATTCAGAAAGCCAAATATGACAGGCTTCAATTTTGCCTATGACTGTTGTGAACTTTTTCGTTTATTTGAATTATTTTTCCAATTTCAGAAAGAGAAACAGGAACTAGAAGAGCGCCTGAAGAGAGAAGCAATGGAAGTAGATTACCTGGCACCATTTTTGGTGCAGATAAACGATCCTGAGCAATTGACCAAACTGGAAGCCAGTAGTGTGCAAAAGGCTTGCCTGGAAGATTTACGACACAGGCTATTAGAGAAGGCCAACCTGATACAAAGAAGATTTGAAAAGGTAAACTTTTTTTTAATCATATTCACCCCGGGTAAGGCAGTAAAGCTACTGAGACATTAAGGGTTATTGGGTGTGGAAGAATTAGAAATGGGAACATTTGCTCAGGAGTGAGAACAGCGGTACAGTAATCAGGAGGACAGTAGATAGTGATTGACATTGCATTTAAATTTTTGCAGATTAAAGCTGGCTGGCAAGCATGGAGCTAGAAGGGAGTTCCACAAGTGAGAAGTGTGTGAAAAGAAACTGTTAGCATAGAACTTACGTTTACATCTAACCAGCTCAACTGTATATTAGTGAGATCTTGTTGCCAGTCTAGTACGGTGCTTACATTCAAAGAGTCTAGGCACCATAGCAAAGAGCTCGTCCAAACAATTACCATGAAAGTATTTACAGAAAAGGTAAAGTGACTGAAGCTGAGACGTCAGATCAGGACCAATAATTTTACTGATTCTCTTTGGATTTTATTGAGGGGAGCAGAAACACCAAACCATATGTGACATCAATATTCTAAGCCTGGGCAAATGGTAGACTTATAGATATGTAAGATAGATTCTGGAGAGAAAAAATTGTCTTGCACGACACATTGAACCGACCTTCTTAGCAGCTGACCTAGCAATGAATTCTATATAGTATTTCCACTTCATGTCAACTGAGAATCTTAGCTTAGGAAGGTACAGTGAGTCACTCTATTGATGGTCAAATTATACATGTGATTCATATTTTTGGGCTTAAAAATCAATTTAAAATATCAAATTTAAATATCAATTTCATGAAATTTCAAGATGTGTCAAGGCTTAACACTAGGTGGGTGTTGCTCACCAAATTTAAATTAGCATAGAGCTCCAAATGATGGTTTAAATTGTGTTATGAAGTGTGATTTCATATTTATCATTCCAGGGGTAGTTGTTTATCTTGCACACTGAGAGCTGCCCTACTCTTACTGTCTCGACATTTATATAGCCAATGCAAATTAGGCACTCATTTACATATCACTATAAATTATTTGAAACTTTGCAAGATTATTTTGTTTAACTTTTATCTTCTATTTTAATATTTTCACTTAGTCTGGAACTATGTGATGTCATTTTGATGTTTGTTCACATCATAGCACGCACCTAATTTTTCAGCTTAAATTTTATATTTGCCTGAATTTCTTTTGTTGTATCCTTAAAGAGGTTACAAACAAAGGTGGTACTCAAGTGAAGGAACAGCAATACGCATGTAGATGAAAGAAAGAGAGGTTTATTGTAAAAAGAGAATACACTACTGAAAGACAGGGAATCGGGTGGAAGGCTAGTAATTCCTGAAGCAAAAGCTGCAGGTATATATCCTGTGCTCACTGTATATAGCCACTGATATAGTCAGGTCCACATAGGCGATAGGAAGAGTGGGACATTCCATTACAACACCTCCCCCTGAGCTAATTTCCCCATGAAATTTTGCTCAATACCTCTTCTTTTTGGGGTCAGGATATAATTGACTTTTTTCCTCTTCCTGGTATTTTTCCATCTCACCTTTTTTAGTAATAAATAGTGTTTAATATTTTTGTTGGAAATTTTCAAGAACAGAAAAAATTGTATAAATTCACTTTCATCATATAAATTCACTTTCATCATATGTTTAGAGCTTATTACAATTCTAATCATTGCTTTTTAAAACAATAAACAACGCCAAGGAATGAAGTTTGTTTTTTTTTAGTTTTTTTAAAGCTTATCACCCCAAGCAAGGCTGGAAGCCACTAGCACAGAAGGGGTTACAGAAGGTTTGGAGGAAGAGCAGATAGGAGTGGTAAAGGAGAGGATGTGGAGAAAGATAGTGGATCGATCAAGGCAAGGGGGTTACAGAAGATTTGGAGCGAGAGCAGATAGGAATGAAAGGTGAAAGGATGTGGAGAAGGGAAGTGGATAGATCAAGGCAACTGGAGATGTCGATTGACATTACACTTAAATAGTTGGAGATTGTATTTGTCAGGGAAACAGGAATAAGGAAGGGAGTTCCACAGGCGAAATGTGCGAGACATGAAGCTATTGGAGTAGAAGAGACGTCTACATCTAACAGTTTCAACGGTGAAGGGGTGGGAATGGGATGCCAGCCTCGTAGGACGTTTAAGCTATTACCGTGAAAGTATTTGTAAAAAAGACAGAGCGAGGCAACATCGCATCTGTGACAGAGTGACTGCAGACAAAATGACAGATCAGGGCCAATTACATTGCATATCCGTCTCTGGATCTTATCAAGAACCCTGATCCAAACAGCAGGGCTCCAGACCATATATGGCAGCAATACTCCATGATAGATAGTTAAAATAATAGCAGTGTTAAGGGAAAAACTGTTCTTTTGACACACACCATTTTTTTTGCAGGCACTAAAGTTAAAGATTGCTAAAAACTTTTCTTTTTTTTCCCCTTACTTCTGCATAGAAGTATGGTAGGCAGCAAATGCAAGAAATAGCTGATTAGAGTAAACATGTTCTGGCATGTTAACCAGCCATTTTCAGGATCAGAAGCTGATAATGTTAGATGGTAAATGATGTTTTAATTTAACATTTTTGTCCTATGATGTCTAGAGTCAGCTGTTACCTACATAGAACAAACTAATTAAGTAAACATTTACCTTGATTAGCTCTTGATGCACTTCTTAGTATATAAGAGAAGCATTTTCCAAATTGCATGTATTTATAAAGAAATAATGGCTTTGATTTTAATTTATTACTCCAACAGATTTTATCACTTAACACTGATTTCTCCTGCTAGGTGAACACAGGTTCAAAACCAGCTGGATGGCGCAGTTTTTTCTTTAATATGATTTCTTGAATATTCAGGCCAGTAGACAAAAATAAATAAATATACTGTTTAATAAATAAACAGAGTGTCTACTCAGTTAGGAGTAACCACTCAAAATAATATTTAAGTAATAAAATCTGTCAGATTAATGAATAAATAAATAAAAAAATCCATTCTGTCTTTAGAAATTGCTTTGTTTACATTAGGATATGAAACTGAGCAGATATAAATCTTTTTAGAATCTTTTAAGATATTTGCATGTAAAGGCATTATTTGACGTTGCTCAATTGGTGAACCCATTTGTGGCCTAGTTTGTTTAAAGTACATCAGATCTAATGACAGTTTCTTTTGTCCAGGGGGATATAGGTTCAAATCTTGCTGAAGGGTGCATTTTTTTCTTTAATAATATTTCTCTAATATTCAGGCTGGTAGAGTAAAATAAATAAATATAAGATTTAATAAATAAATCAAGCGTCTACTCAAATATAGTAATATACTAAAAATAATGTTTAAGTAATAAAAAAATGCACTTTTTATTAAATGCATACAAAATTCTACAAACTGACTGAAGGAAAACATATTTTCATGAATTTTATTCATATTATATAAAAAAATTTTTTCTGCATGGCTGATATATAAAATCTTATGTCAGATGTAATTTTGCCAGACAGCTAACTGCATTATGGCAAAAAGAATTATGACTTGGGAATGTATGAATATTCTATCTCTTAACTAACATCCACTTCAGACTTTGTGGGCTGATATAATAAAATAGTATATCTTAATTCCGGAGTGATTTTGTCTTTATTTATCACCTCAGACATTGTTGGCTAATTTAATGAAATAAGAGGCATTACTTTTGGAGTGACTGTTGTGTTTCCTTATCTTCCACATCAGACATTGTGGGCTACCATAATAAATTAAGAGGCATTTTTTCTCGGAGTGACTATTGTGTTTCTTTATTTACCACCTCAGACATTGTGGGCTACCATAATAAAATAAGCGGCATTACTTTCCGAGTGACTTGTGTGTTTCTTTATTTACCACCTCTGACATTGTGGGCTGCCATAATAAAATAAGCTGCATTACTTTCAGAGTGACTGTTGTGTTTCTTTATTTACCACCTCTGACATTGTGGGCTGCCATAATAAAATAAGCTGCATTACTTTCAGAGTGACTGTTGTGTTTCTTTATTTACCACCTCTGACATTGTGGGTTGTCATAATAAAATAAGCTGTATTACTTTCAGAGTGACTGTTGTGTTTCTTTATTTACCACCTCTGACATTGTGGGCTGCCATAATAAAATAAGCTGTATTACTTTCAGAGTGACTGTTGTGTTTCTTTATTTACCACCTCTGACATTGTGGGCTGCCATAATAAAATAAGCTGTATTACTTTCAGAGTGACTGTTGTGTTTCTTTATTTACCACCTCTGACATTGTGGGCTGCCATAATAAAATAAGCTGCATTACTTTCAGAGTGACTGTTGTGTTTCTTTATTTACCACCTCAGACATTGTGGGCTACCATAATAAAATAAGCGGCATTACTTTCCGAGTGACTTGTGTGTTTCTTTATTTACCACCTCTGACATTGTGGGCTGCCATAATAAAATAAGCGGCATTACTTTCCGAGTGACTTGTGTGTTTCTTTATTTACCACCTCTGACATTGTGGGTTGTCATAATAAAATAAGCTGCATTACTTTCAGAGTGACTGTTGTGTTTCTTTATTTACCACCTCTGACATTGTGGGTTGTCATAATAAAATAAGCTGCATTACTTTCAGAGTGACTGTTGTGTTTCTTTATTTACCACCTCTGACATTGTGGGTTGTCATAATAAAATAAGCTGTATTACTTTCAGAGTGACTGTTGTGTTTCTTTATTTACCACCTCTGACATTGTGGGTTGTCATAATAAAATAAGCTGTATTACTTTCAGAGTGACTGTTGTGTTTCTTTATTTACCACCTCTGACATTGTGGGTTGTCATAATAAAATAAGCTGTATTACTTTCAGAGTGACTGTTGTGTTTCTTTATTTACCACCTCTGACATTGTGGGTTGTCATAATAAAATAAGCTGTATTACTTTCAGAGTGACTGTTGTGTTTCTTTATTTACCACCTCTGACATTGTGGGCTGCCATAATAAAATAAGCTGTATTACTTTCAGAGTGACTGTTGTGTTTCTTTATTTACCACCTCTGACATTGTGGGCTGCCATAATAAAATAAGCTGCATTACTTTCAGAGTGACTGTTGTGTTTCTTTATTTACCACCTCTGACATTGTGGGCTGCCATAATAAAATAAGCTGCATTACTTTCAGAGTGACTGTTGTGTTTCTTTATTTACCACCTCTGACATTGTGGGCTGCCATAATAAAATAAGCTGCATTACTTTCAGAGTGACTGTTGTGTTTCTTTATTTACCACCTCTGACATTGTGGGCTGCCATAATAAAATAAGCTGCATTACTTTCAGAGTGACTGTTGTGTTTCTTCATTTGCCACCTCTGACATAATAAAATAAGAGGTGTTACTTTCGAAGTGACTGTTGTGATTTCTTTACCACTTCAGACATTGTGGGTTAATGTAATAAAATAGTCAGTATTACTTTCGGAGTTTCTGTTATGATTTTTTATTTCTCTTTACCAGGAAACAAGTGAATTGCTTAAGAAGCAAGAATGGTACCAGAAGAACCAAATATCAATGCAGAAAGAAGATGAAGATGAATACAGCAACTATGTTGAGGGCGCATTATTTAGAATTCATATCCTGGAAGTGCGACTTAACAGGTGAGATTTTACACCACAAGCAAACATTGCATTTGTTTTCTTACTTTCAAACTCTTACCCAATTTAATCGCTCGATATTAATTCTCTTTAGACATGTGTCGACTCTGTAAGCCAAAAAAAGAAGACTTAGATAAAGGTATTCATTAAGCGAACTTTTGTTTGCCAACCTGGTCTAAATTCACTATTCGGTTATAACAGATTATAATAATAAATTAGTTTGTTAACCATTTCCCTATGTTTATGATGTTTGGTAAAACAAATAATTCATTAAAAGAAAATACTGGGAGATATTTTGAATCTTATAATTACGTGATGTGGCTTCCCTGTGATTTTCTAGAAATATTTTCATGGTAGTTGTTCTCATGAACTCTCCTCCTTACTACCTCACCTGCATTAATTTAAGCGCAGTACTGGATTGGCAAGTAGGTCTCATCATTTTATAGTTGAAATAACTAAATGTAACAGTAAGTTCTATTCAGATAGTTTCTTTTTTTCATACTTCTTGCCTGTGGAACTCTCTTTCAGTTTCTTGTTTTCCTACCACCTACAATCTTCAAAAATCTAAATGCAACATCAATCCCCAACTAACATGATTTACACTGTTATCTTCATCTTCATTGCCATATTGACAACGTTTCAGCTGTTGTACACTCTGGCCTTCTTCAGATGATTGGAATTTCGAACCGAACCCTTTATTTCATCCACTGGTGTAGATTGTTCTAGATATGAAAAATCTTAACTTTTTCCTTTTTTTCATAGACGTGTTCCTCCAATGATTGTTTGTGTTCATCTCCACAGTCTATATTACTCTTGATTTCTAGTTAATCTTGCCTTGATGTGACCCTTTCGCCTTCATTACTTTCAAGCTCACTGTACATTTCTTCACCACTATCATGTTGCAGTCTAACTTGGTCTGCTTGCATTAATATCCCATTTCCATTTTTTTCAATTATCATAATGTTCTGTCAACTTTGCGTTATGAATCTTGCTTCTTATAAATTAGATTCACTATTCTTCTTATACCATAGTTTTTTCTTGGTAGCATAGGACATAGTTAATGGGGTTTTAATTTGTCTACCCATGAAGGTGGATGGGCTTTTCGGTCTTCCAGCATGTGGTATTGTCCTATAACTTAGCATCAATCTAGGAAGAAATGTTTCTGTCTTTTCTTTCCATTGTACACATATTTTCAATCTGTTATTTTTATAGTTTGAACCATCCTTACTGCTAATCTGTTTGATTGTGGATGGTATGGTGTGGGGTATATGGTTTGCATCCAATTTTGTTTAACCATTGGCATAGTTCCTCATCGCAGAACTCTGGGGTGCTCTCAGATATTAACATTTTTGGAATTCCATTTCTTGAAAATATGATCCTTAACACTTGTTTCACAGTCGAACTTCTTTTGTTGGAGACCTGTATTACTTCTGACCAGCCTGAATACAAATCTACCAGTACTAATAATAATCCCACTCCATTAGTATGGGCATGATCCATGTGTACTCTGTCCCAAGTTTGGAACTCTTTAGGCCATATGTGTTTTTCTTCATTCATTGCACATTTTTACACCTTTTTAGGTATTTTTCTACATTTGTAGAATAGCCTGGCCACCATGCCTCTAGCCTTAATCTCCTTTGCATAGACATAATTCTGCACTGAACATCATCATGTATGCTTTTTATAATTTTGCTCCTTTGCGTTGCTGGCAGAACCACTACATCTCCATTACAAATTACTCGCTTTTCTACGGTTTACTTGAGTTTAACCTCTTTAAAACGCCTTTCTGCCCATGAGCAATTATTCCACATGCTATTTTTAATCCAGAACAATATACTGTTCAATATGGGTTCTTGCTTTGTATCCTCAGCTAATTTGTCTATTGACAAAATATCAGTTTCGACCCAGTGTAAGAAAGTATCTTCAAATTTTTCGTCCACTTTCTCCCATTCAGAAGTAATGAACCTCAGTTTTGATAAAGTATCTACATGCAGAATGGTATTGCCTTTCACATGCTCAACATCGAAGTCAAACACCATTAACATTAAGGCCCATCTTAGAATTGTAAATGCAGGAAGTTCCTTCCTAGTATTAAATATGAATTCTAAAGGTCTATGGTTGAACTTTAGTAGGAATTTCTTTCCAATCAGAAACTGGCAAGCTCTATTTGTCGTCCATATTATGGCCAACACTTCTTTCTCAATATTTGTGTCATTTAATTTGGCTTTTGACAATTTTCTCGATAGATTCATAATAGAATGACCATCCTGAGCTAATATTCCCAAAATTGATCATTTGTGTCAGTTGTTTCTACTAATTCCTTTCTAAGGTTGAGTATTTTTACTACTGGTTTCTTTGTCAGAACAGCTTTTAATTTTTCAAATGCCACTTGTTCTTTTTACAATGTAATTCCACATTATTTTTCCTTAAGCAGCAAAAAGTTCTGTCAATTCAGAGTATTTTTCTACATATGTCTGTACAAATTTAGAAGTCCTAAGAAAGAATCCAATTCTTTTTTGTTCTTAGGTACATCAACCTTTAATATTTTGTCATTTAATCTGGTGATATGCCTTCCTTAGATATGGAATATCCCTAAAATGATACTTTTTTTAGTGTTTCGCAAACATTTGTTTGTTTTAATTGTTAATCCAACATTTTTTTAACTTATTCAAAAAATCATACTGTTTTTCCATTTTAATTCTTCGTCATTAATAGTACCAACACAAATGTCATCCTGGTAGTATATTATATTGCTACCAATAACTTTCTCTGTAGCCCTTTGAAAAATTACACTTGCCATTTTAATTCTATATGTCAATCTTTTTCATCTTAATAAGCCTATTGGCGTGTTTATTGTTGTGACTTCTTTAAAGTCTTCATTAATAGGTATTTGATGATATACTAACTTTAGATCATTTTAGAGAATGTTTTCATACCCGCAATGAATTTCAAAGCCCATTCTACATTGGGGACAGGATATGAGTCTGCACATATTTTGTGGTTTACACCTATTTTGTAGTCACCACACATGCTCAGATCCCCATCCTTCTTTCTTAAAGTTACTAACAGGGAGGCCCATTTGCTCTCTACCGGTGGAACTCGTTCAAGTAATTTTTTTAGTTTTTCCACAACTGTTGGTAGTAAATGGACTCGCAATTTTTGTGCTTCAAAATATGAGGAGGAGACATTTTCTTTTAGTCTTAACTATGCTTCATAGTTTTTTTAACATTCCAGTTTCTTCTGCCTTGATTTTGTTCACTAATTTTCTCAAATTTATGTTCAATTCATCATTTCCTATTAGACCGTGATTCTTTTCACAGTTAGCCACAATAATTGATAATATGTCAAACTTATTTTTTAGTTCCACGTAGGCTTCAAAATAGGCTAATGTTTTTATCACAGATCTGTAAAACTGATTCAATTTGACATGATTTTTCTTTAATCTTGGTTTTTCTAATTTCTTCCAGAAATTTCTAGGTATCAGTGTCATGTCACTACCCATATCTAGTTGCATGTCCAGTAAAACATTGATTTGGATTTTTAATAATCATTTTTTTTTCAATGAAATGACATCCATACTTATTTCTTCTTCCTTTTATTGGACTGTCTCTACTTTTTTCTTTTTGGATTTACACATATCTTTAAAATGATTCATTTTCAAACACTTTTCCCATTTTTTTTATATGCCAGGCATTTTTTTTTTCATGATTATATCCACAATAAATACACATTATTCTATCTTTTTACTTTAACACATATGTGTCCATTTCTGTAATTTTTGTTCTGTTAAATTTTCCAGTTAATTCTTGTTGCTGAACAAATTCCACACACTATTCTAGTAACAACTTTCCCAGTTGTAAATGCATTAGAGTCATTTGCTGATACTCCTCAGGCTGTTCACCATGAATTTACATTCTTGATGTTATGCAGTAGCTCATTTCAGAAAACTAAATCGGGATTCTTAAAGTCCGCAGTTTTAATGAATTGTCATGAAAAGGAAATATTCATACATCAGAGGGTGTTGTAAAACCTTGCCTCAAATCATTATGACAAATCCTCTATCAGGCAAGTCTCACATTGCATTGTGTGAGATTAATTCCAGTCCTGTTTCAACAAAAACAAAAACATGGCTATGTATGTATATTGGAGTTATCATTTTTTACACTATATACATGTGGATTGTTGTCCTCATTTTTGTTGTTGTTATCACAATGTTTCTCCCAGTTTACTCTCCAGCCTTCATCAGGTGTATGTTAAACTGGATAACCTTACTAGGACATTTTGAACTAAACCCTTTATTTAATTTATGGGTTGAACTGTTCTTGTTCTACCCATTTGGGATTCCCTGTAGGTTACTCAGATTAATGTACACCTGATGAAGAATTGAGGACACAATGGTTGAAACAGTCTAGACATAAACAGTGTAAATAATGAAGGAAATAGTTTAGTTTTCCTAGAAATTTTAATCAAACTTGACTGTTTTTCATTTTTTAAAAAATTTCTTTCCTTTTTGTCAGTGCATCTCTTTGTTCTTTCAAAGCAGGCCATTCCTCTCATTTTCTCAGGTCTGCATAAGTTCTTTTCGTGGATACGTTTTGTCACCATACACCTTTGTTCAGACCACAGATTTTCACTCTAATAAAGAAATGGAAAAGAGATCCAGCATATATCCTGAAACATTAGCTTTTTTTTTGTTTTTCCTTGCCACATACTTCTATTCATCAGCACATGATTCTCACAGATTCTTTTGTCTGCTTTAGGCAACAATAAAAAGAAAAAAGTGGATTGAGACAATGTGCCAAAAATGGCAGAGAAAATTTACTGGAAGATGTTCCTTGAATTAATGACATGTTCTTTTTCCATTCTATATAATTGTGTCATTATCTTTTTTTTGTTTTTGTTTTGTTTTTTTGATGTCTGTTGGTTCTTGCTGCTTTTTTTCATATACTTCTAAAATACATTTTTTTTAATAATTTTCTTATTTTTAAAGCCTTTCTTTTCCTGCCAAGTAGTATTCATCATTATTTTCTTACCTGCTTCTTTTCCAAAAGGCTTGTAATCTTTTTATTTTATTTTACAATTTTGTTCTTTCATAACAAATTTCTCTCTCTCTCTTAATTTGCTTAAACTTTAACTATTTTTAATAACATGAGAAACTAGTGTCAACCTAAGTACTTAAAGTTATCGTTGTTTAGAATTTGTATGAGCAACAATAAAGTTTTAGAGAAAATGGAAACAAAAGACATTCGTACATAGAATCAGAAAGAGACAACTGGAATTTCTCGAGCACATAATGAGGGCTTGTAAAATATAATATTCATGGGTCATGTCGAAGATGAGAGGAACAGAGAAAAGCAACGCATAATCTACGTAGCGAGCTTGTGCAAATGGTTAGCAAAACAGGGATTAGGAGATATAGCAAAAAAAAAAAAATTTCCAAAGAGCTACAAAGAACTGGAAATTGTGGAGAGCCATGCTCGCCCACATCCTGAAGGGAAATGGCATGAAGAAGAAGAAGAAGAAAAAGATGATGATGACGATGATCCTCCTTCTCCTTCTTCTCTTCCTCCTCCTCCTTCTTCTCTTCCTCCTCCTACCCCCTCCTTACATTGCTTATGTTTTTATTTGTTGAATGAATGCTCTTTCATTAGCATCTTGCTGATTGACCTTTGCAACCTTTTCTTTCCTTTTGCTCTTCAGGTACAATGCTTTTCATGCCTAGCAACTGATATGATCTTTTGATTAAATGTGTTCTTTCAAACTAGTACGTTTTTTTTTTTAGTAGGAGAGAATCCCATGGTTTGAACATGTGAGTAATGGGGAAGGTTTGGAGAAAATGGAAAGAAAAAGGACACATACCTAGAATCAGAAAGTGCACATAACAGAGCACATAATGAGAAAAGAGGGCTTGGAAAATTTAACATTCACAGGACATATTGAGACAAGAGGAACAGAGGAAAGCAGTGAATTACCTGAGTTTGCGTAAATGTTTGGTAGAACAGGGATTAGGAAAGATAGGAAAGAGATGAACAGTGCTAAGAGCTGCAAAGGAAAGAGTTGTGGAGAATCATGGTATGCAGTATATAGAAGAAGATGAAGAAGAATGATGACATATGGTATCAATGACTTTTAAAATATTCAATTTATGCTACTTTGTGTTTAAGAAATACCTATCCTAACAAAAGTAAAACAGCATTTATGATTAATTGATATGGGAAACATATTGCGCATTCCTAAACTCCCAAAATAATCATCTTTAGTATCTTCCGGCTGCTGGGGCAGGATTGAAATAATGAAAATATATTTGCCTGCTTAAGACTCATGCCCTTTGCTATCATACAATTCTTTGTAAGAATTTAAAACCTCTAGCAAACCAGCCCTAAATGCAAGTGGCCTTTACAACATTTCAGCACTATCTATCATAATAAAAATGTGAAACATTGTTTTGGTCTGGGAACACTCAAAATGTCTTGCTGTATAAATTAAAGACGATTGTATATTTGATTATTTCTCTTTTTTACAATAATATTTACCCTGTACAAAGCCTGAGAGCCACTCGAGGTAGACGGTTACAGAGTAAGAGGTAAGTGACACAGTTTTTGGGTATAATGGTTAATCCTAGACTTTTGATTGAGGAAGCATCCTCTTGGAAGTTGGTTCCACAAAATAGTGGTTTGTGGGAATAATCTGCTTGAGTGGAACTTACATCTCACCAACAGGATATGAAGGGAATGAGGTTGGTTTACTATGATGTGCATGGCAGCTCTTAGTCGCGAAAGTAAGTACTGGTGGAAGTAAGGAATATAGTTTGTCTGAACACCTTCCATGGAAATAGCGATAGAGTAGCAAGAGGCTTGCAATGTTTTCTCTGTAGGAAAAGGGTTGTCAAGTGGAAAATAATTTGTCATTCACATGATGTTGGTGTTTTTAGACTCTATCTGATACTCTGTTTGATACTTAGGGCGGCTTGAAAATCCAAATTCCCACTGAAACTCCTAATATTAGGACATTCTCAGGAGTAGCATTAAAACTAACTAACCATATATGTATGTGTATATATATATATATATATATATATATATATATATATATATATATATATATATATATATATATATAAATATATATATATATATATATATATATATATTTTAAGATATTTTATTGTTGTTATACGTCATTTATATAGATACAAATATTTATATAAATGCTCTGTTTCATAATAAACAGTATTAACAACATTTACCGACCTGAATGCAGGTCGTATATATATATATATATATATGTATATATATATGTATATATATATATATATATATATATATATATATATATATATATATATATATATATATTTTTGTCATCCACAGACAGACTTTTTCGCTGTTTCACAGCTCATCAGTGTGGCTAGACGTCCGGTTGCCTCTAGCTAGGATCGAAACCCGACTGAATTTGCATCAGTCCGAACTTCTCCCACTAAGCCGTCAGCGTACGGTACGGGATGAAGGTGAATTTTAGCGTGTTTATTTTTACATTCAGATAAACACACAGTGACTGACATGGAAAAACAAAAAATCCGAATATGCAAGTTTACTGTTTTTAATGTTGTTTCAATGTCGACGTCAGACGTTTCGGTCTAGTAGACCTTCTTCAGGACATAGTTATTAAAACATAATTAAAATTAGACGATATTCAAGTCAACATGAAAAGATGATAGACATAAGAGTAATCAAAACAAAATGACTGAATTTTAAGATCAGCGTTCCGTTTTGAAATGCGATCATGATGGGCGATGTTGTGAAAACGTATTCCTAAAAATAGAGTTTATTATTAATGAAAAAGAAGAATTTTTCTAGAATCTAAAGTTTATTTTTTTGTTTTTCCATATTTTTCCTCATACTGTCAGATCTATATCCACATATTTGCTTACATAAGTTTTATTATAAAATATTAAGTTTGATTGTAAAGAACTGACAAGGTATATCCATATATATTGTGGACTCTCCAGTCATTGATCGATGCGGGCTGTTGACCTGCGCCTACTGGGGACTCTATTACAATGTATGAGGTTCAGGCACCTCAGTTCCTAGGAACCGACAGCCAGATAACCTGCACTTATGATTTGATTACAGCGGTGAAGGTTTTATGCAGAACCAACCACACTTCTTGAAGAGTCGAATACAGAGACCTGGTGCACTGTGTGCCACAAGGTCCTCAAATGACCCTTCACAGAGTTGTTCTTCTCCTAGACTAGTTGCCATCCAAGGCTATAGAACCTAGTCTGTCCTGATATTTACCCATAGTTGGGGGGGAGAAGAAGAGGATCCATACCTTACCTAAGGGTATTAGCACATAAGTGACTGTAATGGATTCGATTGGAATTCAAACTTGGCTCCCCAATTCCTCGTTACTCCTCCTATATATATATATATATATATATATATATATATATATATATATATATATATATACTCCTTTGAAATATGTTTTATAAAGTAGTTTTAGATAAAATGTTTGAATGCAACTTTCTGTTGGAAAATACATGTAAAATATTAACTTCTAATGTGACCCACAATTTACAAAGATTACATTTTTAGATCCCTGACTCACAAAATAATTTGTAATGGCCTACATTTGTGGGTGTTAGTCTTGTTTGAAAAAGGTGAAATTAATGGCAGTGATATGAAAGAATAAAAATCATTACAAATTTCTATGAAGAAATAAAATGTTATAGAGCAACTATAGCACTTAAATGTTGAATTTGATGACTTAAATGTTGAATTTGATGACTTAAATGTTGAATTTGATGACTTAAATGTTGAATTTGATGACTTAAATGTTGAATTTGATGACTTAACGACCAAATTAAGCAAGATTTTTAATGTAAAATATGATTGAGCAACTTTTAGCACTCAATCTATTTGTTACTGACTGAAAATTCCTTGAAAGAGAAAATCAGGGGCCAAAATCTAATGGAAGTGCTACTGATAGGATAAGGTTACTCAGCTACACTGTAAATTCATTGCAAACAGTTTTACTAAAGCATTATATTTTAAATGATTTTTCAATCAAAATACTTTGTAAAGAAAAAAATGATTTTCAACAGTCTGGAAGCAGTCAGCATCAGAGTTCTTGGAGCAGGAAGATAACTTAATTTAGTCTGTTGGGTTCACTTTCATACTAATGCTCTTGGAAAAGACATTAATCCATTTTTCTCTTTCTCCATAGCTATGGGTTAAATAGCAAGATAGGACTCTTGTACCTAGTGTGACTGCCAGTCTAGGAGAAAGATTACTCTGAATTGCAAACCATAAAGATGGCAATGGGAAACCACTCCATAAAGTTCCATAAGAAATCATGGCAATTCACAGACATTAAATAAAGAGAAATCTGTTGAGAGCCATGATATATACAGGGTGCCATGGATGAATTGCCATCTAAATTATGCAAAAATGAAAATAACACTGACGTCTTTTTTTAACAGATATATTTTCCCAAATTCCACAAAAATATCTTGAAATACTAAAGTGCAAATTTATTCAATGAAATTGCCATTGGCTTCAACCATGGCCTCCAGATGACTTGAAATCTCCTGCAACTCTTCTGAACTGTCTATTTTTTAAAGTTGGTGAATGCTGCCATAATCCTTACTTTCAGTTCATCTTTGATGTTACAAGGAACTTTTGTGGTCTCTCGCTGGGGAGTTAGGTGGCCAAATATAAGAGGGTGATGTGGTCGCAGAAATTGTCTGAGGGACATGACTGTGTACTCCTGCTTGTGTAGCATGGTGTAGAGTTCTGTTGCTAGACATAGTGTCTTCCAGCAGCCACCCTCTTGAACCAGGGCAGCACTACCTCCTCAACATATTTGAGGTAGGACTCTGTGTTGAGTCTGAGGCCCTGTAGGAAGATGAATAATGTCGCCATCACTGGTGGTCACTCCAAGCACCATGATGTTGACTGGATATATCATCCAACTCTTTCCAAATCTTCTGCACTCTCCTCAGATTCACACCCAAACACTCTGAAATGTTCATATGCCAAAGCAATAAAACATGCAATTTCCAAATTTCTTGTGGTGTGAATTGCATCATGGTGTTTTTTTTTTCACAGCTGGTGCCCAACTGACCCTACTATACTGTGCAGTTGACAAAATCAAAAAGAAACAATGTGCATGAGTGAAATTAAAAATATAAAACGGTGACAATTTACCTATCGCACCCCTTCTCTCCCTTATATATATATATATATATATATATATATATATATATATATATATATATATATATATATAGCTTATCAAATGTTTTTTATTCATTTCTCCCCAAGAAAGGCAATAAATGATAAAATCATGCTAAAACCAAATCATCTTTGGTGTTACAAACAGTTTTGTTGGTCTATCATTCAACTGCATCCCACACATAATAATCAAGGGGGTTGCAGTCTGGGGGAGTTAGGTGGACAGATGTAAGGGGTGATGTGATCACAGAAATTGTCTAACAGCCATGATTGTTTTCTTCTGTTTTTGTGGCATGGTGCAGTGTCCTGTTGCCACACACAGGGTCTGCCAATAGCCACCCTCTTGAACCAGGGCAGCACTACCTCCTCAAGGCACTTGATGTAGACCTCCATGTTCAGTCTGAGGCCCTGTGGGAAGATGAATGGAGGCATTGATAATGATCACTCCAGTCACCTTCATAATCACCATTAGACTCATCCAAATCTTTTTGAATCCTTTGCACTGTCCTCAGATTGACACCCAAACACTCTGAAATGTTTGTATTTGAGATTCCAGCATGAATGCCAAGCAATAATACATGCCGTTTCCAAATTTCTTGTGGAGTGAATTGCGTCATGGTGCTTTTTTTTTCACAGCTGGTGCCCAACTGACCCTACTATACTGTGCAGTTGACAAAATCAAAAAGAAACAATGTGCATGAGTGAAATTAAAAATATAAAACGGTGACAATTTACCAATCAGACGCTGTAGTTATTATGTAAACAAGACCATGCTGAAAGTTTGTCAGTCATACAAAGAAGCCCTTAAAAGAACAAAATATCTGATGTTTTGTCATTTGGTCAGATCTTGGGAAGTGAGCCAGGTCAATAATTTTTCAGCACCCCGCTTTCATAATTAGTATTTTGTGGCAGTGATTTATAATAGCAATGCATTATAAATAATTTTAATATAGATGTATAGTAAATGATTTTACTATAGAAATGCATTGAAAATCAAGTAAAAAAGGATTGTCAGTAGTTGAAAATTAATGTAAGCATTGCTTAAAGTGGGATATTGTAAATGCAGTGCTAGACTTCTTTGGAAATAAGTTTAATATAGAAATTCATTGCTAATGAATTTACATAGACCTTGAAAATAAGTTTATTATAGGATTGCATTGTAAACTAGGAAACAAGATATTGTCAGTGGTCAAGAATTAAAGCAAGTATTAATAATAGAATAGGGCTAATTATATGTGCAATTATTCTTTGATATTGTTTTATGATAGAAATGCATTATTATTTTTAATATAGAAATACTTGATAATTTTATTGACATTTGTTTTTTACAGCTTATCAACCTTTTGTGTGTTATGTAAAGCTGAAAAATATTTAGGATTGTAAAAATATTACTTTTGGTGTGTAAATATTGTATAAAAAATTTTTTTTTGAGATAACAATGATTTCTCCAGATATAAGCCCTGCTACTTAACCCACAGCTGGGGGGTAATAGATGGATCCATACTTTTCCCAAGGGTATTTGAATGTAAGGGAATGTAGCAAACATGACCGGAATTCAAACTCAGCACTCCAAATTCTCATTCTGAGCTGCTAGACATTACACTGACATCCAAAGTTTTAAACAAAATAGAAACAAAAATGACAGAATCAGAAAGAGAGAGAGAGAGAGAGAGAGCTGATATTTCTTGGACACATAATGAGGAAGGAAGGCTTGGAGAATTTGACACTCACATATCAAAGGCAAAAATGACAGGGGAAAGCAGTGGTCCATCTACCTGATGTGTTTGTGCAAATGGCTGGCAGAATAGAAGGTGAGGGGAATTCAAACTCATTTCTCCAATTTCTCTCTATCTTATAAAATTGTGTTGAAAATTAAGTTGGAAAACATTGATAGAGGTCACAAATTGAGGAAAATATAACTAGTTGAGTGAATATAGTTGAACCACTCGATGAATTGTTTTTAATAGCTACAAGCTGTATAAGGTCTTTTTTTAATCTGCAAGTACTTTCAACTGTACATACAGTCATCCTCAGGCATGTAAATTGTTTTGTTTTTAGTAAAATCCAGGTAGAATCAGAGACAAAAAAATTAAATGCGAATCGAAATGTGTTTTTTTAGAAATGTATTATTGTTAACGGATAAAAACTTTTGGAGCATGCAGTTACAACACAAAGGTTAAATTTTCTTTTTTTTTTAAATTTAAGAGAGTGTGTTTTTTTTACTAATATGGTAATTTGTGAATTTTTTTGTTGTAGGAGTTTATCAGTCAATGTGGCATGAACTAAATTGTTCAATGAATAGAGTAATGTCTTAGTTGTTATCCCATAAATTTGCATGTCGGATCAGTTCTTTTAAATCAAATATGTGGTTCAGTTCAATTTATATTACAATGAATCATTCATACAAAAATTAGATTAGTAAAGTTAATGATATAAAATGGTCAAATCCTTTTGCAAGCAAAATTTTAAAGTTGCATTAACCTACGAACCACTCGATGAATGTTATGATCCTTGTGAGAGAGTGCGTTTTTTGCTAATATGGTAATTTGAGAAAAAAAAAACCCCTTTAAAACGAGTAAAAGCAACTATGTAAAGTGTTCAATACATGAAGTAAAGCAAACCTAATATAAACCTAAAGAGCCAGGCAAATATATATATATATATATATATATATATATATATATATATATATATATATATATATATATAGTTATCCGCATACATGCTTGTTTCACTGTATCATCAGTGTGGCTAGACATCTGATTGCTTCAAGCCAGGATTGAAACCTGAACAGTTTTGTATCAAAGATTCTACCCCTATGTTATCAGTACACAGCAGAGAAAGGAAATTCTAATGTATTATATACAAATGTATACAAATGCCAGCAGCCAGAGTGCTTCGTTCATTAATAAAGAGCTGTGGTGTGAATCCGATTAAATATATATATATATATATATATATATATATATATATATATACATATATATGAGAGTGGGATCAGAAGAAGTGTAATCAGGAGGAGAGCAGGTATGGAACCAGAAGGGAGATTTACAAGCAAGAAGTGCGAGAGAAGAAACTGTTAACATAGAATTTATGGTTAGATCTAGCCAACTCAACTGTAAATTAGCGAGATGTCATTGCCAGTCTTGTACTGTGCTTAAATTTAAAGAGTCTAGGTATCATAATGAAGAGCTCATCAAAAAAATTACTATGAAACTAAAAGGTAACGGGAGGCAACGTTATGGCGGCAGGAAAGTGTCTGAAGCCGAGATGCCAGATTGGGACCAATAATATTAGTGATTCTTCTTTGGACTTTATGAAATACTTATTATATAAGCCACTGAATGACCTTCAGTATGTATAAAACTTGAAAAATGATTATTTTTTTTTATTTCTCTCTTCAGACACAAGGAAATGGCCACACAGAAATATAAAGCTCTTGAGCGGAAGCTTCGTAGTGATCCACGATTAAGTGAGTTGTACAACTGAGCGTAATACTGATCTTTAATGTGTTCAGATGATGAATTCTCATTCTCATGAACTGTTTGATGAATGTCTTTCTGTCAGTTTGTCTGTTGTTTCTAAAATCTTTTCCTTTTGAAATTAACTGCTAAGTAAATGGCATCAAAGAAAATGCAAACATAATACATGAAACCCAGAAACTCATAAGAAAAAGAAAGGAAAATGGAAAAAAAAAAGACAGTGTAGAAAGGAAGCAGATCAAACTTTTCTGGCTTTCTTACTAAACAAAAAAAAAAAATGAGGAAAACAAAACAAACAAAAAACTATTACTAAATCCCATATTTATATTTGAAAATTGTTTTTTTTGGGGGGGGGATTTTGTACTTTATCAAGAGACAAAGAAGAATTTGTGAACATAAATATATTTTTAAGAGCTTGTGGCTGTTCTGTTTTGTACCTTTTTTTAAACAGAGATTTTCATTAAAAAGGTTTTTATTAATTTAATAAAACTAGAATTATCCAGGTAGAAGCTAAGACTAGGTAGGATGTACAATTCTAAAAGAAAAATAAAGCAAAATAAAACTTTATTCTATGATAAAAATCATTCATTTTGGTATTTGTTTTTATTGCTTCAATTTGTATATTTGTTAAAATTATATTTTACAAAATTATGTATAGGTTAATAGATAAACATATATATATATATAATTATGTATAAAATTTTTCAGAATAAGTCTGTAAAGAAGACTAATTGAATAAAATAGACAATCGGAAAATAGTACTTAGTCTTTGCCAATGCATTTTGTCATTTGACTTATCAAGGCAAGTGATGATAAACAAAAGTGAAATGTTGTGTAATTCAAAAATTTTAAAAAGATGTTCCTGCGTAAGCCTCTTTTTGGATATTAGTAACTTTTTGTTTCTTTTTTTTTTAAGTTACTAATATCTAAAAAGAGGTGGACCTCAACTTGCCAGGAAGTGACTCACACACTTGATTCCATGACCTTCTTCTGTGGCATATATAGAAGGAGACATACAGAATCTAGTTATGAAATTGCAATGGACTTCTGCAGACCCTCTTATAATTTTGAGTGTTGCATTTCCATTATGCATAGCCCTCTTCATCTGCTGGTTCAACCATTGAAATCTGTTGTAAACACCATCTGCTTGTTCCACCACTGGGGTTTGGGGACGCTTCATCTGGTTTTATATATATATATATATATATACACAGTGTAACCCGGATATAAGAGAGTTGTCGGGACCTGAGAAAAGGTCTCTTATATCCGGGTTTATCTTATATCCGGGTTTGGTTTATTATATATGCATTAACACAGGCTCTAATTTTGGGACCAGAGAAAATCTATCTTATATCCGGGTTTCTCTTATATCCGGGTCACACTGTATATATATATATATATATATATAATATGGAGAAAACAACTGAAAAGTTGCAAATTAAAAGAAAAAAAAATTAAATGTTTTTTTTTGTGAAAGTATTTATTTATATTTTTTTATATATATATATATTTGATATTTCAGATCTGCCCCGATCTTTCGTCAGAAATTAATTAAATAACTGTATTCAGAAGTTTGTCTTCAAGTAGCGTCCGTCGCGAAATGTGGACGTCACATGATGTGGAATGCAACTGTCTTTGAATATTTCTAACATAAATCTAACGATAATATTTTAGATGTTGTTTAAAAAGGTTTTTTAACTATATCTAAAGAAATTTTTTAACTATTGAAATATTTATACAGATTTAAAATTCCCAAGTCCTTGTTTAACCCTAGTTTATATGTGTCTAATTTTAAAATCCAGTATTTCTCTTTTTTTCTGAGTGTGTATGTTGAACTAAAATCGGAATCTATCAATAAACATTTACAGTTGTCTAATGAGTGTCTTGATTGATTAAAGTGTTCAGCTATGGGGGAATAAGGATTGTTTTGACATATGGATAGTCTATGATTGTTGAAACGAAATATGTAAATAGCCTGAAGCGTGTGTTCAAGCATGAAATAACTTGTCACCGCTCTATTCCTAATATTGAGCATTTTTTATTTTTTACACTAACGTTCACCCTGTACAAGGCTCAGGGACCACTCAAGATAGAGGCTTACATTAAAAGGCGGTTTATATGGATAGCTGTGAAGATTATAGTTAACCTTAGGCTTAAACGCATTAAGATGGTAGTGACTGGGGAAAGATCCTCTTGGCAGTTGGTTCCACAGAGCAGAGGTTTGCAGAAAGAAGCTGTTTGAGTGGAACTTACTTCTCACTGATAGAATACAACGGGAATGTGGGTGGTTTGTGACAATGTAAGTGGGATGGCAGATCTTAGCTGTGATTAGGCCAGGCGGAGCCAAAGAATGTTGTTTGTTTAAGCAATTTTCAATTGAAGTAGTGATAGAGCAGTGAAAAGCATGCCCCTTCCCACCTATGAGAGAGAGGTTAGAGAGTGAAAAATAATTTGTTAGTCACAAGGACTCAGAAACAGTGTTACGCATAAATGCAGCATACCTTAAAACTATATTTGTACTGTGTGTGTGCATGTTTGTTTGTATATATATATATATATATATATATATATATATATATATATATATATAGCATAATGAGAGGCCACGTATACTTTCTTGATATATATAGATTTTGTTGTATGTCTTCTTTGATGACATACGACAAAATAATTCATATTCCCCAGTAGCAGAACACTTCAATAGACCACAACATTCGATAGATAATTGCAAATGTATATTGATAGACTCAAAGTTTAGCACTATATACATACGAAGAAAAAAGGAGAAATACTGGATTTTAAAATTAAACACATATAAACTAGGGTTAAACAAAGACTTGGTATTTTAAATCTGTATAAATATTTCAATAGTTAAAATATTTCTTCAAAATATTTCTTTAGATATGGTGAAAAATCCTTTTTAAACAATAACCAAAACACCAGATGTCCGTTAAAGAATCAAACACAATCGCGTTCCACACCACGTGTCGTCTGAGTCTAAAAACAAACATACAAACACAGTAATTTAAGTACAACACACATACGAAGAAAAAAAGAAAAATACTGAATTCTAAAATTAGACACATATAAACTAGGGGTAAACAAACACGTGGATATTTTAAATCTACATAAATATTTCAACAGTTAAAAATATTTCTTAAAATATTTCTTGAGATATGGTCAAAAAACCTTTTAAACAACATTTAAGACACTATCATCAGTCTTCCGCCAAAAATTCAAACAAAGTCGCATTGCACATCACGTGACATGCACGCTTCACGACAAACGCTGTAAACAAACACAGTAAACAAACACACAAACACAGTATCTCATTTGATTTCTGAGGAAAGACCTAGGTGGTCTGAAATATTAAATAAATAAATATATACAAAAACACAGAAATAAATACTTTCATAAAAAAAACACCTAATTTTGTTTCATTTATTTTATCCAGATATTATATATATATATATATATATATATATATATATGTATATGATAGAAATTGTAAAGAGGATTTGATAATTATGATTAAGTAATTCATTGACTCATCCACTACCGAGAATTGAAACCCTGACAGTTAGGTTGTCAAGCAAATATTGAGTCTGATTTGCTATCTCTTCGTCACCGAGGCCCGTTGGAACAGTTGGTATGGTGTTTGCTTGACAACCTAACTGTCAGGGTTTCAATTCTCGGTAGTGGATGTACACTGCTGATGAGTCCCAAATATAGGACGAAACGGTCATCCAGTTGAGGTTTCTTTCAGACTCAATGAATTACTTAATTATATATATATATATATATATATATATATATATAAATTATAATACATAATTATATATAAATATCAATATCTTCATATAATCTATATATAAAATTACACTATATATATATATATATATATATATATATATATATATATATTTATTTGTATGTGAAAATTTCTCAGAATTTATCTGTAGAAAAAGACAATATGTATTAAGGAAAAAGACAATAGGAAAACTGTAGTTATAGATGACACATTTCATCCAATGTGGACATTTTCAAGGCAAAAAAATGAAATGAAATTATTGAAACAAAGTATCGGTTAATGACAAACAAAATGTTGTTAGCAATTAGAAGAATTTACAAATGCTATTGTATATTCATATGATTGACTGAAAAATTATGTCAACTTCACCATTCCTAATAGAATCACTACTCGCCTCACCCAATGTACACAACAAATATATCGAGAAATCAAAAGAAAACGGTTGAATCCGTCAACACAACAATACAAACAATATTTCTACACGTTAAAATATTCTCTTCAAACATAAAGTAATTGATGTAATTTTTCAGTTGTCCATATGAATATACAATAGCGTTTCTAAATTAGTTGCCAGATAATTTCTGCAACCACATCACCACTTATATCAGGCCACCTAATTCCTCAAACTGCAACCCCCTTGATTATTATGTGTGGGATCCAGTTGAGCATGACACCAACAAAACTCCTTGTAACACCAAAGATGAACTGAACACAAGGATTATGGCAGCATTCACCAACAAGAAATGGTCAAGGAGACGATCCAGAAGAGTTGCAGGAGATTCCGAAGTCATTTGGAGGCCTTGGTTGAAGCCAATGGCGATTTCATTGAATAAATTTACTGTTTCATATTTCAAGATATTTTTGTGTAATTTTGGTAAAATATATATATATATATATATATATATATATATGAGAAACTATATTTCAAAAATATTTAGAGGAATTTGATATGTACTTAAAACATATAATTTTAAACTCACTGACATCTAGTTTCCAATATTTCAGAGCGTATACTGCCTCACAAAGAGTCCATCTCGTGAACAGTTGTGTTAAAAGTCTATACTGCCATCAGTTTATGCACATTGTTATCCATGATGTATATCATAAACACACACACACACACACTCTCTCTTTATATATATATATATATATATATATATATATATATATATATACACAAAAGATTTATATTTAAATTTTATATATATTTATACATAATATATAGATGTATCTTTAAGTTTAATAGATATGTGTAAAACATAGATTTATATTTAAGTTTATATATATATATATATATATATATATATATATATATATATGTATATATATATATATATATATATATATATGAAGAAATATAGTATTAGGGTGTGCTTTATTTATGGGATAAAGTGCTGAATATCAGAGATAGAGTGTGTGTAAATATAAAAGTGAACATAGAAGTCAACATTTAGAGGCAACAGTCTGTTTTCATGCTAGACGCAAAGAGACTGTCGCCTCTAAATGTTGACATCTATGTTAATATTTATATATATATATATATATATATATATATATATATATATATATATATATGTATATATATATGTATATTATATTTAAGTTTTATTTATATATATTCAACATATAGAATCATATTTCTGTTATATATATATATATATATATATTCAACATATAGATTTCTATTTATGTTTTATATCTATATATGTATGTACACACATACATACATACATATATATATATATATATATATATATATATATATATATCATATATGTATATCATAAAAAACACACACTCTCTCTCTTTATATATATATATATATACATATATACACAACAGATTTATATTCAAATTTTATATATATTTATACATAATATATAGATGTATCTTTAATCGGACTATTGTCCTCATCTTTGTCGCCATATTTGTCACAACGTTTCGGCCGTTGTACGCTCCGGCCTTCTTCAGGTGGTTTGAATTTCGACAGTGACAGACCCAAAGAGTGTGAGTTCAATACCCGGTTCAGGCAGTGGAGAACTTTCAGAGGGAAAAATTACCAGGAGATAACTGATAACTGACATCCATCAAACATGGCTCGTGGAACTAGAACAGTCTACCCCAGTGATCGAAATAAAGGGTTCGGTTCGAAATTCCAACCACCTGAAGATGGCCGGAGCGTACAACGGCCGAAACGTTGTGACAAATATGGCGACAAAGATGAGGACAATAGTCCGACTAATGTAAATACTGTACATAATACCTCATCTCAGAAATATAGAGAGACTATGTATCTTTAAGTTTAATAGATATGTGTAAAATATAGATTTATATTTAATATTTTCATTTTTATCTATATATATATATATATATATATATAACAGAAATATCATTCTATATGTTGAATATATATAAATAAAACTTAAATATAATGTATATATATATATATATATATATATATATTCAACAAATAGATTTTTATTTATGTTTTATATCTATATATGTATGTACACACACACATACATATATATATATATATATATATATATATATATATATATATATATAACTATGATATAAAATTGTATACATTATTCTATATGTAGTCATATAAAATTATATTTTATAGAATTACTATTTACATGTTGATACAATTTTAGCAAAATATTTTCATGTTTACCATGAAGATGTCTGGAGAAAAATTCTTCCGGATTACATTATTAAAAAAACGTGTATCAATGTGTTAACAATGAAACCAAGTTCTCTGAGAACTAAAATAAAAACAGTGAAAATTAAAAACAAATGAATAACACCAGTCAAAAACAACAGATATCTCACATGAAGAAATGAAAGTTTTGCTTTTCCTTATTGCATATTTTAATTAGTTATTGTTTATTATTAATTATATAATTATAATATTTTGCAAGCCTCATAAATATACACAATCCATTAATCTAACATCTATGTAATCTTTATTTTACTATCTCTGGTCTTTAAGTGACAGCTTAATTTCAGATCTTTTCCTGAATGTCTATTACAATTAGTTACATATAAAAGTTTGGTTTGTTTTATGACATATCAACACCTCATTGGTTTATTTAATACTGACAAGACTTTCATAATAGATTTATATGAATAGAATATGTATTCTTTGTAAGATACCAGTTTGTAGATCAGATTTCATTGACATATTTTTGTAAAGAAGATTATTGTGGAAAATTTGGTTTCATTGATGAATTTTTTTTTCAAAAATAGTTTTCTTTTTTTTTTCTTTTTGTCAAAAATCTATTGCTGGTAATAATTTTTTTTCTTTTTTTTGTCAAAAATCTATTGCTGGTAATAATTTTTTTTCTTTTTTTTGTCAAAAATCTATTGCTGGTAATAATTTTTTTTTTATCAAAAATCTATTGCTGGTAATAATTTTTTTTCTTTTTTTTGTCAAAAATCTATTGCTGGTAATAATTTTTTTTGTCAAAAATCTATTGCTGGTAATAATTTTTTTTATTTTTTTGTCAATAATCTATTGCTGGTAATAATTTTTTTTCTTTTTTTTGTCAAAAATCTATTGCTGGTAATAATTTTTTCAAAAATGCATTGCTGGTATTTTCACTATAAAAACTTCCCATAGTTGGGACCCTAACCCCAGGTCGGGGTGGACGTGGGAACAACAGCAATTAAGTGGTGGTTCCATGCTCCTCAAAACTTCCTAATCAAAGGCCTTGCTGCTGGATTTATTTTATTGTCATACCCAGGATGCCCCATTTGTTACCCCTCTGCAGAGTAGCAGTGAGTGAAGCCCAATCTGACCAGGTGGACAAATAAGGGGGATGATGTAATAATTATTGCGTTCTTTATTTTTCAACTCAGAACAGATTTTCTGTAAGACAAGGTCCAATTTTGCAAAAAAGAAATCAGCGATTTAAATTCTTTAAAGGATTCTACTTTTAACTAATATAGTCACTAAATATTATAAGGTTGAATTTCTCAAGTTTTCATAGAATTAAGTAAAGTGTGGGGGGGTGAGACATATGTAAAAAAATATTTTTACTAAGCTTTTCTAATAAAAAAAATTCCAAAATAATTTCATACATTTGTGAATAAGTCCTGAAAATTTAATTAAATTCCGACATTCATTTGATTTTTGCAATAATTTCCAAATTAATATCTGTCACCACAAAAAGAGGCTAAAATTTGCTTTTACTAAAATTTAGTACAACCACTGACACAAGAAAAACAAGTTTTTTAATAAAAATTTCAGATGTTCTAAAAGGGAGTAAAAAATTTAATTAAATATTGAAAAAAATACTTTGATCCTTCTTTTTAGTAATAGCATAACAATTTTGACAATCATGTTTTCATCACGGTATGATGGATTTTTAGCGTTTTCATGGAGGTACCTACTTACCCCAAAACAACCTTAAACAGAAAGAGATTCTTAAAAGCCAGAGCAGCTTTTGATATGCGTATTGTGATCTTGTCATCTAAATAACAAAGTTGATTCAAAGTACTTCCAAGTTACAGAAGTTTGTCGCAGCTTTCAGCTTAATGTTGTGTAACAGGATCTGCTTCTTTTTTTTTTTTTTTTTTTTTTTTTTCAGTGAGGTTTACCCTATACAAGGCCCAGGAGCCACTCGAGGCAGAGGATTACAGAATATGGAGGGGATGTAGGTGGTTTGCTACAATGTGGGTGACATGGCGGGTCATGGCTCTGAAGAACCAGCTATCAAAATTATGTTTTTTTTTTGCAGTGAGGTTCACCCTATACAAAGCCCAAGAGCCACTCAAGGCAGAGGATTATGGAATATGGAGGGGATATAGGTGGTTTGCTACAATGTGGGTGACATGGCGGGTCATGGCTCTGAAGAACCAGTTATCAAAATTATGTTTTTTTTTTGCAGTGAGGTTCACCCTATACAAAGCCCAAGAGCCACTTGAGGTAGAGGGTTACAGTGAGAAGGAGTTTATGCAGATAGGACGGGAAGATAACAACTTTAGATGTGAACAGGTTAAGATTGTAGCGATCAGGGAAACATCCTCTTGGGAGACAGTTCCACAGAGCAGTAGTTTGTGGGAAGAAGCTGTTCAGGTGGAACTTACTTATCTTCATTTTTTTTTTTTTTTTTTTTTTAAGTGTATCACTCCAAGCAAGGCTGGAGGCCACTATCACGCAAGGGGTTAAAGAAGGGTTGGAGGAAGAGCAGATAGGAGTGGTAAAGGAGAGGATGTGGAGAGAGAGAAAGACGGAGGGTCGATCAAGGCAAGGGGGTTACAGAAGATTTGGAGCGAGAGCAGATAGGAATGAAAAATGAAAGGATGTGGAGAAGGGAAGTGCATAGATCAAGGCAACTGGAGATGTCGATTGACGCTACACTTAAACCGTTGGAGATTGTATTTGTCAGGGGAGCAGTAATAGGGAAGGGAGTTCCACAGGCGAGATGTGCGAGACATGAAGCTATTGGAGTAGAAGAGACGTCTACATCTAACAGTTTCAACGGTGTAGGGGTGGGAGCGGGATGCCAGCCTAGTGGGACGTTTAAATTAACGAGGCCTAGGGACAAGCGAAAGCAGCTCCTCGGAGCAATTACCGTGAAAGTACTTGTAGAAAAGGCAGATTTCACCAATGAAATATGGAGGGGATGTAGGTGGTTTGCTGCAATGAGGGTGATATGGCAGGTCCTGGCCATGACGGTTAGAACTGGTTGAACCAAGGAATGCAGTTCATCTGAGTACTTTCCATGGAATAGTGATATAGCAGTGAGAGGCTTGCCTAGGACAGAGAGGTTAGTGGGTGGAAAATAATTTGTCACCTCATGACAAAAATTAGTTGGTGCTGTCTGGTACTTTTACTATGGTTTTATTGAAGCATATTTGAAGGCCTCTTAGTTGCTGTTGTTCCAAGGTCCACCATGACCTGGGGTGGTAGCACCTGTTAGGGTCCCAACTATGGGCAAATAATTAACCCCAAAACTAGGGTCGAAACACTATGAAATTATAAAAATAGATTATTATAATAAAAATACTAGCAATACATTTTTGAAAAAAATATTGCCAGAAATACATTTGACTCTCAGCAAAAAACCCGTCAATGAAACCTGATCTACAAAGAATACATAGTTCATATGAACCTATTCTAAAAATCTTATCGGCATTAAATGACCCACTGAGGTGTTGTTATGCCATAAAACAAAATAAACCATCAGCATGTCTTGAAAGTCTTTTTTTTTTTGCCAGAAAATCTCCTGAGTTTGAATAATTTACTTGCAGTTTTATATTTCACATAAAGTCCATGGCTGCAATCATTAAACACATTTGCCGATACAACAACAATGAAATACAGTGTAACCTGGATATAAGAGAGTTGCCGGGACCGGAGAAGAGGTCTCTTATATCCGGGGTTCTCTTATATCCGGGTTTATCTTATATCCGGGTTTGGTCTATTTTGTTTTATTAACACAGGCTCTAATTTGGGACCAGTAAAAATCTCTCTTATATCGGGGTCTCTTATATCCGGGTTACACTGTATATAGAAAACAATCTTAGCCTGAAAATATCTGCCCGTTTGACATAATTTTCAACCTTAACCCTTTGAGCCCTGCATTCTTGGACAATTTTAACCCTTCTGCCTGAGCCCCTGAGTCAAAATTCGCAAATAATTGGTATAATGTTTCATGGTAGATATAAACATAGTTACAAGTGTTTATCAACCGTTGTGCGGGCATTGCATCATTTTTCTCTACCACTGTTCAACCGGTGGCTGGGCATTACGTCTTTTTTCTCCAACCACCGGTAAAGCAGTGGTCAGGGCTGAAAAGGTTAAAAGACTCGGTGAGGATATTTCCGATATTTACACAAGCATAAAACTAATGATAAAAAGATTTCACCAGCCTGATAAAGTAGGCAGGATGTCCCAGATTAGGCAAAACATCCTATAAATCCTGTATATTCACAGTGTCAAACGTCTTCGTTAAATCAACAAAAAACTGTTCAAAATCATTTTTTTTTAACCATTTCACTCCAAGCAAGGCAATAAAGCCACTAAGATACAAGGGGGTTACTGAGTGTGAGAGAATGTGAGAAAAAAATTATTAAAAAGAGAGAACAATAAAAGAACAGGAGGAAGTCATTGCATTTACATTTTTGATGATCAAATTTGACGGGGAAAGCAAGAGAGCTCCACAAGAAAGAAGTGCAAAAGAAGAAACTGTTAGCATAGAACTTACGGTTACATCTAGTTATTTCAACTATAAAATGATGTGATTGCGCCTCCAATCTAGTAATTCATAATGTCTAGGTACCAAAGAGGAAGGCACATTAAAGCAATTACCATGAAAGTATTTATAGAAAAGGCACAGGGAAGCTATATTACAGCGGCAGGAAAGTGACTGAAGCCAAGATGCCAGGTCAGGATCGATAACATTGCATATTCTTTGGATTTTATGAAGAATCTCTAAATACATAGTAGGCGTGTCAGACCAGATGTGGCAACAATATTCAATGTATGGATGAATGGTGGATTTATAAATATGTAAAATTGATTCTGATGAGAAAAATTGTCCACCGCGACATAGTGAACCAACTTCCCTAGCAGCAGACTTAAATTGATTCAATATAATTTTTCCACTTCATGTCAACGGGAAACTTTAGCCCGAGAAGGTACAATGAGTCCCTCTCCTGGAGGTTAGCATCAGCCATGCTGATGGAAGACTGAAATAGATCTCTCACATGATTAAAAGAGAGCAGTTTTGTTTTTGGAGCGTTAAAATTAACAAACTATTTCTTGTCTCAATTAGAAACAGGTTGATGGTAATTTTTTTTCAGATCAGCTGCCAATTTGATCTTATTGAACCAATCAGACTTACAATTAAGACAGGAATGAATAGTTTTGTCATCAGCATAGATATCGAGTTGAGAACTGATACAATCAAGAAGGTCGTTCATAAAAATTAGGAACAACGTAGGTTCAAGGTTAGAACCCTGGGAGACATGTACATTAATGCAAAAATGACGTAGAAGAGTCGCCGTTCAAGACAACTTTCATTTCGCGATGTCATGAGAAAAACTGAATTAGTTCAAATATTCATTCAGAAATACCATACTTTCAAATTATGAAGAAGACCAGTATTCCAAACCTTCGAAATGTGTAAAGTAACAGCTCGTGCTGCACCATTCTTATCTAAAGCTTGATAGACTCTTTCAGAAAAAGTTCAAAAGTCTCGAAAAAAAAGTAATGAAATGAATCTCAATCAGTTCACTGGTAACAGAATGAAGTCTTCCGAATAGGAGGTACTTGTCTAATAGATGACCCAAAAGAAATATCAGCAGGTACTACAGCGTGATCCGAATTTCCAAGCTTTCGGAGTTGCGATGTTTGACAAGAAGTAAGGAACAAAGGAGAAGTAAGGAACAAATTTTAGTTGGCTAAAAAAAAAAAAAAAATCAAATCTATTTTTCTTGTTTGGTCTAAAACCAAATCGAGATTCTGGAAGAATATTTGGAGATGTACTTGTCTTCAACCAAGTAAGAACACCAACAAGTACCATTCCAGCAGAAAATAGTCGGGAAATCCTTCCGGAATGGTCACAAAACTTTTGTACACCCTTAACTTTGTAAACTGGAATTATAACAGCATCTCTCTATTCTTTTGGAACAGTTCCTGTAGTTCATATATTCCATATCAATTGTATATTATTCTGGTAAAGTGGTCACCCAAAGAAAAAAAAACATTTATGTTGGTTGTCCATCTATACCAGGGGCTTTACCCAGATTAAATTTTTCGATTGATGTTTGTATTTCATCAATGAAAAACGTATTATTCATTTCAGTAATTATTGTTTTTTTTTCCATATCTATGATGATACTAATGTCAACATTGGAATCTCAGTTTAGCAGATCAGATAAAAAAGTTCCTTCAACCATTTCGCAATGATTTTTATGGATGTAAGAAGTCCCTCCCCGTGAGTAGATCGAGGCGGAGTTATTGTAGCGGCTTGTGGCTTATAGCCTGTTTTTAATAAGGCTGTAGAAGCCTTCTTAGACTATAAGACTGTATTTTGCGGTTTTCAGATGATAAATTCGAAGATGTACCTGTCCAATGCCTTGAGAGGCAGGCAGTCTAGAAGAAGGGAAATGCGGGATTAAAACCTAAACCTCTACTGCCCCAGGGGTATCTTTAGGAAAGGAGAAGGCTAACGAATAAATCTGATACCAATTTAAATCAGAAACCTGAAGGCAGATGGTTGACATGCTGCGTAACCTTCTGAAAACTACAATTAAGCTGACATCAAACTGCAATGGTTTATCGGCTTGAATAACCATTTACTGGGCTTCCTGACCTGGAGGAAAACAGCGACATGAATAAAACAGTTGACTAAATGAAATAAGCCGAACTGTTATCTATTATCAATCCCCCTATATGGCAGTGAATGCTGGACAATGTCCTCAGTGACCTGCGGCTAGAGATATGTGGTTCTACAGAAGGATGCTGAGATGACCATGGCCTGAACATGTGAGCAACGACGAAGTTTTGCAGAAAATGGAAGCAAGAAGGATTCTTATATTTACTATCAGAAAATGATCGTTAAAGCTTCTAGGACACATAATGAGGAAAGAGGGCTTGGAAAATTTGATATTCACAGGACATATGGAAGACAAGGTGGATAGAGGAAATTAGCGCATAAACTACCTAACGAACTTGTGTTAAATGGATGACAGAACAGGGATTAGGAGAGATAGGAAACAGATAAAAAAAGAAAATTTATAAAGAGCTTTAAAGGACAGGAAATTGTTGAGAGCCATGGTCACCCACATCATAAAGGGGCGTGGTAAAATGAAGAAGAAGAAGAATATGACAGAACCCGTGTTTTTTTTTTAACATGTAGCACAATGTAGGACGATAATGGGTATGTCCCCATTCCCATAAATACAGTAGTGAATACTGTATGTTGGTCTGCAGTTGGAGATTCGTCTACAGCTGTGCTGATCAAACTCTCTGCCCCAGGACAGAGAGGATCCCCAGACGAGGCTATGTTGAAGGGAAGTGTCTCGTCTTGAGAAACAGCTACCCGACCTCGTTTTATAGGGAGTCTACGGGAATTTTTGGTCGAGACTTGTATACCGCGTGGATGGTTGATAGATATCCTGCAGTTGGAGATTCATTTTGGAATTCACTTGACTCACTTCTAGCAGTTGAATACTTCTCCTACGCGCTGCTGGCGAATCTTATATGTGTTGTTCTTGTCCTAAGTATTATCGTTCATTACCAACCTTTGTTTGATTATTCTATTCAGTCACCTTCCCTAGGTTACAGCATTACAAATACCTAAGGTGGCGGAGGTTTTGTTCTCGCTCTTGTTTTTACTTAGAAAATTTATCTTTTGGCTTTTTACAGTTTTCGAAGGAGAAATGTAAAATATTTTTGAAGCCATCCTAGATATTCCGCGTATTCATTTTGTTTTGTGTCGAGCCGATCATAATTATTTCAATGAAGAAAGTATAAGCTATTATTTTCTTTGTAAACAGAGAAAGAATCGAAGTCAAGTTCTATAGATAAAATCTTTGCATAGACGTTAAGTCAATTTTTTCTATCTCATAAAAAGTTGATTGAGTATTGTGAAGGTGCCGCCAGGGGAGGACTAGGATTAAAAGGTTGTCGATCTACTTGGTTGCTTTTCGAAGGATAATCTCTATTTTAACATCGATGTAAGACAGCAGCCTGTTCCAGGGTCTTCGAGAAAACATCCCAAAACAATAATGCCTGATTGGATTTACCGACGTTTGTGTGTGGCACACTGCAGGCCGGGGAAGGCGGTCCAATGTAACATTTTTAATTTATCTTACTGGATAATGTAAGTTTTTGTAAAGTTCAATATGGCGCTGATCTGGGATAAATTATTTGGAAAGTTACATAATATTTTTTGAAAACGGAATTCTAATGTTATTTATTTTTTAAGTTCTAATGTGTTATTTATTTTTGAAAAGAATTATAATGTTAATTTATTTCTCAAGAACAATCATTATTGTTGCTATAAAGAAAGAGATACATTGAAACAAGTTTTTTATTTTTTGTTGAAAGAGTTTGGACGAAAACCTTACATCAGCCTTTGAACAAGATCTCCTCTTCTATATGATCCATTCTTCTCACTAAATTCAAGGCCCAAGAGCCACTCAAAGTAGACGGTTATTAAATGAGATTGCTGTAAGGGCGCTGGTCTCAGTGTTTATTGGTAGTGGTGGATGTGACACGCTTCGGTGATCATCTCTCTTTTTTTTGTTGTAACCTAGGAAAGGTTACTGAACGAGGAATAACTAAAACGGAGGTTGGAAATGAAATGGTAATCTTTATAACATCAACAAAATAAAATACTCGCCAGCGGCGTGAAGTAGGTAAACCACTGCTAGTGGTGAACTACTTAGCATATTACTCCCCACATACAATAGTGTCCAACGTATTTATGAGAATTGGGACATAACCATTAGTGTTTATAGGTACGGTATATAACAGTAACAAACCCAACTGGAATTTGAACTACGCTCTCTGATTTCTCATTTTGAGCCTGCATCTATTACACCATCCACACATCACACACCGAAGCTTACATCCCCCGATATTCCTATAGCGGTCATCCGTCTATGTACTGATCTGTCGAGAACTGGTGTTTCAACGTGATATGTCCGTAAGGTATTTGTCTAGTAGGCGACCTTAAAGTCATCACAACTGGTCTTTCCTGTCAAAAACACGTAAAAGGGGAATATTTACTCAAAAATATTTTTATTTTTTTAACTGAAAATATATATATTTATTTTTAATATTTCTTTATATATATATTTCAATATATATCTTTATTTCTAATATTTCTATATTATCATTATTCCTTCGTTATTTCTTCAAACTGTTATCCTTGCGTTTGTTGTTATAGTCACAACATTTCGGCCTTTGAACTTTCCAGTTTTCTTCAGATCTCTGTGTAATATTTGTGTAATCCCGAATCAACCGGAATGTACTTGGCGCTCAGTTTCAAACTAGACCATCAAAGGAAGCCAGGCACATGGTTGACCGGATATAACTGCCACTAGGAATGGAGATCAACGATTTACCTGTTGTCAATGGTGATCTCAAGGGGTGAACACCCGTGGACAAAGTTGCGCCCGATATGTGATCGCATGAGAAAAGCTGCTTTGAAAGTTGAATATATACACAACTGTAGCGGAGAGGTGTTGTCCAGTCCCTCAGATACAATCAAGAATGTAAGGTTCCCACATTTTAGACAAAGGTTCCTGGAGCTGAACCTCGGCACACCACCCGAGAGCAATTGACCAAATATGAAATAAAATGTGATATCAGATAAGGAAAGATCCAAGTCTGGTGTTATCTTTGGTCCTCGTCTGTTCTCCTTTAACCGGTGCGCTCACTTCATTACATCAGTTGTATTCGGTGAACTTCAAACAGAACCATGAATTCACATTAAGCGGTTTACACTGTTCTCATTCCGTTGTCTACGCTAAATGATAGCTTGTTTGTTTGAATATATTTGTCCGTTCGAAATTCCGAGGATGTTACCGAATACGACAGGCGCCTAAAGACTGGAGATTAAAACGACCAAAATTGGACGACATTTCGCAGATACCTCTCCCGAGTAAGACCCCCCATAGAGGAGAACATGACTAAAGACTGTGTGTACGCCATCCCGTGCAGCTGTGGAAAGAAATATAAAGGGGAGACAGGCCGCCCCCTTAAGGTAAGACTTCAAGAACACCAGAAAGCTGTAACACGAGGAGAAGTGGAAAACTCAGGCGTGGCTGACCACATATGGAGAGAACAATGGGATCACCACCGTTTGTGGGATCAGGTTGAAATCATAGACAGAGAACATCATTGGAAAATTTGTAACCTTAAGGAATCAGCACATATGCTAGGCCACAAAAATCTCCTGACCCGACCAAGTATAGAAATGAATACAATATGGGCACCAGTAATAAGGAGTGCCAAAGAAAAGCAATAATAACAACGAAAATTGCAATATGAACTCTGGTAAAAATATGTATTGATAACAGCAAAAATTACAATATGAGCACTGGTAAAAATGGTTGCTGAAGACATAAGGTTTATAAGTCCCAGAAATCCATACACAGATGTCGTCAAGGACACATGGCACAGTGGATAAAGGTGTTGGTTAGATTCAGTGACAGGACCCAAATTTCTTCACTCCCTTAACAAGTAAATTTATTCAATATAATCATCATTGACATAAATCCACGGCCTCTAGACAACTTCGGAATATTCTGCACCTCTTCTGGACGGTCTCCTTGCTTAACTTGGTAAATGCTGCCACAATCCTTGCTTTTACTTCCTCTTTGGAGTTACAAGAAGTTTTGTTGGTCTCTCGCTCAACTGCGCCCCACAAATAATAATCAGGGGTTGCAGCCTGGCGAAATTTGGTGGCCAGATGTAAGGGGTGATGTAGTAGAAACTGTCTTAAAGTCATGACTGGGTTCTCCTGCTTGTGTGGCATGGTGTAAAATCCTGTGGCAACACATAGGGTCTTTCAGCAGCCACCCTCTTTCCCCAGGGCAGTAGTACCTCCTCAAGAGACTCCATGTTCAGTCTGAAACCCTCACCAACAAATTCAGGAGTTCTTTTCTTGTCAGAACGATCAAAGTGAGTTTTCCGAGCTGCCGTACCTTCGTAATCACCATTAGACTCATCAAACTCTTTCCGAATTCCCTTTACTTTCTTCAGATTGACACCCAATCACTCTGAAATGTTTGTATTGGAGTTTCCGGTGCTAATTCCAAACAGTACAGCATGCCGTTTCCATATTTCTAGCGGAGTGAATTGCTCTTTTTCTAACAGACAGTGCCCAACTTACCCTGTACAGTCGACAAAATCGAAAACAAACAACGCGCATGCGCGAAATTAAAAATATAAAATAGCGACAATTTACCCATAGCACCCTGTATTTGGCAAATCCAACAAGATCAATTCAGTATTAACAGATTTTTTGTTCAGATTCTTTCAAGTAAGAATAAAATATTTAGTTTCATCGTCGGTTTTTTGTCGGTGCCAATAACAGTAATTATCTTCTTGACAAATAAGAAACATTATTTGGGCGAAAAGCCAACCAATTAATCTGCTGCATATCTAAATAATTATATGATAAGTATATAACAATTATTGTTTCTTATCTCAACACAAATACGTAAGAAAATAGTGTATATATCTGATTGTCATCAGAAAAAGATAAACTTAGTGCAAAATAGAAGCGAGATGAAAAGATGAATCTTCGACTTTGGTGAAGTGAAAATATATCCTTTCTGATGACTGACAATGAAAACCTATACGCTGTAAAATAAACTCAGAAGATCAAATCATTTTTTTCTTTTAAGTACCACATCCGAGGGCGATCATTGTTCTCCACAACTTCCGATCTTTTGCATTTATGGTTCTTGTCCTGATATCCATTTGCACGCGGCTTACGGCCACGTCGCATTGAAAAACAGGTGGTGCAGGTGGTGCACTGAATTATGAATTGGAATCTTTAATCGGAGAGCCGAGTTCAAATTCCCGTTGGGTTCGTTATATTCATTTACGAGCAAATACCATTGGGAAAGGTATGAATCCACCTCCTCTCCTTTCAGGTATGGGTTAATTAGTAAGACTTTTATCACTAAACCATTATTATAAAAAAAAAATTCTTACAATCTAAAAATATTTTCTGGCTTTGATTAACCTGCAATAGGTTGATAAGCCTTGGGAAACGAATAATTCAAACCAAACCATTTCACCCACAACACGTAAAATAGTCTACTTGCTGATTCCCTCTTTGTTTGAACATGCTATGTGAGTGTTAAATTTTCCAGTCCTTCTTTCCTCTTTATGTAATCAAATCATTCACTTATGATATTTTATGGCATCCTTCAAATTTAACTGTCTTAGTTAGTTAAGACTTTTATTTTTAAATATAACACTGTATACGCTCGTGTATAATTCGAATTCATGTATAGTGCAACCCCTGAATTTTTTGTTAAAAAACTGATTCTTTCTTTTTTTTTTTTAAATAATTTGTGTATAGTACAACCGGTCACCAAAAATGTATGATTTTTAACCTTAAAAAAAAAACCTTACTCAAGTATCTACGATGATCTAATTTGTTTTAAATTGTATTTTTGTCATAAACTGTATAATACCTTAGCGTTTTGTTAGCATGTTCCCTTTTTAGAAAATAAATCCTTCATTTACGATTCTCTGACTTCTCAATGGAGACACCGTGAAGAAAAGATACTTTTCTGGTAGGTGCTCAAACACATACCTCTTGCAACAGGACGTGCCAAACTTGTCAGTAAAGTAGTGTTTTGTAACATCCACTAGCTTTCTTTTTAAGGGTCAGAGAGAAGGTCTGTAACGTATTTATATATTTTGTTATTCCATTTTTTAGAAAATGAAATATTTTTAGTGAGTCCTGATAAATATAAAATATAAAAATAAAACATATAAACAAAAATAAAAATAATCAAGATAAGGCATTTACAAGTTCTTTAAAACTTTTATCTGTTTTTTCTTTCTTTCTCTTTCTCTCTCTCTCTCTAAACTTCTCTTTCTATACTTCTCTCAACCTTCGAGAAGGCAACCATCAAATAAAATGAGAAGGAAAAAGAAAACACTGGACCCGGCTTAAAACAACGAAAGTTTGCAGGAGCAGAGCCTATTTATTTGTGACTGAAAAATACCAACAATCAAAGAGGCTACACGCATAACTTCCGTTATAAAAAAGTGAAATATAAAGGAACGCTGGAAAATGAAATAATTTGGTCAATCAAAAAAAAATTGACACGAAGAGACTTTTTAATGTTAGCCGAAACCAAAGTTCCCGCCACAAACTCTGAGCCTATTCAAAAGTATATAAACCGACAACACTGGGCGAGGAGAGAGACGACAGGAGAGGACGGAACAAAAGAACATTACTGCGTAGAAAACAGCTATGCGTGAAGAAGAACTTAAGATGTCTTCTGCTACTGACATTTCCGCCCTGTTCAGGGCCGAGAAAAACGCAGTAGATTGACATCGACCTAATTTCTGAAATTACTACTATTCCTATCGTCACCTGATTCAAACTGCGGAAACGGACATTTCTCCAGACCGCTACCAATATCCGCCTTATTAATGAACTTTTTACTACGTCGAATACTAGAGGACTCCCTCATCACTCTAAAGAAAATCAATAAAAATATATTATTTATTTTATGCCATTGAGTCAGTTCGTTTATGTCCAAAATTTCTGATAAAATAATTATCCTACTACCTCCCCACACTGGCAACGTTCTCATGTAAACACCGATGCCACAGCTTCATTTATCTTCTGCCAAACTTTTTTAACTGTCTTTATTTTTTATCATTATGAACATTTGAGTAATTATCTCAATGTTCATTACTGGTGTTATGATATCAGTTGTAGATGTCCACTTCACACTTATGCACTTATATCTTACGAAGCTAAACTGGGTAAATATCATCGTGCCCCGCCGTACAGTATTAATTAAGTAGTCATTATTGAAACTTATTGTTACTAGAGTTAGATTCTAGATAGTTAAATTTATTAAAAAGCAGGGCACCTCGTCTTAGTTAAAATATAGGTTCACGGGTTCTAAAGAGAATATGTAAGACCACTTGTATAGACAGTCTGATTCTCACGGGGTGCTCACTACTGTAGTCTTGTGCCTCACTAATATCATTTTGAAACGCTCTCACACTGATGTCGACAATGATGTACATAAGTCAAAATTCAACAGATTATTTAGATACTCAGAGCAAAGAAGATATATATCTTTGTAGAACTGACGGATCTAAAATGTCGTCTTGAAATCTTTATCCATCCTTTCACCTCTGATCATGTCGGCAAATTCAGTTTAGCAGTCAAAGGTCAAACGCCGAGCACGTCATACAGTCTCGGAAACGAAGAAATATACAAACGTCGACTCATAAAGATAGTTGTTACTAAGCCAAGAGGAAATGGATTTGTGGAATTATGGGATACGTTAACGGTCTAGCCTTTATGGGAAAAACCAAAGCAAAAGACGAGTGTTTGTCAGCGGAGTATCACGGAATTAAGTAAATAAGTTTATTTATTTATTTTATCTTTTATGTGTATATTGTGCATACTTGCGTACATCTGTGCATGTGTGCATAAGAATTTGCAATCGGACGTAATGGTGTGTGCACGTAGTTTAATGGTTAGCATTACATTAACATCGGAACGAGAAATCGACGTGCCGAGTTCAAATGTCGGTTGAGTTCGTTATATTCACTATTGGGAAAAATTAAATAAAACCAATAAATAAAATGATAATAAAGAATAAAATAAATAAATTCATTTTCCCATGATGCAAGTTATAAAGAAACCGGAAAGGGGTTCTAGTCACATGTTCGATTTTATGACCCCACTTCCAGAAAGGACAGAATCGTTCTCTTTCCACTTTCCAGAGGTCATTCGGACGTGTTTTCAGCAGCCATACTCTTGAAGTAGAGATTCAGCCATCCCAACTCAGCGCGAGGCTGACTTGAGCTCGACCATCTTTACCCGTTCTTATCCTTACTTCCCATACATTATTTCAGAACCTAAAAAGAAAACCGGACACACTCAAGAGACCTTTTAACTTTGTTTCAATACTGTCGGCATAAAAGGAATAAACGTTCATAGCAGAAACTCGAATTTTTTTGCATATTTCTTCTGTCTTCTTTGTTTATATATTAAACACACGCGAATCCCGAGACCCATCAGGGTAGTAGGGGCACTACATGTACTGCAGAAACAGAAGTTTTATATGCTTATTTTATCTTCTTTTTCTTACATATGGAACACATACCTTCACTTAAAAAATGATAAGAAATGATGCACAGCTTGCTACAAAATCTCCAAACATCACCCCTCATGTTTTCTGGTCATGGAGTTTTGTGGGGAAAATGAAATAAAACTAATAAATAAAATAATAATAACGAATAAAATAAATAAATTCTTTTTCATATGATGCGAGTTATAAGAAACCGGAAAGGGTTTCTGGTCACATGTTCGATTTTATGATCGGACTTCCGGGAAGGACAGAATCTTTCTCTTTCTCCTCTTGGCTTCAAGGTGTGAACCACGCAGTATGTGTGAACCATTGCGAATTGTTAGTGTCCCCGGTTCACTGACGACTGAGATTTTTCCATTTACCAACGACATCCTCGGACATGTTTTAGCAGTCTACTCATGAATTAGAGGTTCCGTTTTCCTAACTCAGGGCGATGTTGACTTGAGCTCGACCATCTTTACCCGTTCGGGTCCTTACTACCCATAAATCATTTCAGAATCAAAAAAAGAAAAAACGGACATACTCAAGAGACCTTTTAACTTTGTTTCAATCAGACGACATGAATGGAATAAACGTCCGTAGCAGAAACTCGAATTTTTTTACATGCTTCTTCTGTCTTCTTTGTTTATATATTGAAGACAAGCGATCGATCGCGATCGCGAATCCCGAGATCCATTAGGGTTGTAGGGACACCATGTGTACTGCAGCCGCAGTAGAAGTGGTGTTTCTTGGGCAAGATAGCCCGACGGAGCTACCTGAAGCTATGATACATCGGTTTTTGAATTCAGTCATCTTCTTCTAGATTGGTTGCCACCCAAGGCTATAGAACCTGGTATGTCCTGCTATTTACCTATTGGCTGGGGGTGAAGAAGAAGAGGATACATACCATTAGAATGTATTAGAACATAAGTGAATATAATGGAATTCGAACTCGGCTCTCCGATTCCTCAATTCGGGCCGCTATCCATTACTCCACCGTGTCTACAACTTGAATACGCACCTTCATCTAAACATCCACACAAAATCCACAAACTTGTTCACATTCACACACTTTTGCACAAATTCCCTAGGGAAAGGTATGGATTCATTTCTTCTCCATCTATCTACGGGCCAAATAATTTCTAACCGTAGTTGGAAACCAATCTAGAAGAAGGAACACTTTGAATTTAACACTAAGGCACCTGAAGCTATGTAGAACAAAAGCACAGTAGATTTCAACTATAATTCCACCCTCGTAGACAGACTCTGCAGAATCATAAAGAAGTGTACCAAATAGCGGAACCCACGTTATTTGAGGACTTTCAATAGCAGTAATCATTAAAATGAATAGCACATACAAGGTGACCCCCAAAAAACCCGGAATTTTTTAAGTGCGTATTGCCAGACATGAGTAAGTGGCAACACTGCGAGACAGTGACCTTGAGCAAGTAAACATTTCGCCATTTTAGTAACGAGAATGAAATTCACAGTATCCCAGCTGAGATGTTGCAGCAGTCAATGAGGAATCTCAACAGCAGATTTCAAGAATGCATTCGTACAGGAGGACGCCATCTACAGGACGTCATTTTTAAATAATGAAAATTCCATCATTGTTTCTTAAATGGCATGTTTTAAGGTTTCAATTACTATGAATTAAATATTTTTCCTCCATCACTCTTGGTTTTATTGGATTGTTAAAAAGTTCCCGTTTTTTGGGGTCACCATATATAACTTTAAGAGAAGATAATGACATAATCAAACTGACGTTCAACTCTACTCCAAAGGAAACGTTAAGAAGGAAGCAATAACTGAAAAGAACGATAACAATGGATTTGAGAAATCTATTTTCCCGAAAAAAATGTCTTGATAGAAAGATTTTATAAATTTCTACCGACTGGACAACGAATGCCGAATATTTTCATAAATTAAACAGCCGATATTACCATCACCATTGGAGACGAGGAGAACCAATACTATATTTGGTATTTACTAATCCCCTCACCACGGTGACGGGATATGGCACAAGGTGGGTTTAATGTGGGTGAGACAAACGCATGCACATATCCCAGTCCTCGCAAGCAATGTCGCGCTTGTGACAATATTCCATCAACCCTGTCTCTTTGGCGAGATTACTTTGTGTTTTTTCTATTGACTGTTGATCAAATTACATGACAGTATTAACAAATGGTTTCAAAAATGTACTTTCGTATAATTTTGGATCAAATCCTTAGCTGGATGCATTTTCTTTTAATCGTTTCATCCAAAGCAAGGCAATAAAGTCACTAAGACGCAAGAGGTTATTGAGTGTTAGAGAATATGAGAAACAACACTATTAAGGAGAAAGAAGACTGCATGAATTTAAGCGAGCTACTAGGTTGGCATCTCGGTCCCGCACTTTCACTGCCGAAATGGTTAAATGTATCTATCTCTTCTATTGAGTAGAAGAGACAGTTACCTTTAACCGTCCTTGCATGGAATATTGCTGTCATAAATGACCTGCTATTGAGCAGCTATTGAGACCAAACAGCCTCTTCTCTCGCACTTCGCGCCCGTGAAATTCTCTGCCTCTTACTTGCTTAAGTATAATCTTCAAATATTCAAGTGTAATGTCAATCGACATCTTCTGATACCTTGATCTTGTTCCCCGACCTTCTCTTTATCCTCTACCCAGGCACGCCTCTTTACTCTTGTTCTCCACCCTCTGTTATCCCTTACCTGCTAGTGGCACTCCCGCCTTGCTTAGGGCGAAATGCTTCTAAAAAATTAAGAAGACAGAAGACATAGCGATTGACGTTGCATTTAAAAGTTTGAAAATCAAAGACGACTGGGAAGCAAGAAGCTGGAAGAGAGTTTCAAAAGTAAGACGTTCGATAGAAGAAACTGCTAGCATAGAACTTACGGTTACATCTAGATATTTCAATTGTAAAATGATGAGACCTAGCCGTCAATATAGTACTGCGCTTAAATTCATAAAGTCTAGGTACCAAAGAGGACAGTTCATCAGAACAGTCATCATGAAAATATTTATAGTAAAGGAACACGGAAGCTGCATAACGCGGTGGGAAAGTGACTGAAACCGAGATGCCAGGTCAGGAACAATAACATTGCAGATTATTCTTAGGATTTTTATTAAGAATTTCTAAATATATAGCAGGAGAACCAGACCATATGCGGTAGTAATATTCAAAGCAAAGACAAATGGCAGGTTTATAAATAATTAAGATATATTCTGACGAGAAAAAATGTGAACCAACTTTCCTAGCAACAGACCTAGCAATTGATTGAATATAATCTTTCCACTTCATGTCAACGGAAAATGTTAGCCCGAGAAGGGGAAATGAGTCACTCTCTTGAAGGTTAGCATCAGCCATACTAATGGAAGTTAAAATGGGTTCTTTATTAATAAAATGTTGTTCCGATGATTAAATCGAGTTATATGGGACTAAACGATACATTTCTAGATAACACTTCGATTGAAAAAAAAATCAGCATGTATAAAAAAGCGCTATACAACAAAAGACCCTCACTTATTGAAATTTCTTTTAAGTATTTCACCCTAAGCACGGCGGTAGTGCCCCCAGTACGCAAGGGGCTACAGAGAGTGTAAGAAAAGACTGGGTATAGGGATGGGGTTAAGGAAAAGATAAAAAGAAGAACGGAGGAGGATAAAAAGAAGAACGGGGATCAAGGCAACAGAAGATGTCGAATGGCTTTACATGTAAATTTTTGAAGATTATAGTTATCGGGGAAGCAAGTAAGTGGAAGGGAGTTTCACTGTTGGGAAGTGCGAGAGAAGAAGCTGTTGGAGAAGAAGAGGTGGTTAAATTTAACTATTTCGACAGTAAAAGGGTTGGACTTAGATGCCAACCTAGTTGCACGCTTAAATTCATGCAGTCGAGACACCATTGAAAATAGCAGGTCAGAGCAGATGCCATGAAAATATTTGTAGAAAAGACAAGGGATTCTTCTGGAGGGATTGCCAGAGGAGGAGAAGAGGAGGGTCCCGTCGGTGTAGATACTACGGTTGTAGTATCTGTTCCGGTTCGAAGGCCTTCTCTGCTCCCTTGAGTTCTCCCCCACACCGTTGCGTGGCATCTGTTGCGTAGCGATGGTATGACCGGCTATGACTAGCTTAAAGACCAGCGGCCCGAGTGGAAACAGTCTAGTCCCTACGTTAAAAACCGGCCTTCTGTCTTAGTGTGAGGGTGGGGGGTAAAGGTAAATTTCCGGTCAAGAGTTCACTTCCTAATTAAGGTGGCAATGAGAAGTTGAAGCTTCATAAAAGAGGAACCGTTTTACACTGTAGCGTGTCCACCCCGGCGAGCGCTAAAAGAAGGAATTCTATTCAGCACTCTTCGATTTAACCATTTTCCAAAGACTAGTAGCAGCATTCTCGTCATGTTGTTGAAGCACATAAATACACCAGAATGATTCTTCCAACTGTTTTCCGTCGAATGTGATTTTTCGACAACGGGGTCACTTTTCGATCACGCTTTTTGTCTTTCATTACTTTCATTTTTTTTTTTTGCTTCCTACCATAGTAATTCCACAAGAAGCGACATCTTACACAAAGTATTATTACATACAGAAAACACAGTGGAGTAATGGCGAGCGGCTCGGATTGAGGAATCGGAGAGGTATGAATCCTCTTCTTCTCCCTACCCCCAGCTATAGGTAAATAGTAGGACAGTTCGGCAACTGGCCTACCGCAGAAAGAAATGGCAACCTACCGCGGCAAAAAATCTGCCTCGTCAGTCATGTATCGAAAGATATAAAATCGCCTAAGCGTGTATCACGCATGGCATATAACTGGGGTTGTTTCGTAATATAAATTCCATTTGAATTCTAAACGCAAAGATATAATTTTCCACTCCCCAGTTTACGCTTAAATGGAGAAAAGCTTTCAAGCCATATTCTTTTTTACATTTTGGATTCTTACAATTAACCTATTTCCCATCGTCAGACAAAAAAGCAACCATATTAAAGATTAGCAGCTATTCGATAACCCCGCTATTGCTGTTACTATTGGGCTACAAATCCTACATGTAGTGTATGAAAAATAATTTTAAAAAAAGCTACCACCAAAACGTTTAAACTTACCGAACTGTTTTAATAAATGGTAATTTCGCTAATACGATTTTAAGGCATGCGCAAATCTATCAAAGAAACGACTGCGTACCGCAACGGGGCTAAGCAGAGGGATTTTCGCTGCACAATGCTGCATTATATTTATGTTTGATGGTATCATTAGCAGCATGCATAAATATAATGCAACTAGATATTTATCTGACTATATATATATATATATATATATATAATAGCTGGCTACTCAAATTCGAGGATACCCAACTACTAGGGCGGCTAGCCAATCCCTATTGCAGACACTTACTCAGGCGCATTTGTATTTATTCACCACCCACAGAGCCCACGTGTGGTTTATACTGCAACTACGGTGAGCAGACCTTACTTACACTTTCTGTGAAAGAGCGTATTATATAGTATGATCAACGATTTGAAAAAGGCCAGCGCGCTCAAGCTCTCGGCCACGATGACTTGTGACTTTGTGCTAGAACAGCTATCGACGGCCCTTAAGGGTCCCGTCTACCCTACCCAATTCATTCACAAGGCTTGGGTTAAACCGTGGTAAGTTTTTCAGGCACTTTCTAAAGGTGCCGCACGCATATATATATATATATATATATATATATATATATATATATGATAAAAAGACTTAAACACTAATATTCCATGGTCATAATTTATTCCATTGGAATCGTAAAAACGATCCAATTCATCACACCTACATATTCAATATATATATATATATATATATATATATATATATATATATATATATATATATATAGGTAGTAATTCGTTGGTATAATCCAGGCGAGTTCCATTAATAAAACATAGAATTTGAATTATGTTAAAACTGGCTCATAAAAGAGCGCTCATTTATGAAAATAGTCATTAACTAAAGGTATCTTAATTTCAATTGTAAAGAGTATATATATATATATATATATATATATATATATATATATATATATATATATATATATATATATATATATAGGAACTGAGGTTAGCATCAGGCGGCGATAGTCTGTTTCATGCTTAAACGCAATCTTTATGGCCTGACTGTCGCTGCTGGTTCTTATACATATGCTCTATCCCTGATATTGACCCGTAAATATAGCATAAATTAAAACTATAAATTTTATTATATATATATATATATATATATATATATATATATAATAAAAAAAAATATATATAATATATATATATATATATAAAATATATATATATATAATATATATATATATATATATAATATATATATATATATATAATATATGTATATATATATATATATATATATATATATATATATATATATATATATATATATATATATATGTATATATATATATATATAATCATTTTATTTAATCGATTTAATCAAAACACTGTGTTGACCTCAATGCCTATGTCTATCCTTGGACGTACAGTGTTTCTTCTTTCGATCAACGACTTTCCGATGTTATCAATTCCCAACGAGATATTTATGCTATTTATTCCTGTTTGAGGTGTAACACCGATCGACACGACAAAGTCCCACGAGCGAATGCTTTAGAAAATGAACTTAAATAAGTTATTAACTGGGGCAAGAAATGGCTTGTAAACGTCTTAAGAACGAAACTGAAATCGTTTAATTATCATGGAGAACCATCTTTACCTTCTTTCCTTGTGGCCGATGCTAAAGTCTAGGAAAGCAACTCATTGCGCCTTCTCAGGTTCACGTTTTCAAATTACATGGGGTAGAGTGATTATATTGGATCAATTGCTCGGAAAGTTGGTCCACTGTGTTGTGTCAGACAAGTGATTATATTGGGGCAATTGCTCGGAAAGTTGGTCGACTGTGTGGTGTCAGACAAGTGATTAAATTGGATCAAGTTGATGGGAAAGTTGGTCCATAGTGTCGTATCAGACAAATGATTATATTGGATCGATTGCTAGAAAAGTTGGTCAACTGTGTCGTGTCAGACATGGCGTCTCGACTTCAGCCAGTTCCCTTTCCCCCACGAGGTGGCTTCCGCCGTTTTTTCTATAAATATTTTCGTACCAATTCTGCTAATGAGCTCTCCTTCGTGGTAACTCGACTAAATGAATTTAAGCTTATTACTAGATTGGCAAGTAGATCTCATCGTTTTACTGTCGAAACATGTAGCTGTAACCGTAAGTTATATCCTAATAGTTTTTTTACTCGCTCTACTCGTCGGTGGAACTCTCTTTAGTTTCTTTTTTCCCTGCTACTTACGTTCTTTAAATGCAATGTCAATCACCATCTTCTGTCTTTTTGAATCTGTTCTTTTACTGTACTTTTTCATCAATAAAGTCTTCTCATTCTCTTCCACATGTATTTGAGTGGTATTATCGGCAAGACTTGGGTGAAATTATGAAAAAAGTGACGTATAGAAGATTTATTGTTACCGTTGATTTTATCAGGTACAATAAGTGCTTGCTGAGAGTAAATAAAAATAAAATAGAACAATTATAGCAATTTACTGTAATAAAGGTTATGTGACAGATAGAAGATTCGATCTTACCGGAAATAATATTACATGCAATAAGAGATTAAGGAGAGTCATTAAAAATAAAATAGAACAATTATAGCAATAAGCTGTAATAACGGTTATGTGACAGATAGAAGATTCGTTCTTACCGTACACCCTTGTACAAATTAATTGAAACAACCGCTTTAGTTTCCTTTCTTTTACCATACGGTCAGTTTTAAACCAACTGGAGTGACAGGGTGTAGTTAATTTCTATTTTTCCTCAGATTAGGTAATTTGCAGTGGTGTGCAATAATATGAATCTATTTTCGGCGTGTGCGATGAAATTTGTTTTTATCACGCCCGGACACTATTGTCTCCACTGTCGATTAGTTGTCCTATGGCCATTGTCTGCGATGGACGTTACACCAAGGAAGTGTACGAAAATTGTAACGTTGCACGAATACATTGGCAAGCTTTACCAGTGAGCAAATCAAAGTACTATAGATTGGCCCGGAAACTCTCGAGAATTTGTGGTCAATTTGCAATGAACGACTTCGTGGAATGGACATGCGAAGTACTAACATGTGCCCTGGGTCATGTTTCATTGGAAAAATACGAAAAAAGGAAATAATAACGGAATTATTCGTTTTGTTTCAATTAATTTGCTTAAGGGTCTGGATCTTATTACGCACAATACGAGATTACTGACACTAACTAACAATAAAATAGCACAATTATAGAAATATACTGTAATTACGATTATGTGACGGATAGAAGATTTGTTCCTACCGGAGATCATATTATGTACAATAAAAGATTGCTGACAGTAACAAAACAATAAAAAAATCACAAACATAACAATATACTGTTATTATGATTATATGACAGAGAGGGTATTCATTTCTACCTTAGATCATATTATGAAGGCATCTGGAGATGTCGATTTGAATAGTTGGAGATTATAGCTATCAGAGAAGAAAGTAAGAGCAACAGACGGGAAGTGCGAGACATGAAGCTATTGGAGTAGAAGATACGGCTACATTTAACCGTTTCTCCAAAGAAAGGTTGGGACTGAGATGTCGACCTAGTAGCACGTTTGAATTCATACAGTTTGGGAACTACTGTTGGTCTTATTAGGTACAATAAGATATTACTATCTGTTATGGTCCAAGTTAGGACCAAGGAAGAACAACACGAACACAAGAGTAGAAATAACGAAGATATATTACACGAAATAATAATACAAGATGTGGAAGATGTTAGTATGACTGTCAGTCTGGTTTGGAGTGAACTACAATCGACTCGATCCGTCTCTCTCTCTTGAGAGGCGTAGTATACAGTGTTAGGAAGAGTTCATTCTGTAGTTATAGGTAAGGACCCATAACACTATCAGTAACTAACAATGAAATAGCAGAATTATAGCAATATACTAATAAAGGTTATGTGACGGATAGGATATCCTTTTTTACCGTGGATCTTATTAGGTACGTTCAGAGATTACCGACACTGATAATAACATAGCACAATTATAGTAATATACTGTAATAAAGCATATGTGACGGCTACGATATTATTTTTTACCGCGGAACTTATTAGGTACAATCAGAGATTACCGACACTAACTAATAATAACATATAACAATTATAACAATATACTAACAAAACTTATGTGACGGATAGGATATTCTTTTTACCGTGGATCTTATTAGGTACTTTAAGAGATTACCAACACTAACTAATAATAATATATCACAATTATAAGAATATACTAATAAAGTCTATGTGACAGATAGGATATTGTTTTTACCGCGGATCTTATTAGGTACGTTAAGAGATTACCGATATTAACTAATAATAATATAGCACAATTATAACAATATACTAATAAATCTTATATGACGTATAGGATATTCTTTTTACCGTGGATCTTATTAGGTACGTTACAGGATATACCGACACTAACTAATAATAACATAGCGCAATTATGACAATATACTAATAAATCTCTTGTGATGAATTGGATATTCTTTTACCGTGGATATTATTAGGTACATTAAAAGATTACCGACACTATCTAATAATAACATATCACAATTATAACAATATACTAACAATAGCTTATGTGACAGATAGGATATCCTTTTTACCGTGGATCTTATTAGGTACGTTAAGAGATCCCCGACACTAACTAATAATAACATAGCACAAATATAGTAATATAATAATAAAGCATATGTGACGGCTACGATATTATTTTTTTTTACCGCGGAACTTATTAGGTACATTAAGAGATTACCGCCACTAACTAATAATAACACAGCACAATTATAACAATATACTAATAAAACTTATATGATGGATAGGATATTCTTCTTACCGTTTATCTTATTAGGTACGTTAAGAGATTACCAAGACTAACTAATAATAACATATCACAATTATAAGAATATACTAATAAAGTCTATGTGACAGATAGGATATTGTTTTTACCTCGGATCTTATTAGGTACGTTAAGAGATTACCGACACTAACTATTAATAACATAGCAGAATTATAGTACTATACGAATAAGATTTAAGTGACGGATAGGATATTCTTTTTTACCGTGGATCTTATTAGGTACATTAAGAGATTACCGACACTAACTAATAATAACATAGCGCAATTATGACAATATACTAATAAATCTTTTGTGATGGATTAGATATTCTTTTTACCGTGGATCTTATTAGGTACGTTAAGAGATTACCGATACTAACTAATAATAACATAGTACAATTATAGTGATATACTAATAAAGCTTATGTGACGGATAGGATATTCTTTTTTACCGTGGATCTTATTAGGTACGTTATTGGATTACCGACACTAACTAATAATAACATAGCACAATTTTAACAATATTCTAATAAAGCTTATGTGACGGATAAGATATTCTTTTTACCGTGGATCTTATTAGGTACATTAAGAGATTAGCGACACTAACTAATAATAATATATCACAATTATAAGAATATACTAATAAAGTCTATGTGACAGATAGGATATTGTTTTTACCGCGGATCTTATTAGGTACGTTAAGAGATTACCGATATTAACTAATAATAATATAGCACAATTATAACAATATACTAATAAATCTTATATGACGTATAGGATATTCTTTTTACCGTGGATCTTATTAGGTACGTTACAGGATATACCGACACTAACTAATAATAACATAGCGCAATTATGACAATATACTAATAAATCTCTTGTGATGAATTGGATATTCTTTTACCGTGGATATTATTAGGTACATTAAAAGATTACCGACACTATCTAATAATAACATATCACAATTATAACAATATACTAACAATAGCTTATGTGACAGATAGGATATCCTTTTTACCGTGGATCTTATTAGGTACGTTAAGAGATCCCCGACACTAACTAATAATAACATAGCACAATTATAGTAATATAATAATAAAGCATATGTGACGGCTACGATATTATTTTTTTTTACCGCGGAACTTATTAGGTACATTAAGAGATTACCGACACTAACTAATAATAACACAGCACAATTATAACAATATACTAATAAAACTTATATGATGGATAGGATATTCTTCTTACCGTTTATCTTATTAGGTACGTTAAGAGATTACCAAGACTAACTAATAATAACATATCACAATTATAAGAATATACTAATAAAGTCTATGTGACAGATAGGATATTGTTTTTACCTCGGATCTTATTAGGTACGTTAAGAGATTACCGACACTAACTATTAATAACATAGCAGAATTATAGTACTATACGAATAAGATTTAAGTGACGGATAGGATATTCTTTTTTACCGTGGATCTTATTAGGTACATTAAGAGATTACCGACACTAACTAATAATAACATAGCGCAATTATGACAATATACTAATAAATCTTTTGTGATGGATTAGATATTCTTTTTACCGTGGATCTTATTAGGTACGTTAAGAGATTACCGATACTAACTAATAATAACATAGTACAATTATAGTGATATACTAATAAAGCTTATGTGACGGATAGGATATTCTTTTTTACCGTGGATCTTATTAGGTACGTTATTGGATTACCGACACTAACTAATAATAACATAGCACAATTTTAACAATATTCTAATAAAGCTTATGTGACGGATAAGATATTCTTTTTACCGTGGATCTTATTAGGTACATTAAGAAATTACCGACACTAACTAATAATAACATAGCGCAATTATGACAATATACTAATAAATGTTTTGTGATGGATTGGATATTCTTTTTACCGTGGATCTTATTAGGTACGTTAAGAGATTACCGATACTAACTAATAATAACATAGTACAATTATAGTGATATACTAATAAAGCTTATGTAACGGATAGGATATTCTTTTTTACCGTGGATCTTATTAGGTACGTTATTGGATTACCGACACTAACTAATAATAACATAGCACAATTTTAACAATATTCTAATAAAGCTTATGTGACGGATAAGATATTCTTTTTACCGTGGATCTTATTAGGTACATTAAGAGATTACCGACACTAACTAATAATAACATAGCACAATTATAGCAAAATTCTGTAATAAATGGTATGTGACGGATAGGATATTCATTCTTACTCTTTATCTAAACAACTTCAATATACGATCTCTTCTTTCCATATTACCTGAATAAATTGTACTTTTTCTCTTAATGATTGGCTACATCTCCTTGAAACTCCGATCCCGTACGATCACTGAAGTTAAACAACGTCGATCCTGGTCAGTACCTAGATTCGTGACCGCTTGAGAATACCAGCTGCTGTAAGTTTGGATTTTCGGTTACATCACTTGAAAATAATTTGGTGTTGGTGCTAGTATAATGGCTCGGAATTGTTAAACAGAGACCCAAATTCCAACTCTCGTTGGGTTCGCTATATTCATTCATGCGTGAATACCATTAATAATTAACCTAGCTCTGGGTTAATTAGTAAGACTTGCATCACTAAATCATTATTATCTAAAAGAAATTGTTACAATAAAATCATTTTATGACTTTAAGTAACTTTCAATGACTAGATAAGCCGCAAAAAACAAAAAACAAAACAAAAGAAAACAAAAAAACAAACAAGACAAAAAAATAAACGAATCAATCAATCAATTTTAAAAGAAGCATTTTATAGTTCCACTTTGGCATAATCGAATTACAAGCTACTATAATCTTGTGTTTTGGGACTATTTTGCTGGACTAGTTTTTTTTAACCATTGCTCTAAAAATAAAACAAGCGTCCAACTTATTCTGAACTGTAATAACAGCGACAACATCTATAAATGCTATAGCCAGCAGAAACGCCACATTTCCAATTAAATTCTGCAAGATAATACAATGTGAATTCAAAATAGAAAATCCAGTCGACTCTCTTTGTTTTAATTTAGTTTATTTTATCGTTGTACTTTTTGGGCTGGCTGAACGCCGGGACTGAGGGGTTAGAAAGAACAGGAAGAGGAAAGCAACGTCATGTTTACAACGTTGTCTGTTTCACTGTTTTTGCCTACACACCCGGAAGGCATAAACCAGATCATGTGTCTCACACAGACATAGCTCCTGGCCTGATATTCCCGTCCTTTATTTTTTTCGATTTCTTGCACAAACATGAGCATGTGTGCACACGTGGTGCTTTGTAAATATGAGTGTTTAACCGTGTAAATACATTGCATATGCAGAATTGTACGGTTCCGAGCGCATCCGTAATATGGCGAAGGGACTAACTTATCTAACGGTGTATCGACCTGGAACGAAGGATTTTGAGATTACAAGTGAGGAGAGAACACATGAAAGTAAAAAATAAGCGAAAGAAAGAAAGTGTAAAAAAAAAAAAAAAAATTCTGGCACATCTGCATTTGTATAAGAAAAAATATTATAAAGAAAATATTTTGTTTAAATTTATAAATATTGACAAAAAAGGACATTTTTACGCATAGAAAATATTTTTGTCTGTCGCCTTCCATAAAAAACAAAAACAAACAAAAAAACAGTAACAATAAATAAATGAACGGTACAATTTGAATAGAGTGGTCCCCAGTATAAAAATAGTGAACGTTTTCCTTTAAAAATAATTATTGTATATTATCATTATTTAGAACGTCCTTAGGTCACGACATTTGTCAGAAGCCAAAATTATTGATTTTCTTATTAATTTTTGGGATGGCCAAGGACACATTCTAAAAACTGGGCAGAGTACTGCGAGACAGGAGGATTTCTTTGGTAACAAAGAAAAGAATACTGAACTGTTACGTGACACCTGTCCTTCTTTCACGACAGCGAATGTTGGACGATTTCCTCAAAGATGAAGAAGAGACTTTGAGGCGACAGAGATATGGTTCTACAGAAGGATGCTAAGGATATCATGGACCGAGCGTGTGAGCAACGATGAGATCTTAGAGAGGTTGTAAACAAGGAGGAGGAGGCTTATACTTAATATCAGGAAGAGGCAGCTGAAGTTTCTGGGACACATTATGAGGAAGGAGGGGCCTGGAGAATCTGGTGCTCACGGGTCGAATAGAGAGACAAGGGAAAACAACCTGTGACATACCTGGCGGACTTAAGCAAGTGGATGACAGAACGTGGTCTGGGGGAGGAAGCAGAGGGAAGGAACTTGTTGAGAGTTACAAGGGATAGAGAGATATGGAGAACCATGACCGCCTACGTCCTGAAAGGACACGGCACATAGAAAGAAAGAAAGAAAGAAAGAAATGTCGTCTTCATAATATTTATACCGCGCCGAATCGTGGCCTGATTTTTACAGAGTTTTCGGAACTAGCTATTTCTTTACAAATTCCAAGTCTGAATTTGTGTTCACGTCACTGATATCTGCGTAAGAAAACAGACTTCTTTATTTTACAAAAATATTTCTTTTCAATAAAGAACAAATAGATATATGAGATTTATTCTGAACAATACAGAATTGTGGCACAAGGCCGAGGGGGAAATAGGGATGGTTTTCATTAGCTATCCTAGTCCTAGTTAATCTGACTCACGACCCATTCATTCATTACAATTTATTCATACATCACAAGAACACAACCATCACCTCTCAATCCTTCATATACCACAATACCGCATATTCACAGAGAATCTACAAAACACTCCATGACATAAAAATTTCGATGTCTATAATATCAAAAAATATTTTAAAATTTCATGATTCATGAATACGTGGGGGAGGAGAGATGAACCCAGAAAACAAACTAAAAATGTAAGACGAGAACAAATGGATATATGGACGTAGGACCAAACGGATATATACATACTAGCACTGTATCGATATCGATGAAACATCAATATTTCTCGATTCAGACAAATGCCGCTGCTTGAAAAGTTCTAATGAATGTTAATCTATAAAAATTATTTACAAAAAGATTTTCCTAATTTTTATAGGGAGACCAGTCTATTTAAGTAGTGCCAAATAAATAAACAGAAATCACAAATATCCTATCAACTTTTATCTGCCAAGACCTTTCAGAATGTCGACCCTTTTCCCACAGTATTGCCGGTAAACCGACCTCAACCTTGTGTCATATTTGGTAGCGACGTGGGCGCACTGAAAAATCAATCTTTCATGGTGTGGATCCTTCCTAGTTTATCCCGGGAATGTTGAAAAATGAATTAAGCTCAAGCAGCAGTGGGAGAGAAGCAATCACTCCAGCCAGTACCACTCCTTCGGGAGGAGGCTAGGGTCATTACCCGTAGGCCAGTTTCCATAACGGGAAGTGCATAGGAGGCTTAAATAATTTTTCCACAGTATTCCCGGTAAACCGAATTTAAACCTCCGCAAAAGCTACGACCTTTTATTCACACACAGTAACAACGTGGGCGCACTGAAATAGTCCCAGTTCAGAATATGGACACTTCTTGGCTTCTGACAGGAAAGTTGAAATTAATTATAAGCTCATGTCCCTAGTGGACCTCCTCCCGGGTAGCATCTCTCTTTCGTGAGGCGACTAGCGTCATTATCCGGCAACCGAGACGTCCGTAATAAGAGGAGTGCCGAGCAATATTTCTACGGTATTTTTTTCATCAATTCACCCCAAGAAAGAGTACCAGAAGCAAGGGCCAACTGGGAATGGTAGAGAATGAGAAGACTTTAGAAAAACCAGATGACCAATCCGGAACAGGAAACAAGGGACACAATTCTACACCTGTTCAAAGACCAAGTTTTGGCTTGGTGCATAATTATCAGGCGTTTTAAAACAATATTTATTATGGAAAAATAATCATAACAGTTCAACAATAACATTTTAAAATGATTATTCCGGAGCGTATGATTATCGACATGTAACACTATTTAGAAACGGCAGGTTAATTAACCAATTAATTAACCACAGAAGTTAATTACGGGGATTACTTAAACCGATAGATAGAGCGAAAGACATACTGAGCGATTACTTAAACCGATAGATATAACGAAAGACATACTGAGCGATATTCTTTTTGTTTTGTTATTTTCCCAAAATAAGGATCGGTGAAAAGATTTTTTGTTTTGTTATTTTCAAGTGCGAATCAAGATAATCATTTTTACTTTCTCGCTGAAGTTTGATGCTGAGATATGCCAAATTCTCTGCGAGGACAAAGGAAGGAAAAAGAGAAAGAAAAGAAAGAAACAGAGGGACAAGACTTAACAACTTAGATGATAAAAGAAGGAAAAAGGCCACCCACAAAAGCGATGTTGTTTTGGGTAGTGGAATGGCGAAAATTCTGATGGTCATTGTCGTAAAAATTAGTTGATGAATCCCAGAGCTTTTGGGCAGATAAAACATTAACTGTGTCATGGTGGCCAAGACTTGTGTTATCGGGAAATGATTTAATGGGTCATTTGCCGACCGCACACAGAGCGGATTGAAGAGATATCGGCTGGACATCTGTGTTCTGTTGAAATTCGTTTGTGATAACAAAAGCCATGTTATTGTGTCTTTCTTAATTAACCCAATTTTCGCCAAAATTCCGTCCACTTAATGTTGGCGAAAAACTTGATTGAGGAATTCCATATGCCGTGAAGTTGGATAAAAATTGAGATTATCATTTGACGCCTATTGGCCGAAGAGCCAGGCGGAGGTGATCATGTGACGCAGGGAGGAGGCCTGCCACCGCCCATTGAGAGGATAGGCATGAGATGTTACTGCGAGGAAGTGGGAAAACCGTTGACGCCCTCTAAAGTATGGCGAGATACCCATATGAGAGCAGAAGAGGGTGGGAGTGGAAGAAGATTTCCAAAAATGGAAAATGATAAATATTTCTGACCGAAAACAAAGGAAATCCTTATTGGGGATTTGAAATCAACGTGGTGGCCACACCACGTCCGACCCCACGCCAGGTTTTGATCGGCGTCCATATAAGCAAACGTCTTCGGGTGTTTTTTTAGACAGAGAGAGTACAGTCAGTACTGTAAGAGAGAACAGTGCAGTGCAGTGCAGTGCAGTTCGCAGAGAGATCCAGTCGAGTCCAAGACCCAGGACTCGGAAGATAACGCCTCGTACGGGTGACCGCACGATTCCATGCCTTCCGACTTAGACTTCTAACCAAGAACAAATTTGTTGAAGTCCGACTTTAGATTTCCCACCAAAACAAGTTTCCGACTTAGACCTCTAACCAAGAACAAATTATAGAAGTCTGACTTATATTCTCCACCAGAGACGACTTTATTGAAAAACAACCCAGATATCTAGAAGTAGCTAAGAACGCAAAAAGTGTTGCAATCCACATTTTTTTTTCTTCGGGCTGGGAGAGAAAGAGAGAGACGCACTAATGTAACTCAACAAACCGACATGAAATTAATCACTATTCCTAACCAGTCGCTCGCCTTGAAGTTGTTGTTTGTGCTTTTGTTTTTTTTGTCTACATTTATTGTGCAGTATCACCTTGACCCGGATTCGGCTGGCACTACGGCCCGACGTCTGATTGATCTCGTCAGCCTAAGATCAAATCACAACGTGGGTAGGTTGAATCGAGATCAAAGCAGTTGCTTCGGTGACCAGGCGTTAGAAGCGAGCTGAGTACGACAAGTTGGTACAAGAACCCAACCAGACTTCAACCGATGTCCCAGGGTTAGCCCGTCACAAAGGACCGACGTCACATTTGGCGTCGTGACTGAAAGAGGTCGGGTGTCACAGACACGCATTTTTATAACCAGAAAAATAAAATAATATTTTTATTAAAAAAAGCAAATAAAACAGCAATTTTTATTAACAAATAAATCGCCTACAAAAACGCCTAATAATTATGCACCAACCCAATAAACTTCCGGTAAGCCCATTTTAAACGTCGAACGTGTCACATTCGGTAGCGGCGTGGGCGCACTGAAATATACTCCTTTCAGGATGTGGACGATCATGGCTCTCCACATTTCCTGTAACTGTAACTGTAACTTACTATATTTTAAAAGCAAGCTATCAGTACATTACTAAAGCTTTTTATCTATAGCAGGGTACATTACTGAATGTAAAAAGCAAACTATCAGTACATTACAATAACATTTTATCAACAGTAGAAACATTACTGTATATAAAAGCCATCGAGCAACATACCTAAACATATAACATATCACCCCATTACTACTCATTCTACTTTGGATCATGCATATGACAGATATAGAGGGTGCGTTGGATAAATTGTCGTCTAAACAACGCAATAATAATAATAACACTGAAATCTCATTTTAACAGATTACAAAAATATCTTGAAATACTAAAGAATTTCTGAGATGAGGTATTATGTACACTATTTACATTATTCGGAATATTGTCCTCATCTTTGTCGCCATATTTATTTCCCTTCTCCAAATCCTCAAGGACACAGTGGATAAAGGCGTTGGTTAGATCCAGTGACAGGACCCAAAGAGTTTGAGTTCAATACCCGGTTAAGACAGTGTGGAATTAACAGGAGATAACTGATAACTGATATGGCACGTGGAACTAGAACAGTCTACCCCAGTGAGCGAAAAAAAGGGTTCAGTTCGACATTCCAACCACCTGAAGAAAGCCGGAGAGTACAACGGCCGAAATAATAATAAATATGGCGACAAAGATGAGAACAATAGTCCGAATAATGTAAATGGTGTAAAGAGTAATTTTATTCAATAAAATCGCCATTGGCTTCAACCACGGCCTTCAGACAACTTCGAAATCTCCTGTAACCCTTCTGGATGGTCTCTTTGTTTAAGTTGGTGAATGCTACCACAATTCTTGCTTTCAGTTCATCTTTGTTGTTAGAAGGAGTTTTTCTTGATCTCTCGCCCAACTGCGCGCAATACATAATAATCAAGGGGTTTGCTGTCTGGGGAGTTAGGTGGCCAAATGAAAGTGGTAATGTAGTCGCAGAAATTGTCTGACAGCCACGACTGGGTTGTCCTGTTTGTGTGGATAAGCAGCCACCCTCTTGACCCAGGGCAGCACTACCTCTTCAAGACACTTGATGCAGGCTCCTGTGTTGAGTCTGAGGCCTTCTGGGAAGATGAAACGTGGCCATCACTTGCTTGAGATTGTTCAAAAGCTTCGTAGCGCGGTCTTTCCTCTTGTCCTTCATGGCATGTGTGATAAAATGTGACCCCTTTTTTTATCTTGCATGTCTTCATGCACTACCTGCCTGATAAGAAACTCAGACACTCCTGTGTCTCTGGCTATGGAATTGATTGACTTGGAGGGATCGTTGTCAATAATGGCCAGGATCTCACCAACAAATTCGGGAGTTTTTCTTATCAGAACGATCAAACTGAGTTTTCCGAGCTGACGTACCTTTGTAATCACCATTAAATTCATTTCCGAATCTTCTGCACTGTCCTCAGATTGATATCCAAACACTCTGAAATATTCGTATTGGAGCTTCCGGCGCGAATGTCAAGCAGTACAGTGTGCCGTTTCCAAATTTCTGGCGGAGTGATGTACACCTCGATGCTGTTTTACTCACAGACGGTGCCCAATTGACCCTACTATACTATGCAGTCGATAAAATAAAAATCAAGCAACGCGCATGCGCGAAATAAAAAAAAATTAAAAAAATTAAATGGCGACAATTTACCTATCGCACTATGTATTTTTCTGCCACCTTAATATCATGTTTCCCCGTTTAGAGTTTTATCATTACCGGTGTAAACTTTCTCTTACGTCTCTCTTTTCTGTTACTTCCATTTGATTAACGTGTTGATGTATACTATTGAGATGGTTGATTAGCTGGTACCGACGGACGTTGCCGACACGTTTTCACTTTTTTTTTTTTTTTTTAAACAGTATCGTTAATAACAGGTAAGTCGTCTGGTGATATCGATGGTGATTTCACCTGAGTATATATTATTATGGAGTCGTACTATTTAAAAAAAAAATCTAAATTTAAATTTTATCAAAACCTGTCACCATCTCGTGCAAGTGCATGGTGTATTCTTATCAGTCTCGGTGTCATGATGTGGGTATTCAACTTCGTATATTTGTGAAGAATATTTTTATCCCTGCGTCGCTTTCATGGCGTGCAGCGCTCTCACTGATAGCGATAAGATCGCCTGAATGCATATTATCATTATAGGGTTGGGCTGAGGCAGAATTTGCATACAAGAAGCAGGGCCATTTAAAAAAAAATACTGCGTTTTATATGTTGTCAATTACGGCATTTGAGTAGACGCTCTGCTTATTTATTAAACAGTAATTATTTTCGTCTACCGCTCTGAATATGTTATGTTTCAAGTTCCTTGTATCACGGTGATGGTCCAAGGTAGAACCAATGAAGAATAACTCGAACACAAGTATGGAATAACACAGATATATTACAAACAGAAATATGTACAAAGAAGTAGAAGTATTAGTAATGACTATCAGTATTGGTTAGAGTGAACTATGTTGTCTCGACAATTATCACTATTCCAATGTCCTTACAATAATCCTCTCTCCTCCCTCTTGAGGCGCAGTATTTATAATGTCCGGATTAGTCCATTATTATTATGGGTAAGTTCCCATAACACCCCCTTCCGGAGCTTTTGCGTAGCAGTGGTTTTTAATATTTTTTTTTTATCTATTTCCAAAGGTTCTGTGAACTTCCTTTTCCTGGACGATTTTCGTGGTTCTGGCATTGTTTGCAGTTTTTTTTATATCAAATGTATCGAAAATAGTATCCATCACTTCTTCCTGAGGTGGACCGTTAGCACCCTGTAACAGTCTCTTCCTTATTTAGTTTACGTGTCTTCTATGTGAGAATTTGTGTCCCTGTACTATGCAAACCATATTCCCGATTCTTTTGTCAATTGTACCTTGCTCCCAGTAAGATGTATTATTTTTATATGCTTTAAAAAACCTTTTTCTCCTGGGTGGAATTTTCTTTTTGGTACGCACGACTGTGTTATTTGCTTCGTTTGACTTGGTAGCAATTTATCAAATACAGATCTGATTTTTTGAGCGAACATCACTTCTGCGGGTGATAATGTTGATGGCGTAGCATTATTTGGCGTAATTCTATATACCTGTAGAAATTGTTGTAATGCCTTTTCTGTAGGCACATCATAGGCTTTTCGTAATACTCTTTTGAGTGTATCAACAAATCTCTCCGCTTGCCCATTTGATCTTGGGTGATATGGCGGGGATTTTATATGTTTGATTTGAAAAATTTCACAAAACTCTTGGAAGTCCGCTGATGTCAATTGCGTTCCATTATCTGTGACTAGGCAATCCACTACTCCAAACCGAGCAAATAGCTCGTGGGGGCAATTTATGGTAGTTTCCTAAGTAAAATTTTTGCAACGAAACACCTCCGGCCATTTAATATAACTATCCACTATGATCAAATAGTAGAAACCATCAATTAGACCTGCATAATCTGTGTGTATTCTTGACCACGGACGACCTGTCTTTGGCCATGGCTTATGGATGATTGGCGGTGCTTTGGCTGCTAATGAATAATATCCTGGTCCATATATTTCCAATATACATAGCTTCGTATCAGCGATTTCATTCTATTTTTTCCTGGATGGCCCCTGTGGAAATCCTTTAGGATTCGCTTTTGTAGTGTTTTGGGAATTACAACCCTTTCGTTATAAAGTAGCACATTATCGCATAAAGAAAATCTGTCCGATATTTGCTTATTTTTTTCTGCTATTTTTGCTTTTGTTTCTTTTATGAATTCATCATTTATGGCTTCATTTTTTATCTCTTGTAATGTGACGGGGAGGTTTCGAACTGTACAACATAGTACTATCCTGATATCTTCTTCATGTCGTTGGGCTGCGATTACAGAATCTTCCAATCGCTCTGTTTTCGTTGGTATAAGTCTCGACAGACCATCCGCATTCCCGATTCTTTTCGTTGGTAGATACTCCAATCTGAAATTGTAGTTCAGAAGAATTGTACCCCATCTTAGTAACCTATTTGCAGTGTAAACCGGTAGACCTTTTTTCGAACCAAATATTGTTAGTAGCAGCTTGTGATCCGTCTGTAGAGTAAAAAATCTACCATAGATATATTTGTGAAATCTTGTGACTGCGAAAATAATTACCAGAGCTTCTTTCTCTATTTGTGAGTAATTTTTCTCTGCTGGTAGCGGGGTTCGAGAAGCATGCGCGATGCCTTTTATTGTCCCATCCGGCATTTGATGCAGTATACACGCCCCGACTCCATAGGCGCTCGCGCCACTTGCTACAATTATTTCTAATTTAGGATCGTAGTGTGCCAAAAATAAATCCGAAGTTAACGTCTTAATTATTTTGTCAAACGTTTTCTGGCATTCATCTGTCCATTGCCAACATTTTCTTTCTTCAGAAGTTCGTTCAGTGGTGCGCGAAGTTTATGCATGCGAGGAATGAATTCCTGGTAGTAATTCACTAAGCCTTGAAAACTTTGTAATTCTGTTATGTTCTTTGGAACTGGCATTTGTTTTTTTATTGCCGTTGCCCTTTCGGTGTCTGGTCGTCTTCTTTCTTTATCGATGATATGGCCCAGGTATTTAATTTCCTTCATGAAAAAATCGCATTTGTTTTCTTTTACCTTGAACCCATAGGTTTGTATTCTCTTAAACACCCCTTGTACGTGTTCTCTGTGTTGTTCAACACTTTCGCTATTTATCAATACGTCATCCAGGTATGCAATCGTGTACTCTAGTCCGGCGAGCATGGTATCCATTGTCTGTTGGAATATAGCCGGTGCGACCTTAATCCCAAATGGTAATCTTTGGTATTTGTATAATCCTTTGTGTGTGTTTATGCACAGTAATTTTGAACTTTCCTCATCGACTGGAATTTGTAGGTACGCTTCACTTAAATCTATTTTTTTAAAAATTTTCCAAAATTTAATTTAGTGAATACTTTTTCTGGACTTGGGTAGAGGATAGTGGTAATCTTTTATCGCTGCGTTCAAACCCGTAGATAAATTAGCGCATACTCGAATCTCCCCTGATTTCTTTTTGACGTAAACCGTAGGTGCGGCCCATTGACTGTATTCTACTTTTGTCAATATTCCAGTGTTTTCGAATCTAGTCAATTCTTGATCTATTTTTTCTATTGACGCAAACGGTACGCTCCTTTTTTTCTTGAAGATAGGTTGAACGTTTTCTTATATTTCTATACTTGCTACCATTTTTTTACATCTTCCGAGACCTGCTGAAAATACTTCGGGGAAACTCGTTTTTAGTTTCTCTTTTAATTTATCTGCCTCGGTTGATAAACTTTTTACATTTTGGCAGTACGTATTTATTCGTAAATCCCAAAGTTCGAATTTTTGCATCCAGTCCGTTCCGAATAAGTTTTCTGTATTTCTTAACAAGTACATTTTTAATTTTTTCGTCAATCCAATAAATGTCACATTTGTAATCACTTCACCCTCAAATTTTATTTTTCTTCCCTTTACCGATCTAGCAATTTTATCCGTTTTTAACATGGCAGGTTTGTTCAGTTTTCTCCATGTTTGTACGTTAATAATAGTTAAGTCCGAGCCGGAATCCAACTGTAGTCTGACTTTTTTGTTTTGCATTTCTACTTGTACGTATTTTCTTATGTTAGTCTCATCCGCTTGGTCAGTCCTCGTCATTTTTATTCTACTTCTGCTTTCTCTTCTAGTCCAACAATGAGAACTTTTAAGTCCTATTTTTTTGCATGATAGACAAGTTTTAAAACGTTATGGACAGTCTTTATACCAATGCCAAGTCCCACAGCGATAGCATGGACTGGGTGGTAGTTTTTTCTAATACTGACTTTTTGAAGTAGAAAAATTTGTTTTACCTGTTTTTGAGGAGAGAAAATTGGTTTGGTTTGTTTCTGAGGAGGGAAAGTTGGTTTGTCTTCGTACTTTACGTATGTGCGCGATGCAAGCTTCTTCTATATCTTTTGAGTCTTTCTTCACACTAATGCATCTCTGGCAGTCTTCGGCCAGTTTTTGAAGTGTCAAATCTTGTTCACTCTCCAATTTTGTAAGGATTCTGCGTCTAATTTCCGCGTCTTTGGACGAAACCAGGCCTTGGACATATATTAAGCATTTGAAATTGTTCGCGCTGAGTTCCGATAATTTAAAGTCATCACAATATTTGTTTACAATGGAAGCAAAAGTTATGTAATCTTCGATGTCCTTTTTTGTTAGGTTCAGACATTTCCATCTTTTGTAGAATAGTGAGGTATTAGGGCTGAAAAGTTTTGTTAGCAGTTTTATGGCTTCTTTGAAAGTTAACTCATTTGTTTTCCTCGGTAGGATGTAATCTACGAATTTGGTATATTTGCATGTGCCTAATTTTCTTAGTAATAGACGTACTTTTAGTTGGATTGATGTGAGTTTGTGACCCTGGGTTTTATGCCATTGCGATCCTCACACAAACTTTGTTTTGATGGAACCCTTTCATCAAAAGTTACCTAATAAGACTTGCTAATGGAACAATTTTAATGTTCGGATACATAGAAATTTCTGTGTCGCGATGTAAAATATTTTTTAATAAAATTATTAATATATATATATATATATATATATATATATATATATATATATATATTTATATTATATAAATATTATATATATATGTTATATATATTTATATATATGTGTGTATATATATATATATGTGTATTGTATATATATATATATATATATATATATATATATATATATATATATATATATGTACATATATTTTTATATTATATAAATATAATATATATATATATATATATATATATATATATATATATATATATATATATATATATATATGTTATATCCGATGCGATGAGAACGAAAGTAATATATAAATTCCAACGTTCGCAGCGTTAATAAAAAAAAGAGCTCGATACAGGTAGTAGAGCGATAATTATTTATTTATTATAATTTTATCATATAGACAAAACCATTTTACTCACGCGGTTGTGAGTAAAATGGTTTTGTCTATATGATAAAATTATAATAAATAAATAATATATATATGTTATATATATTTATATATATGTCTGTATATATATATGAATTGTATATATATATATATATATATATATATATATATATATATATATATATATATATATTTATGATTGTATGTATACTATGATAGAGCAAGCTGATGAATATGCAAAAGTGTTTCTCGATTCATCTATTCGCCATGCCTGCATTTCGCTATATTCGCAGGTGTTTCAATCCTATCAAAGCAATCTCGACGCCCACAGAAATCGAGCAACGAGGAAAACACAGAAGGAAAAGAGTAATAATCATACAGTTGAACGAGTAACAGAAAGTGTAAAAGCTTGCACGAAAGGGAACCAACACTGTTTTTATTGTTAGGGGACATAAATTTCGGGCCACTTTTGTTTGCGACCTGCAAAAATTGATTAATGCCTTGTTGGTCATTATTACTACCTTACTAAGTGAGATCGATCCTCACTGGTACACCATTCATGTGGCCTTGAGCCGAACTGAATTAAGTTTACTAAATAATAACGAATCTCCTTAATTTCGAGTAACGTTTCGCTAGCTCATCTGGCTGGCTATTACGATAGAGAAGTGAATTTGATCCTCAATGGGTACTTCATTCATGTGTCCTTGAGCAAAACTGATTTAACCTTACAATGTAACAACGAATCGCCTTAATTTCGAGTAATGTTTAGCTAGCTCATCTGGTTGGCTATTACTATAGAGAAGTGAGATCGATCCTCATTGGGTACTCCATTCATGTGGCCTTGAGCAAAACTGATTTAAACTTACAATGTAACAACGAATCGTCTTAATTTCGAGTAATGTTTAGCTAGTTCATCTGGTTGGCTATTACTATAGAGAAGTGAGATCGATCCTCATTGGGTACTCCATTCATGTGGCCTTGAGCTAAACTGATTTAAACTTATCAGGTCATCCCATAAGTTCTGTCCGAATTTTGAATTTTGAAACAAGTGACCAAATGTTACATTTAATTACAGATTCAATCAACAATGTATTTCCCTGATTATCTATGACTTCCTTCCATCTATTAACAAGCTTACTACTTCCATTACTGTAAAATTCTTTGATTCGAAGAACTCACAAATGTCAGTTTTAACCTCTTCTTGTGTTACAAAAGCCTTTTCTTCCAAATGATTCTGTAAGCTACGAAACAAATGGTAGTCTGAAGGAGCAAGGTCGGGAGAATAAGGTGGATGAGGAATTTTCTCCCAACCAAGTTCTTCGATCTTTTGTGACGTGATTCTTGCTGTGTGTGGTCGCGCATTGTCCTGATGAAACATCACCCGTTTTCAATTCACTAGAGCAGGTCTTTTTTTCCTCAAAGCTTGGTTCAAACGCTCTAATTGCTGACAGTATATTTGAGCATTAATTGTTGCATTAGGTGGTAAGAATTCAAAGTGGATTATTCCTTGGCAATCCCACCAGATTGAAAGAAGAACCTTTTGCCCATGAAGTTCCCTTCTCGGCTGTGGCTGGGGTCCTTCCCCTTTACCAAGCCACTGTCTACGACGCTTAACATTTCGATAAAAGATCTATTTTTCGTCGCCAGTCACAAATCTATCCAAAAAAGGTGAAACAAGTTGGCGAGAATGGAGAGAAGAGCAGATGTCAACTCGGGATTTGAGGTTGTTTTCAGACAATTCATGAGGCACCCATTTTCCAAGTTTAGGAACTTTTTCAAGTTATTGAAGATGACGATGAACAGTTGTATGGTTTCAACTGAGAACCACTGCCAATTCCTCAACTGATAAAGCAGGATTTTCTTCAAGGGCTGCTTCAAGAAGCTTTTCATCAAACTCAACTGGACGTCCAGTGCGATCTTCAACTTCAAGGGTGAAATCTCCACCTCTGAATTTTGCAAACCATCTTCTACAAGTTCTTTTAGTCACACGTTCCTCTCCATAAACTGAGTGAATGTTTCTAGCCGCTTCGGTTGCTGAGTTTCCTTTCGTGAACTCATAAAGCATTATGTGCCTCAAATGATTTTTGGGTACTTCCATGTTAGCAGGGTTTTAATCAAACAACATTTTATTTTATTGTTCTCTGAAATAAAATTTGATCAGTTTAAATGCATCTAAACATAAAAATAATGTTCAGCTCCATTAGACATTATAAAATACTCTTTAAATTTCGTTCATTTTAACAAAAAGTTAAAATTCGAACAGAACTTATGGGATGACCTAATACAATGTAACAACGAATCGCCTTAATTTCGAGTAATGCTTAGCGAGCTCAACTGGTTGTCTATTACTACTGAGTAATGGTTAACGAACTTGTTGATTTGACTTATACTACCCAGTTCGATTTTTAATGGGTTCCAAAACTAAGCTAAACTTAATAAAATTTAAAACCTCCTCGGCAGGGGGTAAACTGTTGTGTTGTGAATTCTATCCTCAAGTGTCCTGTATTTATTCGCTGATGTCAAATTAAACTTAATAAATGACGTTCCCATCAAACGCTAGCGTCCATGATTCGGAAGTACGTTATCATTAGACGATTGAATTGTATTGACTTTTTCGAGGTGAAAATGCTAGGTCTTTTTAAACGAAAACGAACAAGATAAGCTTAACTCTAATCTATCACCCTAATGCCCCCTTTTGCGTTCGTAGAAAATAAAAGCGTAGAGGACCCTAGTAATTTCTCAAAAGTTCAGATATTTCTGATAGCCATTTGTGTTGGTCCGGCCATACGGTAAATATGGACTATGTTGGAGGGGGCGAATAATTCCATCAACATCCATCTCCTAAGGTCAATAATTGAATAATTCAGCTAAAAAGTTAAAGTATTTTTGTTCTGAAGTGGTGCCTGTTTTTTTTTTTTATATAACAATCCATTTATATTTCTATTAAACTAACTTTTTTTTTTTTTAAGCTTATCACCCCAAGCAAGGCTGGAGGCCACTAGCACGCAAGGGGTTACAGAAGGTTTGGAGGAAGAGCAGATAGGAGTGGTAAAGGAGAGGATGTGGAGAAAGATAGTGGATCGATCAAGGCAAGGGTGTTACAGAAGATTTGGAGCGAGAGCAGATAGGAATGAAAGGTGAAAGGATGTGGAGAAGGGAAGTGGATAGATCAAGGCAACTGGAGATGTCGATTGACGTTACACTTAAATAGTTGGAGATTGTATTTGTCAGGGAAACAGGAATAGGGAAGGGAGTTCCACAGGCGAGATGTGCGAGACATGAAGCTATTGGAGTAGAAGATACGTCTACATCTAACAGTTTCAACGGTGAAGGGGTGGGAACGGGATGCCAGCCTTGTAGGACGTTTAAATTCATGAGGCTTAGGAACCAGCGAAAGCAGCTCCTCGGAGCAATTACCGTGAAAGTATTTGTAAAAAAGACAGTGCGAGGCAACGTCGCGTCTGTGAGAGAGCGACTGCAGACGAGATGACAGACCAGAGCCAATTACGTTGCATATCCGTCTCTGGATCTTATCAAGAACCCCGAGGCAAACAGCAGGGGCTCCAGACCATATATGGCAGCAATACTCCATGCAAGGGCGAATGGTCGATTTATAGATTTGGAGGATCGATTCCGGGGAGAAAAATTTCTTGGCTCGGCACAGATGGAGATCAGGAGACTGTCCCAAGACAGCTCCATAAAAACTGAAATAGGCCAATGGTATATAGGACAGGCCATCAGTGTCCTGACCTTTGGCATGTTTGTTTCTGTTACAAAACGCCAGTAAATTTATGATTATGTCTCTCTGGTTAGCAACTATGCATAACTGAGTGTTGAAAATGTCTTGACTCACCTCAAACGCTTCGGGCGTGGATATATGTTACATTCAAGAGACTCACCTTATTGCAAGCGATTATAAAGTTATTCTGAAGAGGCTGCTACACCTCTTCTCAGCATATTTTGATAGCCGTTCGAGAGATGTTTCTTGGTTAGTACGGTGTTTTTGAACGCGAACTGTTTACTTGTTTTCGTGGATCCTACAGTCAGATTTTCCGTGCTGGATGTTATCATAAAGGGGAACGCATTCCATTAAACTGGAGTTTATGTGCCTAACAACCACTGGGAGCAGGAAACCCTTTTCCGTTGGATCGATCGATTTGTGACATCGTCGAAACAGGTTGCTTTAGAGGGCGATTGAAACTCCGAACTTGATCCTGACTTAGACCGAAAGAGTTTTGGGAAGGGCACTAACATTCCCTCGACCCAGCTCGACAAATATTTAACTGACTTTCCTCACCTCGAGGCGACTGAAGTTGATTAGTTGATAGGGCCACATATCAGAGGAGAAAATCAGAAATGCGTTGAAGAAGGTCGGGAAGAACAAGACTCTGGGTATCGACTGTCCGCACTACGAAGTGTACTTAAGGCTGTCGTCCATGTTTGTCCTCCTGCTGGAGCTGCACTTCAACCACTTCATCGAACATGGGACTATTTTTCAACGTTTCACTAAGTGAATGTAATGGATTCGACTGGAATTCGAACGGCTCTTCGATTTCTCAATCCGAGCCGCTATCCAATACGCCACCGTACCTCCTCATTATTCCTACTAATTTAGAAAGAACAAGAGATAAACTAAATTAACCTGGTTGTACGTAAATTAACTGTAGGTGACTCGTAGATAATGGTACTTTTACTGCGCCTTTCCAAAACAGAAACTGCAATCTGGAATTGGAATGGAAACAATCTTAGTTCCTACTCTGAATCCGTCATAAAATTTCAGGATGTGGAACTTGTAAACAGAAAACTCTTCAAGTATATTGATAAGTAAACACTACAAGTATATTGATAGGTAAACACTACAAGTATATTGATAAGTAAACTCTCCAAGTATATTGATAAGTAAACACTACAAGTATATTGATAAGTAAACACTTCAAGTATATTGATAAGTAAACACTTCAAGTATATTGATAAGTAAACACTTCAAGTATATGGATAAGTAAACTCTTCAAGTATATTGATAAGTAAACACTACAAGTATATTGATAAGTAAACTCTTCAAGTATATTGATAAGTAAACACTTCAAGTATATTGATAGGTAAACACTACAAGTATATTGATAAGTAAACTCTCCAAGTATATTGATAAGTAAACACTACAAGTATATTGATAAGTAAACACTTCAAGTATATTGATAAGTAAACACTTCAAGTATATTGATAAGTAAACACTTCAAGTATATGGATAAGTAAACTCTTCAAGTATATTGATAAGTAAACACTACAAGTATATTGATAAGTAAACTCTTCAAGTATATTGATAAGTAAACACTTCAAGTATATTGATAAGCAAACACTACAAGTATATTGATAAGTAAACTCTCCAAGTATATTGATAAGTAAACACTACAAGTATATTGATAAGTAAACACTTCAAGTATATTGATAAGTAAACACTTCAAGTATATTGATAAGTAAACACTTCAAGTATATGGATAAGTAAACTCTTCAAGTATATTGATAAGTAAACACTACAAGTATATTGATAGGTAAACACTACAAGTATATTGATAAGTAAACACTTCAAGTATATTGATAGGTAAACACTTCAAGTATATTGATGAGTAAACACTTCAAGTATATGGACAAGCAAATATACTCATCAGCTTAGTCTCTTCCCGTTTGAAATCTCGTTCGAGGATCGATGTAAACATAATTCATATTCTCTCATAATTACAACAGATTTAATAGCATAAGCACAGAAATCCTGCCGAAATGAACACAAAGTCGCCATATTTTAAATATAGTTATCATCTTAGTCTCTTTCCTTTTGAATTCTCGTTGGAGAATCGGTGTGCACATAATTCACGTTCTCTCATAATTACAACAGATTTAATAAGAGAAGCACACAAAGCCCAGCGAAACGAACTTGAAGGTCTCGATGTTACAAATATTGTCATTAACTTAGTCTCTTCCCTTTTGAGTTCTCGTTCGAGAATGGGTGGAAACATAATTAATATTCTTTTCATAATTACAACAGATTTAATTGTAGATGCTCACAAAGCATACCAAAACGAGCACAAAAGTGTCGATATTTCAAGAAAACCAGCTGCATCAGCCTCAAACAATGTAAGATTTTCCCGTCATTCGATCAGTCTACTGTGCTTTTGATCAGATTTCAGAAAACGTGGCACCATTCACTTTGGCAAAAACCTTCCTGTCAAGTTCTTTGCGCAAAATGTTCTCAATTTTCTCACAGCATATGCTAATATAATTGGCTATTTCTATTATAGTTAATCGCCTGTCATCCAACATTGTGGCGAAAACAATGTTTTCCTTGATGATGGCAGTTACTTGACGTCCAGATCTTATTATTTATTCTGAAACATACAGAACTGTAGCACAAGTCCGGGGCACAATTTTGGAGAGATTTAGTCCTTCTTAGCTATCCTAGTCAAATTCATCACCCCTTTATACATTACAATTTACACATTCACCACAAGAACGTATCTATTACCGCTCAATCCTGCATATACCACAATACCGCACATTCACCGGGGCCTATACAAAACACCCCATGACTGGACGTCCAGACCTTGGGTGAACTGGATGACACATGTAACTCGAAGAGAAAATAATAACGATGTTGACGTTCCACACTACTTCAAGAAAAAGGTTAGGAAGGAAACTCCTTTCAATATTGGAAAGAGCGATAACAGCAGCTGGACTTGAGAAGAGAAAATAATGACATAATCAAGATGTTGACGTTTCACACTACTTCAAAGAAAAGGTTAGGAAGGGAACTCCAATCAATAATGAAAAGAGCGATAACAGCTACTGGACTTGAGAAGAGAAAATAATGACATAATCAAGATGTTGACATTCCACACTACTTCAAAGAAAAGATTAGGAAGGAAACTTCCATCAATACTGGAAAGAGCGATAACAGCTGCTGGACTTGAGAAGAGAAAATAGTGACATAATCATGATGTTGACGTTTCACACTACTTCAAGGAAAAGGTTAGGAAGGAAACTCCCATCAATACTGGAAAGAGCGATAACAGCTACTGGACTTGAGAAGAAGTCTCCCACACTCTCCTAAATTCAGCCGCCCAATTTTGCACAGTTGATAAAACTGGAGCGCTATCCCCTAATGTAACAACAATGTCAGCATTAATGTCCTTGAGGGGCTAAACCATTTTTCTCTAGGTATTTTTGTCCGATTACAAGAGAAGTCGTTACTAATTAGATTTGAAGTCTTCTTTGAATTGTCAGGTGTCAGTTTACCTGGAAAGAAACGGTGCGCTTATTAATAAGAAGTGTTTAAACTAATGCAAGCAAGATTTCACAGCATCACTCCTTTATATTCAGCTTATGAACTTTTCAGCACCCTCTCGTATTTGTATGTATTTACATTCGAGCTGTTGACCCTATTTTTTTGTTATTATCTCAAAGTTTCGACAGTTCTGTTCTCCGGCGTTCATCAGGTGGAACTGGCAAGCCCATTTGGGGATGCTAACTAGAGCAGCGAGAAAAGGGAACCGACTAAAAATCGAGAGGAATCTATCACAGATCTTAAATGAAACAAGATAAAACGAAGACTACTTCACACTGAGTAAGTATACAAAGCTGATCTTTGTGTAAATACCTTTCATACTGAGAATTACTGTTCGATGTAAGATTATAATTTTTGTTACACGAACCTTTCAGATAAGTACAGTTTACACAAGATACACAACGTTGGTATTCTGTTGAGATAGCTATAGAGGTTCGACATGTTACTTGCTGGGCAAATGTCTGGAAGATTATAGTCAACCCAGTAACAAGGAATACTGTATCGTAGCGGGTGAGTTATTACTTTGGGACCTTTTCCTTTTCTTCGTTGCATCACTCCACTTTCTTCTATGCAATATGGCAGGCTTATTTAGATTTCATAATCAAACGCATTTCTCTTTGTTGTTTGATTATTATTAATCAAGTTAATGCAACAAATCCGACTGGAAATAAGTGAATGCAACAAATCCGACAGGAATTCGAACTTGGCTCTCTTTGATTTCTTATTCCGACCCGTTATCCATTACACCACCCGCACACCCAAGCGTACAGCGCTTGGAATTCACAAGCAGTCTAGGTCCTGATAAGTATCAGCGTTACTTAATTTCGGTGATCGGACGAAAACCGATGTTTGAACGCGATATGGCCGGTAGTGTTCGGTTTTAGGAGAACAGTATACCAGGTGAAGATGAGTGACCTTGCTGGTATCTTGAGAGAAACGCAGAGGAATTGGAATTAGCTAGTCGGCACGAAACGTTCGACCGGTTATGTTCGGTCAGCTGTTACTGCGTGGGCGGAAGTGGATAGGAAAAAGACAAATGCATTTCCGGCGGACAACTGACGGGCCATTTCAACTAAAGTTTGTTTGCTTTTTTTATTCTTATGCTCTATGCAGTCATTTATTATTTGTTGCTTTAAATAATTTTTTTCAGCGTGTAACACTGAAAATCGGAACTGAGTGGCCGACTGTGCGGATTAAAAAAAAAAAAAGAAAAAAAAAGTCTAAAATGAATTACACGATCAATTAAGCGGCGTGTGCGTAAAGTTGCCACCTGCAAACCGGAAGTCAGCATAGTCCGTGCGTAGGCGGTGGTAGTAGGGAAAAACACATCACGTTATATGACATCTTAGTTCAGAGAAAGAAATGAGTACTTAAAAGTATGAATCATGTTTTTTGTTGCACACACACGCGCGCGCATACACACATATATTTTATTATTATTATTGTTATTATTATTATTATTATTATTATTATTATTATTATTATATCATCATCATTTTCCAACTTATTCAAACTAATCACCGCCCTATCTAACCTTCTGACCTGGAGTAACAAGATGCCTCACAGGTTTCACGTACGATTTCATTTTTCAAGTCTTTGTTCACTGCTCTTTGGACTGTCATAGCTGAAACTCCTCTCTCGCGTGCCAAACGTCTTATGGATTGAGTTGGATCTTTTCTAATTGAAATATTTAGCTCTAAGTTGAAATGATGATCCCTCCTCCTGTTGTGACCTACTGATTCAGTTTTCCTCTCTACTGATCCCTCTTTTTAAACTCATTCATATATATATATATATATATATATATATATATATATATATATATATATATATAAGTTATTGGTCAAGGTTGAATTAGACCAGGAAACAGTAGTATTAAAAAGTGCTCAATACGCGTATAAAGAAAATAAAATAAAAATTTAACATGCAAAACTTTTAAATTTGAAAAAGTGAGATCAACTGATTACGCTACCTTGGTTTTAAGGACACAACAGGAGTTTTTTGTTGCTTACGTCTGAACCAGGATAAAAGCATGTACATTTAATACGACCCCACTTCGATACAATTTCAATACAATTGCTTTTCTCCTCCCATTCTATTACGCTTCGCGTGGTGCGTTTATTTATTTATTTTTAAATAAAGCGTTAGGAAATTATTTACCCCGGTTCACCTGAAGATATCGAAGGGTTGAAAACAAAGCTAGCCTGATCGGCTGATCTGGTAATTTTTCATATATATATATATATATATATATATATATATATATATATATATATATATATATATATATATATATATATTTAAGCTTATCACCTCAAGCAAGGCTGGAGGCCACTAGCACGCAAGGGGTTACAGAAGGTTTGGAGGAAGAGCAGATAGGAGTGGTAAAGGAGAGGATGTGGAGAAAGACAGTGGATCGATCAAGGCAAGGGGGTTACAGAAGATTTGGAGCGAGAGCAGATAGGAATGAAAGGTGAAAGGATGTGGAGAAGGGAAGTGGATAGATCAAGGCAACTGGAGATGTCGATTGACGTTACACTTAAATAGTTGGAGATTGTATTTGTCAGGGAAACAGGAATAAGGAAGGGAGTTCCACCAGCGAGATGTGCGAGAAATGAAGCTATTGGAGTAGAAGAGACGTCTACATCTAACAGTTTCAACGATGAAGGGGTGGGAACGGGATGCCAGCCTCGTAGGACGTTTAAATTCATGAGGCCTAGGGATCAGCGAAAGCAGCTCCTCGGAGCAATTACCGTGAAAGTATTTGTAAAAAAGACAGAGCGAGGCAACGTCGCGTCTGTGAGAGAGCGACTGCAGACGAGATGACAGAACAGGGCCAATATATGCGCGTGTATGTGCTTAACATGTGGACATTGAGGTCAACACCAAACGGCGATAGTGTTTCATGCTTAAACGCAATCTTCAGGGCTGAAAATTACGTTTACTGTCACCACTGGTTGTTGATCTCAATGTGCACTTAAGAATCACTGAAAAACCCTTTGAGTTATTCAGCTAGAAAGATTCAAATCCTTTTCTGTCAGACACACTGCCTTCCCAAATGAGCCGTGGTGAGAGGAAAAATCACTCAGGCCTTCAGTAATGTTACAGAAGTCATACTCTAGCTTCCATCTTCAGAGAGAACGGTGAATAAGTTTATAAAATAGGGATCAGTAGAGAGAAAAACTTAACCAGAAGGTCGCAACATTTCAACTTAGAGCTAAAGAGATCAATTAGAAAAGATCCAACTCAACCCATAAGACGTTTGGCACGCGGGAGAGGAGTTTCAGCTACGACAGTCCAAAAAGCAGTGAATAAAGACTTGAAAAATGAAATCGTACGTGAAACCTGTGAGGCACCTTGTTACTCCAGGTCAGAAGGTTAGATAGGGCGGTGATCAGTTTCAATAAGTTGGGTAATAATAATAATAATAATAATGATAATAATAATAATAATATATATATATATATATATATATATATATATATATATATATATATATATATATATATATATATATATATATATATGAATCTATCTGAATATTTCCCTGTCTCTCTTTATCTATCTGTATATTTATCGCTATCTAAATATTCCCCTCTCTCTCTATCTATCTGATTATTTCTCTCTATCTATCTGAATATTTCTCTCTCTTTCTCTCTCTTCATCTATCTGAATATTTATCTCTGTCTCTCTATATCGAAATATTTATCATTCTCTCTCTATCTGAATATTTATCTCACTCCCCTCTCTCTATGTATCTATCTGAATATTTCACTATCTCTTTCTGTCTGTCTGTCTCTCTCTCTGTAAATATTTCTATCTATCTATCTATCTATCTATCTATCTATCTATCTATCTATCTATCTATCTATCTATCTACCAATTCAAGTTCAGACATTTACAGCTAGAGCCACTGTGTTTTGCCAGGGAAACTAGGGATAGTGTAGCGAGAGGCTTCCGACATTTGGAAAAGGGGCTGTAGACTAGAAAATAATTCATCACCCACAAGGCCACGTAGACATTTTCCTTAACCCTGTCAAGGTCAGAAAGCAAGGACTGGGCCGCTCTAGCCCAGATACCCGTGTCAAAAGCTAACTGCTCAAACTTTGTTGAACTGTTAGGCACCCGAAAACTGTGAACAGTTTGACATAACATTAATTGAAACGTTAGTCATGTCTGTTTTAAATAGAACCGACTTGGATTAATCGCCTGAGATTTTTATTGAATATGGTTACTGTTTGATGAATCAAAGACTTTATAATCCCCAGAGCTTTTAGGGATATTCGATTGGATTATAGAAAGTAAAATAAAAGCGTGTTATATCTATCTATCTATCTATCTATCTATCTATCTATCTATCTATCTATCTATCTATCTATCTATCTATCTATCTATCTATCTCTCTCTCTCTCTCTCTATATATATATATATATATATATATATATGTGTGTGTGTGTGTGTGTGTGTGTGTATGTGTTTGTGTTTGCGTGTGTGTGAAAGAAAGAGTGAAAGCGATAACGTGGAAAAAATGCAAGACAGAGAAAGGAAGTTGTAGAAGTTAAAGAAAGAAAGATAAAAGGTCGAAAGGTAAGAAAGGCGCGGTTGGCAAAAGAAGAAAGAGAATGTAGAGGAGGAGGAGAAGGGAGAAAGATGAAGAAGTTAGAAGGACGTAGTAGTCAAGGAGAGCGAGAGAAAGAGAGAGAGAAAGTTAGAGAGAGTAAGAGAGAAAGGCGCGATAAGAGTAGAGTAAAAGGAGGAGAGAGTAGGACAAAAATGTAAATAAAGAGAAAAAGAGAAGTGTTAGCGAGAAGAAGATAGAAAGTAAGAAAGGTCTAGTAGGCAAAGAAAGCAAGGGAGGGGGTGGGGAGAAAGAAAGAGAAAATAGCAGAAAAGAAAGTAAGACGTGGTAGTCAAAGAGAGAGAGACAGAAAAGATAAAGAGAAGAAGAGAGAAAGTAAGAAAGGTATGGCCGGCAAAGAGAGAGCAAAAAGGAATAAAGGTCCAAAGAAACGGAAGAAAGACACCGAGAAAGACGCTGAAAAGAGAGTAAGAGAAAAAGTAGAGAGAAGAGGAGAAAAGACGTGGTTGGCAATGTCCCGCCAGAAGCCCTCACGAATTTTAGCCGAAAGACGAAATTACAAATTGAAGATGCCGAAATCAAAGTACAGAAGTTTAAATATCTGGGAAGTGTTTTAACAGAAAGTGTGAAATTGAATTCTGACGGCGAATTGGGATAGCGAAAGAGGTCTCCTAAAAGCTAAGCAAAGTATTAAGAAACAGAAAAATTTCGTTAGAAAAAATAAGTGAAAGAGTACTGAACTGTTATATAATGACAGTCATAGCAGTAAATGCTGGACAATCTTCTCAGAGATAAAGAAGAAGTTGACTTGAAGCAAATAAATATGATTCTTCAGAAGGACGCTGATATACCATGGACTACATATGTTATATTTAGCATCAGAATATGACAGTTTACTTTTTTAGGGCAAATAATGAGGAAAGAGGTCTTGGAAAAATTAGATAGAAGATACCGAGAACAACAGGAACTGAACATGTGACCAATGACAAAGCTTTAGAGAAAAAGAAAACAAAAAGGACACATGCTTATACCGGGTGTAACAGCAAAATTGTCCAAATCGTGTAACAGCATAACTGTCCATCTCACAAAATGTTTAACATCTAAAAAGCACTAAACTAAATGAGTTTCTGTTTTCTATGTTTTCAGATAAGACGTTTTGTCATCTTGATACCATTTGTCGTAAGAATCACTGAACTCCACCCCTGAGTCTTGTAGTGCTACGCAGCTCTGTCCTATCGGTAACTCCGATCATGCTGTAGTGTCTGTTAGTATCTCCTTCAGCCACACACCCTGCAAGGAGCCTCCTACCACCAGAACCTCATTCTGCTACCAACGGGCTGACTGGGACTCGTTTCGTGACTTCCTCCGCGATGTCCCCTGGGATGCTGTATTTAAGCTCTCCATTCAAGAATGTGCTTCAGAGGTCTCTTCCTGGGTTAAAGCTGGAATTGACGCCTTCATCCGCTCAAGGAAATTCAAGGTCAGACCGCGCTCCTCCCCTTGGTTCACAGCTGCTTGCTCAGCCGCCATTGCCCATAGGAACCACTTCTTCCACCGTTTTCGTAGTGATATGTCTGACTGCAATAGACGCCTATTTACCTCTGCCCGTAACGAGTGTAAGCGTATCCTCAACGAAGCTAAGTCACTATTTGCTGCTCGGATGAAGGAACGTATCGCATCTCGCAAATTCGGCTCCAAAGATTATTGGCGTCTCTGCAAGAGCGTTCTGAACAATAGCAAACCCTCCATCCCTCCCCTGTTCAATCAGTTTGAGGTCCTGACCACCTCTGCCGACAAGGCTGAATGCTTTGCTCGGAAGTTTTCCAATTCAGCGTTAGACTCTTCCGGGGTACCCATGCCCGATTTTCCTCCCAGAACCGAGGCCCTTTTGAGCGGATTGCACATATCCCCATCGTTGGTATTGGGCATTATTTCTAACTTAGATCACCACAAGGTTACTGGTGGTGACGGGATACCGGCCATTGTCCTGAAGAAATGCGCGCCTGAACTGGCGCCTGCCCTCTCTAAATTATACAATCACTGCCTCAAGGAGTCTTGTTTTTCTGACTGCTGGAAGTCCTCAACCATTGTTCCTGTCTTTAAGAACTTAGGTGACCCCTCCGACCCTTCTAATTACCGTCCTATCAGTCTTCTTCGGCAAAGTCTTCGAAGCTATTATCAACACCGAAGTGCTTAATTACCTGATATCTCATGATCTGCTCTCAGACAAGCAGTATGGTTTCCGCTTTGCCCGATCTACAGCTGATGTGCTTACGGCCATCACTGAATTTGTCTACCAAGCTATTCATAATAACGGTAAAGCACGGGCTGTGGCCCTAGACATCTCCAAAGCGTTTGATAGAGTTTGGCATGCCGGCCTTCTTCGCAAGCTCCAGGGTTATGGTATTACAGGTCGATTGTTTGACCCAATACAATCATTCCTGTCTAACCGTGAATTGAAGGTCGTTCTCAATGGATTCATCTCCAGCTCCTATCCCACTAACGCAGGTGTTCCACAAGGCTCCATCCTAGGCCCTAGTCTGTTCCTCATATTCATAAACGACCTTCCTGACGCCATAGATTCCCAAGTCGGCATCTATGCGGACGACACCACAATTTACTCCTGCCTCAAACACAAATCTAGTGATGTTGGCAAAGTTAACCTGGCAGTTCGATTAGAAAAGGACCTCCAATCGGTTGTGAACTGGGGCAAGAAATGGATGGTTAACTTTAACGCCTCTAAAACAAAACTGCTCTCTATTAACCACCACAGGGATCCATCCCTGCATCCCATTAGAATGTCTGAAGACCAACTTCTCGAGAGCTCCTCTCTGCGGCTGCTCGGTCCCACGCTGTCCGCTGATCTGAGATGGAACAAATACATCGAGTCAATTGCATCATCCACCGCAAGGAAAGTTGGCTCCCTGTGCCGAGCCAGGAAATCTTTCTCTCCGGAATCGATCCTCCAAATCTATAAATCGACCATTCGCCCTTGCATGAAGTATTGCTGCCATATATGGTCTGTTTGCCTCAGAGTTCCAGAGACGGATATGCAATGTAATTGACCCTGATCTGTCATCTCGTCTGCAGTCACTCTCTCACAGACGCGACGTTGCCTAGCTCTGTCTTTTTTACAAATACTTTCACGGTAATTGCTCCGATGAGCTGCTTTCGCTGGTTCCTAGGCCTCATGAATTTAAACGTCCTACGAGGCTGGCATCCCGTTCCCACCCCTTCACCGTTGAAACTGTTAGATGTAGACGTATCTTCTACTCCAATAGCTTCATGTCTCGCACATCTCGCCTGTGGAACTCCCTTCCTTATTCCTGTTTCCCTGACAAATACAATCTCCAACTATTTAAGTGTAACATCAATCGACATCTCCAGTTGCCTTGATCTATCCACTTCCCTTCTCCATATCCTTTCACCTTTCATTCCTATCTGCTCTCGCTCCAAATCTTCTGTAACCCCCTTGAGAAAATAACAGGTTAAAATCCTTTTTCTGTCAGTCCCACTGCCTTCCCAAATGAGCAATGGTCAGAGCAAAAAGATCATTCAAGCCTTCAGCAATGGTGCCAACATTCATACTCTGGTTTCCATCTTCAAAGTCCATTCAAGAACCATTAAGAGAACGGCGAATAAGTTTAAAAAAGAGGGATCAGTAGAAGGGAAAACTGGATCAGGAATTCACAACAGGAAGAAGGATCATCATTTCAACTTAAAGCTAAAGAAAGCGATTCAACTCAATCCATAAGTCGTTTGGTACATGAGGGAGGAGTTTCAACCATGGCAGTCCAAATAGCAGTAAAAAATGACTTGAAAATGAAGTCGAATGTGAAACCTGCGAGGCAGATTACACCAGGACAGAATGTTAGAATGTTAGAGAGGGCGAAGATCATCTTGAATAAGTTGGAAAATGATCCTAGAATATATATATATATATATATATATATATATATATATATATATATATATGAACTATATTTCTATTCTTCATGAGATTCCAATCCTTAGTTATGATGATTAATTAATGATGAACATGTCATTTTCGTTTATGATCGATATCATCGCGATTCTTCTGTTAAGCTTGGACAGTAATTATACATTCTTATTGCTCAAAGTAGAGTCCAATAGTGTTATAAAAACCGTGGAAAGTTCCAGTAAGACATCTTTAATCATTTTTAAGGTAAAACAGTTCAAACGTCCTGGGTATGACGATAAACTACATCCGCGTCCAGGATAAGACGATAAACTATGTCCAACAGCAAGACCACTGATCAGGAGGCTTTGAGGAGCGTGGAACCTCATCTTAATTGCTGGTGTTGCCAGGTCCACCCTGACTCGGGGTGGTAGAACCTGTTAGGGTCCCAGCTATGGGCAAATAGTTAACCCAGAAACTGAGGTAAAAGGCATTATAAAAGTGTAAAAATAGGTTTTAATACCAGAAATACTTTGTAAAAAATTATTACCAGAAATAAATTTTTGAAGAAAAAACTATTACCAGCAATATGTTTTTGAAAAAAACTATTATCAGCAATACGTTTTTGAAAAAATATTACCAGCTATATTTTTTTGAAAAAATAATATTACCAGCTATACGTTTTTGAAAAAAATATTACCAGCGATACTTTTTTGGAAAAATAATATTACCAGCTATACGTTTTCGAAAAAATATTACCAGCTATACATTTTTGAGGAAAAAATATTAACAGAAATAGATTTTTGACAAAACAAAAATATTACCAGAAAAAAAAAGTTGTCGGCATATCCACCATTGAGGTGGATATGCCGTAAAACAAACCAAACCAAACTAAACCAGTTCAGAGCTTAATCTAACAATTGGACAATTTTGCTGTTACACGATTTGGACAATTTTGCTGTTACACACAGTATATATGTTGACGAAAAAAATGCCTCGCACGACACAGTGAACCAACTTTCCTGGTAGCACGTCTAGCAATTGATTCAATATAATCACCCCACTTCATGTCAGTGGAAAACGTGAGACCAAAAAGGCGCAATGAGCTGCTTACCTTGAAGTTAATATCAGTGATGCTGAAGAAAGGAACATAGTTCTCAATGAAGATTGAAAGAAATTTCGTTTTGGAGGCGTTAAAATTTACTAGCCATTCCTTGCCCCAGTTAACAACTGATTGGTGGTCATTTTCGAGAGCAGTTGCCAGTTTTTCTTTCGCGAACCTATCGGGTTTACTATTAACACAGGAATAAATAGTTGTTTTCATCAGCATAAATAACTCATTGGGAACTGATGACATTGTGAAGGTCATCGATGAAGATAAGAAAAACGTAGGTCCAAGGATGGAATCCTTTAGGACCCTTGAATTAATATGAAATCTTCTAGAAGCGTGGCCATTCAACGCGACCTTAATTACACGATTTGTTAAGAACAATTAGATTACGTCAAATATTCAGCCAGAAGCATATCCATTTGTTGATATATCTCGATTCCTATCTATAGGAGTTCCTTTTATCCCATTCTGTTTCTTTCTCTCAGAAGGTCATCCAACCAACGTTCCTTTATCTTCTTTATTCTCAGTGTTAATTAGACTCACATTGATCCCGTAACACGTCAAGGACACTATCGAAACATCGTAGACGGATGCGCATGAAATAACACTTCCAACGATTTTATTTTTGTAACACTGCGTGGGTGTAAAGCCGACAGTGATTGGCCGAGTTATTTGAGCCTCAACGTCGGTCAGTATGGCGCCAAGCCGTTGATCACATCTGAAAACGACTTAACTGCTTTCTCGCTACTAAATCTATCAAGTTTTACGCGTCTCTAAGCATCCTCGTTTTCCGATGTAATATATTTCTCTTTCTTCATTCCGTCTATCTTGTATCGCCTTACAGTACTTGACCTCTGTCTCGGGTTTAGCTTTATTTCAGGCGAGAATTTATACCTGTCTATTGGCAATATCATTTTAATCTGAATGCCAATTACGAACTTGTAGTTCATGGGTTTCTCCATTCTGGAGTTTAATAGACGCTGTAGAGACAAGCGCTCACAAAAAAAAGAACCGTTTTCATTATTGCAATGCTGGACATTTTCTAGTCGTTGTCAACAATGGTGATGATGATGGCGGCGATTGGTTGATTGATTCGTTTTCTACGGCTGATCAGAATTGTTTTTGAGATAATAATAGTTTAGTGTTACAAGTTCTACTAATTAACCTATAGCTAGAGGGAGAAGAGGTGGATTTGCGCGTAAGTGAATATAACGAACTCGACTGGAATTGGAACTCGGCTCTCCGATTAACAAATTGAGAGTCGTTATTCACCCGCAGACCCTAGATTACAGCACCTGGTATTCTCAAGCGGTTTCTCATCGAGGTAGTGACCAGGCTCGATGTTGCTTAACATCGATCATCGTACAGAAACCGGTGTTTCGAGCGATGTGTCCGTAGGGTGATGGCGATGAACACAAACGGACAATAATATGTGAATTCTCTGGCTATTACCAAAATATGCTTATTGTTTAGGAATGAGTGGTTCTGTTTTAAAAAAAAATCCGGGGTCATAATTTCAAAGGTCATCAGAAATGTAGTTCTACAGAAGGATGCTGAGGATACCATGGTCCGGATATGTGAGCAACGACGAAATTCTAGAGAAAATGGAAACAAAAAGGAAACTTATATGTAACACCAGGAAGAGTCAGTTGAAATTTTTAATGACGAAAGAGGGCTTGGAAAATCTGATATTCACAGGATAATTTGGGGGCAAGTGGGACATAGAGAAACAATGTATAACATACTTAGTGAGATGGATTAAATGGATGGCGGTACAAAGTTTGGGAGAAATAACAAAAGGACACGATTTATTAAAAGCTACAAAGGACTAAAAATTGTGGAGAGCCATGATCGCCTACGTCCTGAGGGGACACGGCACATGAAGAAGAAAAAATATCTGGGGAGTAAATCAAAAGGAGGTTCAAAATCCGTATCCAAAACTCGCATCTCACAACCATTGTCTTGACCCACAAAGAACCAAGAAAATCTTCTCGTCTGAAGTAGGGTAAGAAAGGTTGTGATTGTTAGAGACTTGTAAGAAAGCACAAAAATTCCCATACTTCGAGGCCTACTAAAGTCAACCCGATCTTGCTTATGATTTTTTTCTTTTTCAATAGCACAGAGAACACGAATACTTTTTCAGGGTTGAACTTCTTTTTTTCCTTCGTCGCCATATTGTTACTTATACCGCGTCATATGGGAAAATTATTGGGGCACTTCAACGTGGTATATTGCTTAGCAAGCTTGTCTGGATGAATTACAACTGAGTATAGCTGACCACTCGTATTCGAGGATACCTGTCTAAAAAGCGCGGCTAGCCAATCCCTATTGCAGACGCTTACTCAGGAGCATTTCTGTTTATTCAGCACCCACAGAGCCCACCTGTGGTTTATACTGCATCTATGCTGAGCAGACCTTAGTTACAGTTTCTGGGAAAGAGCGTGTTATCTAGCGTGATCAACAATTTGAACAAGGCCAGCACGCTCAAGCCCTCGGCCACGATGACTTATGACTTCGTGCTAGTACAGCTATCGACGGCACCCAAAGGTTCCATCTACCCAATTTCACTCACAAGACTTGGGTCAACTCGTGGTATTGTTGCCGCACGCTGGGATCGAGCCCCTTCAAACCGATAACATTTGGAAGTCTCCTCCCTGGCAAATCGACCATGGTGAGATTCGAACCCAGGTTTCAATGTGAGAATGCGAACGTTCTAACCAATCGCCCATTACAACTAAGTAGTGAGTTTGATTCTCATTGGATGCCCATAATTTCGGTCTTGTGCCACATCTATAATAATTGGAGTTCTGAGTACGATTAAAACGGGTATAGACAAGCAAAATAACAGAAGCCCTAGCAGCTTCGGTCTACAAGAGATTAAAGAAATTGCACTTTATTCGAACTGATCATCTACCCAGTTGGGTATTATGTAAAAAGGATAAACACTGTACGTGAAAGAATCCCTTAACATCAGTATTTACGTAAACAGAATGTACATATTTATTAAGTTGTCTTACATTAAGTCTCTGCTAATAACTTGGTAGTGTATTATACGAGACAGAAAGCAAAAGAAAAAAATAATAATAATATTAATAAATGTGGCACATGAGGACATCAGTAATTCTACTTGTAGTAGGAGCACTCGGATTGACTGGAAAATGTTCCGAGAAACTCAATGAATGGTTTCATGGTAGCCCATGCCTTAAAAAATACATAAAATTGTACGCACAAGTACAGCTCACACATTACCAAAAGCTTCATCTATGTAAAATGTATGTGATCCTAAGATTTTTTTTTTAATGAAAATGATAAATGGAAAATGCCATGAAGCTATTTCTGACCTTAGGTCTCTGATTAGGACCCGGAAGGAAATATGTATTCAAAGAAAATCAAAGGAGAAAATATGAAGAAAAGGAAGAAAGAATGAAGGATAAACATGTGCGAGAATGAAAGAATATAATCGAGAATAATGTCAAGCAAGCTGTTGCAAAATGCCAAAGATGGAAATCTCCAGGAAAGGACAGGCACACACCTTTTGGCTCTGTTATCTGTCAGCAATCCATAAATCAAACTCTATCAATGCTAATTAATAACCCCAATGAAATTCCATCACTGAAGGTATATATCTCTCCTGCCGAAAACGGGTGAAACAGATAATCCAAAAAATTATAGGCCAATAACATAGACCCCGATATAGAAATTGATCAAGTCTGTTCTGACGTACTGTGCTTACTCTTTTCCGATGAAAACAACATTCTTCCCCTGGAACAGAAGGGATTTCGAAAAGGTTCATAAGGTTGAAAAGATTAACTACTAATAAATAAAAAGACAAATTCCGTATCCATCAGTGGTTACGTAGTGCAGGGTTAAAGGCTGAAACTGAAGGTTTTATTCTTCATGAACAGTACCAATGTTTGGTAACTAGAAATTACCAAACACATATACTGAAAAACTGTCCATTCGAAATTCAGATTCTATGATAAATATCCAGAAACAATTGAATATAGAACTCGGCATGATAGAGTGGGCCAATATCTACACCGGAAAATATACCACTTTTATGGAAAGGAAACCGCAAGAAACTGGTATAAACATCACCCAGACCCGGTTACAGAGATAAGGCCTGTGACAATTTTATGGGACTTTGCAAGTACAGTTCATACATTACGAAGAGCTTTATCTTTGTAAATTGTGTGTGATCTTAGTTTTTTGTTTTTTTATAAAAATGATAAAAGAAATATTATGATACCATTTCTGACCTTAGGTCTCTGGTTGGGACCCAGAAGGAAATTAGTATACAACAGAAATCAAAGGAAATAATAATAATAATAATAATAATAATAATAATAATAATAATAATAATAATAATAATAATAAAATCGAAATCTCAAAAATGTGGCACATGGGAACATCAATAATCCCTGTTGTAGTTGGAGCCCTAGGATTGGTTGGAAAAGATTCCAGTAGACTAATTGAAGGAATTTTTGGAAGCCTATGCTTCAAAGAAATACAAAAAATTGTTCTCACAAGTACTGCCCACAATTTACGAAGGGCTTTATCTATGTAAATTTTTTTTTTTGTCAGTGGAAAGTGTCATGATGCCATTTCTAACCTTAGGTCTCTGGGAGGGGTCCGAAAAGAAATGTGTACACGCCAGAAATCAAAGGAAATAAAAACAATAATAATAATAATAATAATAGTGGAATCATAATCCTCAGATGTGTGCACGAAATGACCTTTAGAGAGAGAGAGAGAGAGAAAAAAGAAGGAAAAAAAGCAATGAATACATACATGAATGTTACCGGAAGTCACTTCTTTACTGACGATCACCACTATCTTACATAATGATCGACGAATGACGATCTGGGTGTTGCAATATGAGAAATGAAGAGGAAAGAAAGAAATAGTTTAATCTTGGTTATAACTGATAATGCCTCAGCTAAGAACTCCGAAAAGCCTAACACAATCTTTTTGCTTTTCATTTATTTGTAAAATCTGAGATACCCAAATCGGGAACATTAATACTGTGGTACAATTAGGAAATCATTCCTCATTTCTCTGACATTTACGTGATCGTGATAAAAGGCAATATAGATTTTGTACAATGAAACAGAGAATCGGTCATAGAAGGTTTTCGTGTTCTGATTTGACATTTCCAGGTTCACTATATTTGTTTCACAAAGTCTATAATGGGCCAAAGTTGATGCTTGAAGGTTTTCATCCAGACAGCTAGTCCAGTCAAGCTGAAACTTGAGAAGAACTGAAGCAAAAGCATCTTTTTGAAACAAGAGCTACAGTCGAAAACGTAAATGTCTTTATCATTTACAACAGTTTTATTAGTTCTGTATATCGTTCGGACTCATCCTTATTGCCATAATCAAGACGTTTCAAGATATATGTTCAAGTGATATACATTGGAATTTCGAACAGAACTTTTTATTTTAGACCACAGGAGTAGATTGTTCTAATTCCACTTCTAATTCCACATGCCGTGCCTTCTTTTTTCAGTTATTTCCCTTTAGTAACTCAACTCTCCAAGTTGTGTTTTATTACCTCTGCAATGGCCAGAAATTGAACTCGCAACACTTTGGGTCAAGTCACTTTTTGGATGACTCAACCACTGGGCCATGTGTCCTTGGGGACATCAGTGAGTGAATTTTTGGGACTTATAAATCTAATGTCTCCTGCAAGTTAGCATCAGCCGTGCCGATGGCAGACTGAAAAAGTTTCTCTGTGGCGATGAAATAAAAATTGTTTCGGAGGCGTTAGATTTTACAAGCCATTCCTTGTTTCATTGTATACAATCTATATTGCCTTTTATCACGATCACGTAAATGTAAGAGAAATGAAGAATGATTTGCTAATTGTACCACAATATCTATGTTCCTGCTTTGGGTATAACAGATTTTACCAGAGCTCATATTACAATTTCTAATATTCTTTTTCTTTAGTATCTGTCTATATTTCTGAGATGAGGTATTATGTACACTATTTACATTATTCGGACTATTGTCCTCATCTTTGTTGCCATATTTATCACAACGTTTCTCTGCCGTTGTACGCCCCGGCCTTCTTCAGGTGGTTGGAGTGTCGAGCCGAACCCTTTATTTCGCTCACTGGGGTAGACTGTTCTAGTTCCACGTGCCATATCAAGGATACATGGCACAGTAGATAAAGGCGTTACTTACCTGACCAGCTTGTGTGAATGGGTGGAAAAACATAAAGGTGAGGAGCGGAGGACGTAGCCAAGGGAGAAAAACTGCTAAGATAGAAAGGTGTGAAGAGACTATATCCTTATGGGAGGAGACACATAGAAAAAACAGAAGAAGAGGGGGAAGAAGAAGAGGGAGCAGAAGAAGACAGCATAAAAACGCTTCTCCCCACCCACACAAAAAAATGGTTATAAAATCGACCTTCATTTTATATGCGTAGTTGAGGATTCCAGTATCTGTCTATATTTCTGAGATGAGGTATTATGTACACTATTTACATTATTCGGACTATTGACCTCATCTTTGTCGCCATGTTTATCACAACGTTTCGGCCGTTGTACGCCCCGGCCTTCTTTAGATGGTTGGAATGTCGAACTGAACCCTTTATTTCGTTCACTGGGGTAGACTGTTCTAGTTCCCCGTGCCATGTTTAACATGTGAACAGTCTACCCCAGTGAGCAAAATAAAGGGTTCAGTTTGACATTCCAACCACCTGAAGAAGGCCGGAGTGTACAACGGCCGAAACGTTGTGATAAACATGGCGACAAAGATGAGGAAAATAGGCTGAATAATGTAAATAATCTCAGAAATATAAACAGATATTTAGGAAATTAATTTAATAAATACTAAACACTCTGTGTATGGATCAGTAATAACAAATTTAGTATAGGTGAAAAGGAAATTTCGTTTCGGCCGTTGTACGCTCCGGCCTTCTTTAGATGGTTGGAATGTCGAACTGAACCCTTTATTTCGTTCACTGGGGTAGACTGTTCTATTTCCACGCGCCATGTCTAATGGATGTCAGTTATCAGTTATCTCCTGTTAATTCACCTCTCCACTGCCTTAACCAGGTATTGAACTCACCCTCTTTGGGTCCTGTCACTGGATCTAATTAACGCCTTTATCCACTGTGCGCCATGTGTCCTTGAAGACATCTGTGTATGAATTTCTGGGTATTATAAACATAATGTCTTCAGCAACTATTTTTTTAACAGGGGTCATATCGCAAGTTTTGCTGTTATCATTGAAGGTTTTTTTTATCAGAGCTGATATTGCAATTTTCGTTGTTATTATCGCTTTTCTCTGACACTCCTTATTACTGGTTCCCATATTGTATTCATTTCTATGCTTGGTCGGCTCGGAGATTTTTGTGGCCGAGCATATGTGCTGATTACTTAAGTTTACGAATTTTCCAATGGTGTTCTTTTTCTCTAGCTTATTATTAATCCATTCAGCACGCTTAGGGAAGAGTGAGACATTGAAGGAAACCCAAGGCATCAACCAAATTCGCAAATATTGCGTTAGAAAGCAACGTGGTGTTGTTAGTGATCGTTAAGATTAATTATCCAAAAATTCAAATAAATTGATTATTCAAAAAATAATGTTGCGTATATGCACATTGAATTACAGAAATTCTGGACTATTAGGTTCTTCAGAAAGTCCCAACTAGATATTTATGCAGATGACACTGTGGCGGACTTCACCACATTAATTCAACTTTAGATTAGGAAACATGGCTGACGCAGAAAAGGATAACCAAAAGACATTGTTACACATAAAATATGTATTTAACAAGATGTACAATATCATACAACGATGTGAAAGAAAGCATGCATTTAAGTAGGAAAAGGTTGAAATATGGCGGACTTCACCACATTAATTTGACTTTAGATTAGGAAACAAGGCTGACGCAGAAAAGGATAACCAAAAGACATTGTTACACATAAAATATGTATTTAACAAGATGTATAATATCAAACAACGATGTGAAAGAAAGCATGCATTTAAGTAAGAAAAGGTTGAATTAACCAAGAGTTGTCTCTCTTTATCTGTTATTTTAGTGTTCCAATGTTAACTGGAAGAATGTTCCTGAGAGTCTCTTGTAATGATTGTTCTTGAAAGATATTGCTGTGTAATAAGAGTTTATGTGAGTGTGTACAAGGTATGTTCAACATATGAGTGGTGTGTGTGAGTGAGAAAGTTTGGCGCATGGTTTCAACTGTCGTGGATTCGTTTGGCAGTTGAAATCTCACTAGTTGGTATTAGAAAAATCGTGACTTAAATAAGCGACTATCGGCTCCAAATCGTTGCGGGCGAACAATTATTCTTTACGTGCAAACGATCTGATTGGTTGGCACCGACCAATCAGCGAGCGAGCTTTGGAGAGACTTAAGAAAGCTTCTGTGATCCGCTTCTCCTAAAAGTGCACAAAATTGACTACTTAAAAATAGAGCGATTACAAAATTTCTCGCATTACTGCAATTTGTAAATTGCCTGTAGTAATGTAGTGGTGATTTATTAACCAATGAATGCTTGGCGTTGTATGTGATTTGTATTTTTGTGCGTATGTTCGTGCGTAATAGATCCTCACAACACAACTATTTACTCTTGTCTTAGTACAAATTCCAACAGATCTGATAAAGTAAAACTGGAAACTGCTCCCGAAAAGGATCTCTAATCAGTTGTTAATTGAAACAAGGAATGACTTGTAAATTTTAACGCCCCAAAAACAATTTTCATTTCATCCCCACCGAGAAACTGCCATTGATACGGCTGATGCTAACCTCCAGGAGGGCAAAACTTTGAGTCTTCTTAGGTTCACGTTTTCTACTAACATGAAGTGGAGTGAGTATACTGAATCAATTGCTACATCTACCGCTCGGAAAGTTGGCGCAGTGCGTCGTACAAGACAATTGTTCTCGTCAGTATCCATCTTGCATATTTGTAAATCTACTTTTCATTTGTGCATGAAATACTACTGCCACATCTGGTCTGGTGCTCCTAGAATATATCTAGAGATTCTTGACAAACGTAATGTAATCAATGCTAACCTGGTATCTCGACACCAGTCACTTTCTCACCGACGTGAAGTGGCCTCCCACCGTCTTTTCTTTGATCCGTGGCTAACCTCACAACGTTATTTTTGTAATGGTCGTTTTGCAACAGATTTTTCAGAAGATAACAGTAGAAAGTGTGGGTCTGTATATATCGGTCACGCATCCTTATCATCCCTATTTGAGATAAGGAGATATCCCTTTGAAGGCAACAAACGAATATTCTTATAGATAATCTAGTATCTCAATAGTAATAATGATTATACATTTATTTCATGAATATTGCTGCCATGACTGGTCTAGTGCTTCTACTATATATCTCGAGATTCTTGACAAAATCCAAAGAATGATCTGTAATGTAATATATTGGCACCGGGCTTCAGTCACTTTCCGACAGATGTGGCGTCGCTTCCCTCTGTCTTTTCTACAAATATTTTTATGGCAATTATTCTGATGAGCTTTCCTTCTTGGTGTGCTGACTGCGTGAATTTGAGCGTCCTACTAGATTGGCAAGTAGGTCTCATCGTTTATTGTTGAAATAGATGTAACCGCCTGTCTTATTGTAATTTTCTTTTCTCGGACATCTTGCCTGTAGAAATCCCACTGGATTTCTTGCTTCGCTGTCACCTACAATCTCCAAGAACTTAAATACATCAGCTAGCATCTTCTGTCTTCCTCGTTCCTGTTCCTTTAATGTCGTTTTCATCATTTTCTCTCACTAAAATCTTCTCATTATCTTTCCACTCACCGTGACCTTAGTGTCATTATCGCTTTGCTCGATGTGAAATGATTAAAAACAAAAAAATCATTCCCCTCCTCTGCCAGTCCCCCCGGAAGAATTCAGGAGCCCCCACCCCCAGTTGGGCATCTGCTCATAGGAACAAGGGACGCAAAGGGTTGAAAAGTGGGTCGCAAGGCGTAGCGTTGAGTCGTACGCATTGCCACACGGAACTACGGTATTCACTATTATTGTTTTATTAATGCATGTCCCTTATGTGATTAAACCTTTTCTTCATTAATCTTTGTTCCAGTGTTTTCCTGACAATATTATTAACCAGGAACTACGAGCTTATACGAGCATTATAACAATACATAATAAGGAAAGAAGGCTTGGAAAATTTGATACACACAGGACAGATTGAATGCAAGAGGGACAAAGGAAAACAACGCATAACCTACATAGAGAGCTTCAGTAAATATATGGCGGAGAAAGATTTAAGAGAGATAACAAAAAGACAAAATGTACTAAGAGCTACAACGTACAGGAAATTGAGGAGAGCTATGATCGCCTACGCCCTAAACGCGCATAGAAGAAGAAGAAGAAGAAGAAGAAGAAGAAGAAGAAGAAGAAGAAGAAGAACGTGGCATTTTTGGATGTCGTTAAAATCAGCGCATGAAATCGTCCAAATTATTCTGTTGCATTTTTGCTGCTAGGAATAAAACCACCAAAAATGCGACGAATTTTATTTTGCAAGAACATTATAATTATTATTGAAGAACTTGAAATGACGACTTGGACATTTATTGTTCATTTTAACTGTGGGAATTTAGATAAAAATAAAACGAGACAAAAAATATAACTATCTGAATGTACCTCTTGTTAAGTCTATTTGTGCAGTCTTTTGCCATAAGGAAGTTTTCGACTCTTATGTGCTCTCAAAATAAAAATCTAAAGTATTTATATCTTAGCTGTAAACGATTTAAAAGATTAAAGAGGAAATATTTACGCTAAAAATCTCCAGCTTTTATCGGCCAAAAGCGAAATTCTGTAGGATGATGACGATAATGAATATCCAATCGCACATTCAGTTAAATAAACTCGTGAGGACAATTCAGAATTCCATATTTTGCTTCAACTCTTTTCGTTTCACTCATTGGATGTCTTGAGTTTCTTCTTTTTTTCTTCTTATTCAGATCTGTAGAATGCATTGAAAAGAACAAGACCACTGAAAATACGCAACAGATCAATTAAACTATAAAGATATTTAATCAAATATCGGATCAAACCGGGAAATGTTCCCATCTGATAAAGTAAAAAGGCTCAGGCAAAAATTGCCCGTAGACTCCGTATACACGGGATCGGGTAGCTGTCTACCTCCCTAGACGAGACTATGGCCTTCGGCGTAGCCTCGTCTGGGTTCCTCTCTGCCCGAAGGTGTAGAGTTCGACAAGCACTAAGAGCTTAGCGCGAGGCTAAGACCTAATGCTAACTCGGTATTTACCCAAATTTCCCACAAAGTGGGATGTGGCACAATCCCGGTTTAACGTAGGGTTTTCCGAACCCGTAGGCTCGGGTCATGTTTGTCTACTTCCCCAGACGAGACTATGCCCTACGGCATAGACACGTCTGGGTTCCTCTCTGCCCGAAGGCGGAGTGTTCGACAAGCACTAAGGCTCGGGTCGGGTTTGTCTACTTCCCCAGACGAGACTATGCCCTACGGCATAGACACGTCTGGGTTCCTCTCTGCCCGAAGGCGGAGTGTTCGACAAGCACTAAGGCTCGGGTCGGGTTTGTCTACTTCCCCAGACGAGACTATGCCCTACGGCATAGACACGTCTGGGTTCCTCTCTGCCCGAAGGCGGAGTGTTCGACAAGCACTAAGGCTCGGGTCGGGTTTGTCTACTTCCCCAGACGAGACTATGCCCTACGGCATAGACACGTCTGGGTTCCTCTCTGCCCGAAGGCGGAGTGTTCGACAAGCACTAAGGCTCGGGTCGGGTTTGTCTACTTCCCCAGACGAGACTATGCCCTACGGCATAGACACGTCTGGGTTCCTCTATGCCCGAAGGCGGAGAGTTCGACAAGCACTAAGGCTCGGGTCGGGTTTGTCTACTTCCCCAGACGAGACTATGCCCTACGGCATAGACACGTCTGGGTTCCTCTCTGCCCGAAGACGGAGAGTTCGACAAGCACTAAGAGCTTAGCGCGCGGATAAGACCTAATGTTCAACTCCACTTATTTACATAAACCGACGATTCCATTCATTTATGTCCAATGTTACACTGATCCCGCTACGCACGCCCCAAAATATGTCCATACAACGTGATAAAGCACATTCTTACTAACCTTTCAACATTTCAAATAATTTCAAAATAGAATAAAAAAGTTAATATTAATATTATTAAAACATATTCTTACTTTTTATCCTTGTTAAAATAATGCTTACTGGGGTAGTTTAGTGCATACTACTTCTCACGAGTATGTAACACTACACAGCAGCTTACAGAATTTAAAAAAGAACAATTTCAAGTCTGCCTCGAAATTGGAATGTAAAGCATATTTTACTTAGCTAATCTCTTTTTAATTGATATTATTATTATTTCCATTAGACACTTTTTTATTTTTTGTATTTGCACAGGGGGATCAATTTACAGTGATTTTATATAGCAAACAGGACCCGCTTTTAAAATTTAGATAATATTTTCTTTTTCTTTTTGCATATTTGGGATCTGGAGTGCTTGATCGGTAATAATATGAACAATAAATAAATAAATAAATGACGATTACTTTGAGAGGTGCGTTTCTCTTAATCAATATAGTGTATTCACTACGGGGTGCAGAATTAATTTCAACTCAGAACTAATTTCAACTCAGAACTAATTTCAACTCGAAACTAAGGGTTAGGGTTAGGGGTTAGTTTTTTTAAAAATCGAGTTGAAATTAGTTCCGAGTTGAAATTAGTTCCGAGTTGAAATTATTTATGTTACTCTTCCCTAATAGTAATCAAGTAACAATCCGAATTTAAAATGATACTTTTTATGATAAGTACACTTTCCCAGTCAATATGCAGTTTGTTGAAGAGGAAAGCAGAATTGGTTGACTTCAAATTTAATCCTAATCTGTTGTTTTCACGTTTATATGCCTTTAGGAAAGGTATTAATCTATCCCTTTGCCTCCATGAAACACAAGTTAACGGTTAAATAACAGTGTAGACTTGGCTCTCTAGCCTTGCATGGCAGCCAGTTTAGAAAAAGGACAATAAGAAACTACTCCACTATCTTTCCCAAGAAGTCCTGGGAATTTACATAAAATAAAGGAAATACATCCGTATAAAGCCTTGACCAGAGACATCCTCAAGAGACATAGCGTTATTTCTTTTCAAATTTCCTATACTATAATAGGGGGTTTAGTTTGCTATCTAAAATTATTGTAAATTGACCCCCTTAAATAATATAATCATACAACATAAAACAGCATATTGTTACTAACCTCTGAAATTGGTTGGATGATTTTGTTTAGCGGCATATCGACATCTCTATGGGTTATTTGATGCTGAAATATAAATATTTTAAACGCAATTGTATGCCTTCAATTACAGATAAAATGTATTGTTAGTCATTTTGCTTTAAATTTATATTCTTAGTCATTTTATTATAAATATGTATTCTGGGTTATTTATACTATTATATATATAAATATTTACTATAAATATAAATAAATTACTATAAATATTGTTGGTTAATTTACTATAAATTAGCATTGTTGGTCATTTTACTATGAATATATATTGTTGGTCATTTTACTATAAAAATGTATTGTTGGTCATATTTTATATAAAAAATGTATTGTTGGTATTTTCACTTTCATAGTGTTTTGCTTTTGTTTGGGGCTTCACTATTTGCCTATAGCTGCGGCCCTAACATGTGCTACCACCCCGCGCCAGGATGAACCTGAGAACAACAACAATTAAGAGGGGGTTCCACGCTCCTCAAAACATCCAATCTCCAGATCAGAGTTCTTGCTGCCAGATGTAGTTTATCGCCGTACCCATCACTAACCTTTGAAATACGAGGGTCATTCAATAAATAAGGTGAATTTTTCGGTATAAGGACTTCTAATACAATTAGAAGCTTACCCTTTTTTATTTTTTTTGTTTTACTTCTTTTTTACATGGATTTCTTTTGCAGATTAAAAAAAAAACTTTGAGAGTTTTGGCAATTAACAAAGATGGCCGACCAAGAAGCATGCTCCAGGATTGAACAGCGGTCAGTTATCAAGTTTTTGGTTGCTGAAGGGTGCAAACCAGTTGAAATTCATAGGAGAATGTCAACTGTGTATGGTGCCACATGTTTCAGCCCAAAAATGTCTACAAGTGGGCTAAATTGTTTAAAGAAGGACGGAGCAGTGTTGAGGATGAAGACAGGCCTGGGAGGCCTACAGAAGTGAGGTCTCCTGAGGTGATCGAATCAGTCAATGACCTCATTCAGTCTGACAGAAGGGTGACAGTGGATGACATTGCAAGGACTTTGAGATTATCTGTTGGGACAAACGCAGGGGTCATCAGTCAGAAGGAGTCATCTAGCATCATGACAACGCAAGGCCTCACACAGCAGCCCAAACGGTGAGGACCAACCTTGAGCTGGGCTGGGAACTGCTCCCTCATTCCCCTTACAGCCCAGACCTTGTCCCTTCAGACTTTCACCTGTTTGGTCCCTTGAAAGCGTTCACGAGAGGCACGAAGTTTAAAAGTGACGATGAAGTCAAAAGTGTTGTGAGCGACTGGCTGAAACATCAGTCCAAAGATTTTTACGCTGAGGGAATACGGAAGCTTGTGCACAGATGGGAAAAGTGTGTGACAGTGCTGGGAGACTACGTTGAAAAATTAAAAAAAAGTAAGCTATCTGTATTAGAAGTCCTTATACCGAAAAATTCACCTTATTTATTGAATGACCCTCGTAATTTCAGAAGAACTTGCAGTAACATCGGCCATCCGGAAAGGATTGTAAATTTGACTCTCGGTTCGAACGATTCAACAGCGTTTGATATTTACTGACTTTAATTTTTCCTGCACAATTTAACAAATGAATGGCATGCAGTAAAGAGCGGAGATCATGGTTTTTGTTACTCTCTTGATATTCATTGCTCTACAGTAGGTAACCCCATTGCTTTCCTCAAAAATGAACATACCATCATGAAAAAAATGACCCAAACTTAAGCGTCCAGGGTAAGATGATAAACTACATCCTCGTCCTGGGTAAGACAATAAACTACATCCGCGTCCTAGATAAGACTATAAACTACATCCAACAGCAAGGCCCCTGATCAGGAGGTTTTGAGGAACGTAGAACGACCTCTTAATTGCTAGTGTTCCCAGGTCCACCTGTCAGGGTCCCTATAGGCAAATAGTTGACACCCAAACTGGGGTCAAAACACTATAAAAGTGAAAGAAAAAGGTTTTAATACGAGCAATGCCTTTTTGTAAAAGGTTATTACCATCAATGAATTTTTGAAGAAAAAAATGATTACCAGCAATACATTTTTGGAAGAAAAAATATTACCATCATTACATTTTTGAAAAACAAATATTACCAGCCATAAATCTTGTCGGCATTAAATAACCCATTGAGGTTGATATGCCGTAAAACAAACCAAACTAAAACCCAAGCGTAATAAAAACGAAGTATTACCGTCGAAATGTTTATATTCTTATTAAGAGGAAAGACCAAAGGATATTTTTGATTGTTAAATAATATTTTTACCTCTTTAGAAATTTTGTCTAAAAATCCTGTTTTTCTAGCGTCAGCAGGAGGACCAAAAATTAATATAAGAAATTTTATCGTCTTTTGTTGACAGGAGATGCTTGGTATTTATGACGATGAAGAACATTGTCCAATTTCCTATTGTTAGAATACAATTGGACTACGTTTTTTTCCAACACTCGTACCACAAGCGGATTGGGTGGCTCGGGCGCGGCACCAGAAGTGCTTGAAGCGGCTCGCTTTGAGGTGGAGGAAATGTCATTATGCTTGACTATGAACGCCATCTGCTTCTCATCTAAGATCTGGGTAATAGCTTCATCATTTTCATCAAACAAATTTGATGCAATCTCTACTTTGGGCCTAGTGTCGACTGGGATGCCTCTTTCATCATCGTGCTGAACTGGTCCCATTATTAAGTTGGATTTCTATTGAGTGGTCCTTGGATGGTCAGCTTTTCATCCAGGCTGCCCATAAAAAGCTGTGTGATAGCTTCATCATTCTCATCGATCAAATTTGATGCAATCTCTACTTTGGGCCTAGTGTCGACTGGGATGCCTCTTTTATCATCGTGCTGAACTGGTCCCATTATTAAGTTGGATTTCTATTGAGTGGTCCTTGGATGGTCAGCTTTTCATCCAGGCTGCCCATAAAAAGGTGTGTGATAGCTTCATCATTCTCATCGATCAAATTTGATGCAATCTCTACTTTGGGCCTAGTGTCGACTGGGATGCCTCTTTTATCATCGTGCTGAACTGGTCCCATTATTAAGTTGGATTTCTATTGAGTGGTCCATGGATGGTCAGCTTTTCACCCAGGCTGCCCATAAAAAGCTGTGTGATAGCTTCATCATTCTCATCGAACAAATTTGATGCAATCTCTACTTTGGGCCTAGTGTCGACTGGGATGCCTCTTTCATCATCGTGCTGAACTGGTCCCATTATTAAGTTGGATTTCTATTGAGAGGTCCATGGATGGTCAGCATTTCATCCAGGTTGTCCACGAAGTGTACTCAGTGACTTCGATGTTTCTGTGTTTGGCGATGTTGAATGATGGACGGTTTTTGATGCGTGGTGGGTAATGAAGAGCTTAAAGACCGACCTTACAAGACGATGGCCTTGTCCAGTACTTTGCTCCTCGCATGGCCTTCATAGTTCTGAAGTATTTAGCACCATGTCTGCGGCAGATAACATAGTCAGTTAAGTGCTCAGACCTCGGATGTGTCCAAGTTGATTTGTTCTTATCATTTTACCTAAACAGGATCTTGGTAAATTTCAAGTTATTTTGCGATGAAGGCTGGACTCCCGGGTATTGTTGAAGTTTCTCTGTGCATAAGTTTTCGGACGCATCATACTCCTAAAACCATCTTTTTTGCTTTTTTTTATGTTTCGACCACAGGAAAGATAAAACTGTCAGCCATGGTACGCTTTTCGAGTCTTCCACTTCATATGAGGTTGAGCAGTGCTTTTCTAGACAGAGTCACCCAGTCACCTGGGAAAACGCCGAAAACCTCTGTTGTTGCGGAGAGAGAGCGGCTCTTATCTCCAGGTCGCCTTCGTGCAACTTCCAGTGGGTACATCCACCTGTTGCTTCACCTTTCTCCTTTCCCACTATGCTTTGATTATAGCGGTATACAGAAGAAGTGTTGAGACGTTGCACAAATACACCTGCATGGGAGTTTATTTCTAGTGCTGATGCAGAAAAGCATTAAACGTACAAAAAGAAGACACACACACCGGCCACTTAATTAAGTACACAGGTGTCTTTTTTATAATATAACTTCTTTATCACCCCCCAAGAAAATCTTTAATTACATAATTTCAATTCCCGATGACAATGTTCGGTTAATCCTACGGTGAAAATCTTTTAAGTTTTGTCATCTTTAACGAGCAGGTGTTTATACAGATATTATGGCGATCTAAATGTTTTTTAAATAGAAAACAGTAGCGCCTTCGTATCGCAATCAAATTTTGCTTCTTCGTATCGCAATCATCTAGGATCCTTCAGAAACTAGGACAAGGAGAACCGAGTATAAAATGTCAGTAAAATAAAATATTTCTGATAGTGTTTTGCGATAAAGAGGAACAGAAAGTCCAAAGAGACAATACGGTTAGATCAAAAACAAAGAAACCTGTTTTCTATTATGTCTTATTCGAATTATCCTAGTGAAATCTAGCAGGAATAACTCATCACTTTCTGTAAACACACACACACACACACACACACACACACACACACACACACACACACACACACACACACACATATATATATATATATATATATATATATATATATATGTATATATAAATAAAAAGGAAAGAACAGTAAGATATAAAATCCGGTGTTCTTATAGATATTTTTATTTTTACACAATAGTGCTCAATGTAAATTTAAATTTACAGAGCATTAATATTATAAATTAATAGATTTAAAATATGGTTTTACCGCTACACAGTGATAACCATGTTTCATCAAGCGAATTTTGGAGTCTATATATATATATATATATATATATATGTGTTAATTCTCTCTCTCTCTCTCTCTCTCTCTCTCTCTCTCTCTATATATATATATATATATATATATATATATATATATGTGTTAATATTATATATTCTATATTCTATATTCTATATATATATATGTGTTTAGTCTATATATATATATATATATGTGTGTTAATTTTTCACTCGCTGTTTTTTTTTCTTTGTACCAGAGATTTAAGGTACTGGACGATTTCTTTCACCCTCTTCGGAGGTTTCTGGTTCTTTTTTTTTTTTCCAAATTTTTTCCTCGGATGCCAATTTATTTGAAAATTGTGCTATCCAGGCTTTTTCACCCACCGAGTGTATTTGGGTAGCAATCTATCTTTTATACATGTTTCATTAAAGACGATTGACAAGTTTCTGCGATTAAGCATTTTATTTAATCGCATAAGTTCTTTCTTTTCTGGACATGACGTGCGTAAAATCTGTCCGAATGTTCTATATATATGACCGATTTCGGCTATTCTATTAGGGATTATCAAGGATTATTTATTTTTTTAAAATTTTTAACTGAATGTTTAGATTTTTATATATCTTTCTAGAGTGATAGGAATGTTTTTATTTATTCTCCAAACACGGTCAGCACGCTGTGGCAGTGTTCATAGTTGATGTTGCTGAGTGTTGGCTATTTATTTTTTAAAAATTATTTATAGAGTTTTTACATGTGAATGAGGCTATTATACTTGGATTTTTTACAACTATGTTGTGGATACGTGAACCAAAATTAATAAAAAGCTTAATCGCTCTACCTTGTTACTCTTCTTTATTGAGTAAGTATAATTGTATATCTGAATACGGTTATTTGTAGATATTTTATAATGTTTTTGTTAACTTTTTTAATTAATATTTATTATTGATGACTTAATTATTAGTTGTTGATCATTATTATTGTTATAACATTTACTTGTGTTTTTGTATTCTGTAATGACAAAAATGTAGGCTTTAAGAAAGCTTTATTCAGCTGAGAATACAAGGTTCGCGTATAATGTCCTTTTATAGTCCCAGTAAACAGAAATACCTCTCTGAAAAAGGAGAGTAACAAAATAAGAGGAGACCACTCTGTATTATTCATAACATATGCATTCACAGTTTGTTAATTTGTTCATTATTTACCTAATGTGTTTATTTATTGATTTGCATTTTCTTGGGGGGGGGGGGGCTGTTATCTTATTTGTTTAGCTTAAAATATTGTGTAAAGTATGTTACATTATATGTGTTGTATGTAGTTCATACGAGTTTTGTAATCTTTAACTAGCAGGTGTTTAAGAATGCATTATGGGGTTCTAATTGTTTTGCAAAAAGAAAACATTGGCGCTTTTTTATATTTTGCGTCTTCGTATCGCAAGCAAATTCCTGTTTATTTTACCATTTGAAACGGAAGTTCATTCTAAGGGTATCAATTAATCTTAACACGATTAAACTATACCTGGGATATTTCAGGAACTAAACATACACACACACGCACGCACGCACGCACGCACGCACGCACACACACACACACAAACATACATACATACAAAAAAAAAAGAAACACTTTGGATCACATAGCCCAGAGTAGACAGACAAAACCAAAAAGTACATTCGAAGCGTATCAATTAATCTAAAACGACTAAATTACATCGGGAATATTTCGGCAACTACGACAAGGAGAACCGAGTAAAAACATGTCAGTAAAATAAACAAAGAAAAATTAAATTTGAACACAAAGCCAAAATTTATAACAGAAAACTCATTTCATTACATCTAGACCAGAAACAATTTTTTTTTCAGTCTTTCTTTCTCCGACGATTCTAGTAAAATCTAGCAAGAATACTTCATCACTTTCTGCAAACCCATATATATGTAAACACTCACTTGCCACTTAATTAAGTAAACGAAAATTAATGCTTTTCCGCGCCAATTTCTCATCAGACAATGACAATATGATGGAAGTCGATATTTAAACATTGACTTAGGGACTGCTGAATTTCATTTCAAACAATATACAGGTTAGATTACTAGTGCCTTCAATAGTTGCATGGTAGTTAGTCCTAAATGGTAAAACACACACACACACACACACACACACACACACACACACACACACACATATACATATACATATATATATATATATATATATATATATATATATATATATATATATATATATATATATATGTCCAGCTAAAATGATTACCAATCTACGGGTCATTAAACATTTATGAAAAATAATAAAAATGTTTTGCTTCTTCGCTAAGATTAAATTTAACGTAGGTCATATACGATTAGTTGATCTGAGTCCACAGAACTTATAACCCCACTTTTCTTTCTTTTTTTTTTTCGTAAAAAGAGGTTGTATCTTACTTTTTAATCTAAATAAATCTTTCCCTCGCCAGTAATTTACAATCACCTGATGAGATGCATTGATAAGCATCGAAACACGACTGCGATTGTGTAGCGATTTTGACATGTTTTCGATGTAATATCCTAATCTATCTATCTATCTATCTTGACCGGGCGATAGGAAAGTCTATCTACTCATATTACAAAAAAAAAAAAAAAAAAACAGTCCATGGGCTTGACTTCGAGTTATTTCAAAGAATGAACATTCAGATAACTTATTTGGAGAATCGATCTGAGGCCCACAGAACTTTTTGACCATGCTATGTTTAACTGACATTCTAGTATATCAGTGGGGAGAGGAGGTAATAAGTAGTAGGGGTCTGTCTCTAGAATCTTACGGGAGACGCTTCAATTGATTTTTCCCCAATATTTAAATTTGACACTTTATGGAAAAATCAGACTGACTTGATTTCAATGGTACTTTGTTACAATTACGGTGACTTTGAAGTGAATTTTTCTGATTTCCTCAGCCGAAAGCATACGATTATCTCTCACTTGGGACGGGTGGTGATCGTACGGACGAGACGGAAGGGTCGATTTTCTTAATCTACATACTTTTCTTTCGGCTTCTGTCAAAGGAATTGGAGTTCTTCCCAGATACCAAGAACAACCAATCAATAGACGAATGGCAGTTGAAATAATATATATATATATGGACACACAACTGAATGAAGTAAATTAAAACAAAAGTTTATTAAGTTTCAACTTATAAGTCCTAATATCTACTTTGTTGGGAAGACGTTAAGGCATAAATTCTCATTCAGTTTACCAATCAGGGATTGACTATTTTCAAAATGAAATATTGAGAATTAACATTAAATGAAGGTACAAACACTTTATGCAGACGTGCCCACATGTGCAAAAGCATATATATATATATATATATATATATATATATATATATATATATATATATTGTGTGTGTGCGTGTATTTAGGCAGCATTTTTTCATTGATGCATGTTTCATTAAATAATATAGACAATTTTTGTCGATTTATTTTATTCAAATTCTTTTCATATCGTCTGATAAGCTTAATAACATTATCATTAAAAGACGAAAGAAAATCACAATATTGATATATATTTTTCTATCCTATCTAAGCTTTCGGCTTACATAAGCCATGATTAAAGATGACAATTACATTACAATATATTAACCAATACACGGACAAAACAATAATGATAGTCTGTTTATATTTACATGGAAGATTTCCAAGCAACGACAAACGCGTGCATACGAGATGCTGGAATCGAAAATCGCACCGCAGCTCATGACGTCACACATGACCACTCGAGAGTGAAAACGAGAAGTATTAAGTATGGGAAGCTGTTGGTATAAACCAATGGCCTCTGTTATAAATTATAGGCATTTAAGAATATTTGTGGAGATTTCATAGTTTATTTTGTTCAAAGCTAGGTTTCAACTGTTTTATATATATAGCTTGAAGAATTTTAAGTTTTTGCTTATTGTTTTCATGTTTAAGTATAGTTGTTTTGTCAACGAGGATTTTCCGGAATTGTGTATGCGGCCAGGCATGCTGTTTTAAATGCCTAAAAATATTAGAATTATCATTCAAATGTAGTGTCAAGCATCGTGAAAGCGAGTTTGTGGTGTGACCCACATAAATATTATTTAATCCGTTGGCGATACAATCTCCCAAAGCTAAAGAATTAAATTTACTATTTTCAGTAAGCAAAATACTCTAGTGTATTCCAAACAGAAATTATATTGATTGGAATCGATGTTTTTCTAAAATAGATTATTATCTTTTATCGCAATGTAAGTTTTTATGAATTTTTAAAAACAAACAGTACTTTTTTAACAGTACAAACAGTACTTTTTTAACAGTACAAACAGTACTTTTTAAAACAAACAGTTGCGTACTTTTCTTCATTCGTCAATCACGTAAAGAGTTCTGATAAAGGTGTTGATAGTTTTATTGTAGTTCTACGGAGATTTTATCTGTTAAAACATAATTTAAGAAAATGACGGGTGAGCTCCTTTTTATATAATTTTTAAGTACTCAGTAATCCTAAAAATGTTGGAAAATATTTTCTGTAATCTAATTTTAGGAATGTTGAATTTCATTTACTATAGCCATCGCTCTTACTTTCTGATAAATTCGTGTGTGGTCGACCATACTTTCAAAAATGGTCACGTCACATAATAAATTATATATATATATATATATATATATATATATAAAAATAAAAAATTATTTAAAATTTTTTAGTGCAAAATGATTTGTATTAAGCTTTCCAGTGTTTGATTAGTTTTCCCTTAATAACACTATCATTTAACCGGATGAAAGTAATGCAGAATTTTAAAATATTTATATATTATAAATTATTATAATTAAAATTATAAAAAATGAAAACAATTCTTTTTTTTTCTTAAGACAATCAGTCAGTTATGTGCTATGCGTGATACATGATTAGGCGATCATGTATCTTTCAATACATGACTGACCAGGCAGATTTTTTCCCGCAGTAGGTTGCCATTTCTTTCTGCGGTAGATCAGTTGCCATCCAAGGCTATAGAACCAGGTCTGTCTTGTTATTTACCCATAGCTGGGGGGGGGAGGAGAAGAGGGTATTATAACGTAAGTAAATATAATGAATACGACTGGAATTCGAACTCAGCTCTCCGATTCCTCAATCCGAGCCGTTATCTATTACTCCGCCGTGCCTTCTTATTTATAAAAGCAATTAAAAGCTTTTCTTATTAAATAGTGTCATAGTTTTATTGCATTTTTTTATTTTACGATTCGGAGCAGATTTTCGGGAAATGAGCAGTTGTTTGAAAAATAATTAATGATTTATATTCTTCAAGGATTCCTCCTTTTAACTAATAAAACAATTTAATTTCTCGAAAATTAATGAAATGAAGTATTTAGAGGGGATAACATATGGAAAAATATTTTTACCAAGATTTTCTACAAAAAAAGAGAAATTGAAAAATAAACTCAATCATTTGTCAATAATGTCTGAAAGTTTCGTTAAAATCCGACAATTATTTTTTTTAATTTTTTGCAAAAATTTCCAAATCAATGTGTTTTTCATCTGAAAAAAGGCGTTAAAAAATAATCGTAAATATTACGTCGACCGCTAACGCAAAAAATAAAAGGAAAAAAAAAGAAGATTTTTAACCAAAATTTCGAACGTGGTAGAAAGGATTAAAACATTAAATGAAAAATACTTTGGTCTTTCCTCTTAATAATAACATAAACATTTTGAAGATAAAACTTTGTTTTTATTAAGTTTCGGGCATTTTTATCATCATACCATACTCTTTTTTCAGCGAAAAGTGGAGGTGCATAATAAAAATCAAATAGAATAAAAATACATAAAAATAAGTTATACAAAAACACATAAGAACCATTGTAAAATACCCGAAAAATAATAAGTATTTCTTCTTCTTCTTCTTCTTCTTCTTCTTCTTCTTCTTCTTCTTCTTCTTCTTCTTCTTCTTCTTCTTCTTGTGCCGTGTTCCCTCAGAATGTAGTCTATCATGACTCTCCACAATTTCCTGTACTTTGTAGTTCTTAATAAATAGCTCTTAATAATAGATTCTTCTTCTTCTTCTTCTTCTTCTTCTTCTTCTTCTTCTTCTTCTTCTTCTTCTTCTTCTTCTTCTTGTGTCGTGTCCCCTCAGAATGTAGTCTATCATGACTCTCCACAATTTCCTGTACTCTGTAGCTCTTAATAAATAGCTCTTAATAATAGCTTCTTCTTCTTCTTCTTCTTCTTCTTCTTCTTCTTCTTCTTCTTCTTCTTGTGTCGTGTCCCCTCAGAATGTAGTCTATCATGACTCTCCACAATTTCCTGTACTCTGTAGCTCTTAATAAATAGCTCTTAATAAATAGCTTCTTCTTCTTCTTCTTCTTCTTCTTCTTCTTCTTCTTCTTCTTCTTCTTCTTCTTCTTCTTCTTGTGCCGTGTTCACTCAGAATGTAGTCTATCATGACTCTCCACAATTTCCTGTACTTTGTAGCTCTTAATAAATTTTATCTTTTTGTTGTCTCTCCTAAACCCTTTTCCACCACCCATTTACTCAAGCTCACTAGGTAGGTTATGCATTGTGTTCCTCTGTCTCTCTTGCCTTCAATCTGTCGTGTAAGTATCAAATTTTCCAAGCCCTCTTTCTTCATTATGTGTCCTAGAAATTTCAGCTATCTCTTCCTGGTGTTAGGTATAAGTTTCCTTCTTGTTTCTATTTTCTCTAGAACTTTGTCGTTGCTCACATGTTCAGCCCATGGTATCCTCAGCATCCTTCTGTAGAGTCACATTTCTGTTGCTTCTAGTCTCTTCTTTATCTTTGAGGATATTGCATTCACTACCATATAGGAGGACCGATATCACATAACATTTCAGTACACTTTTCTTAGTTTCTAACGAAGTTTTCTTGCTTCTTAGTACTCTGCTGAACTTTCAAAACGTATCCATGGCTATCCCTGTGAGCTGTTGGATTTCAGTGTCGCCCGTTTCCATCCTCTGTTAAAACATTTCCCAGAAATTTAAATTTGTTTACTTGTTTGATTGTTTTTCTTAATGTGTCTTATTTGTTTTGTAAATAATTCTTCTAATTTTGTCTTTTCTATCGGCGTATGGAGACATTTAAATGTAACTCGATTATTCTAAAATACAGTCATAAATCATTTACTATATTTAAAAATAAATCTTGAAGCCTTGTTTAACGAAGCAGAAAATTTGATAACTCAAGCGAATGCTATTAAGTTCGCCAACATCGAAAGATGTTAAAGAAAAGCACAAATTCCACAAGACGGACATAACGAGAATGTCTTCTGAGAATAATAAAAATATAACAGCAAAATTAAAAAGCAGTGTTTTTTTTTCTTGTTGCAGTTTGGTTGTAGAATCAACAGGGCATCAATTTCAATACAAAGAAAGAAAATAGAAAAAAAAGAACAGTACCAAAGTCATTCCTGTCTGAATATTTAGTTGAAGTGTTGTCAATTTATATTTTTTAATTCTAATTTCTTTGTCTTATTTATTTCATCACATCGCTGTACTCTCTGAGTGTTTGTATTTTGAAAATGGTGAACTTTGTTTGGAAGAGACATACCTTGCATCCAGCGCCTGTTCTTGTGATCTCCTAGAGTTATCTTTTCCTGATGTACTCACAGAAGCTGTGACCGTCGAGCGAACTTGGAGAATTGCACAAGCACTCGTTATGTTACTGCAACTCCAAATTCCTCGTTTGTTCTTGTTTGGATTGGTGGTTCCACAGCTGTAGATGAGGACACAAAAGTCACCCTAGCACAACGTACACTCATCCAAAGGTAATTTTACTATAAGAAATACATAAGAATGATGATGGGCAAATATATATAGTCCCATGATGAATCCGATGGATAGAACTGTTATTTTCTGGTAGCAATCCTTCTACACACAGGCAAAACACCAAGCCGAAATAACTGTCAATAAATAGCAGATTTAAAAAAAAAATCTTTCTGTCTACATTACACATATTTCGTCTTAGTGCTTTGCCCGCACATGGAAAAATTGCGACCGAAGATGACAATTTGAAATTATCGAAAGTACTTGGCTCAAATATAAGGATCGTATTATTCAAGGAATTTTTTTTTTTTAATTACACATTTATTGGATAACACTGAAATACATCCAAATATGTAGGAAAATGTTTCATTTAGAGATCTAAATGCCTGGCATATTTTAGAAGCAGACAATTTGCAAGATAATATCACAAGTACGGAACATTCAGTGAGCATCGAACTCACTGAATTATTAACCCACCTGAAGTACATTATAGATAAAACATTAAACGAAATTTAAAAAAAAAATACAATTAGTTCCTCCACTATCTAGTTGAGGAAATAATTGTATTTTTTTTATAACACTGGTCAACACGATTTTTGGTGCCAAGAAAAAAAACCCACATTTTTTTAGCTAATTTGATGGCGCTGATTCCGAAAATTATCTTAGTCTTTCATGATTAGTTACCATTTTTGTTGTACTGCAATTTTCTCATTTTTTGAAAAAAGATCAATTTACGATCTTGGTTGATCGCAAAATTTAGTTAATAAAGGTTGTAGAAACTCGTCAACTTTCATTTAGTCCGAACAATTAATGGCAGCACTTGAAATAAACTATTTTTATAAGAAAAAAGTGTTTTTGAGTCAAACATTTTCAAATAGAAGTACCGAATTTTACAATTTACAGCCAAAATTCAAATTAACTGATAAACTTTATCAGTAATACACTTTAGTAAACCTAATAATTAAGGTGGCATAAAAAAAATGAAAGCCTAAATTCTTCTGTTTGATATTCATAAATTTATCCCATTACTCTTATCCCTTCACTACGGAAGGAAACCAACACATTGAAAGCTTTTTGTTTTCACAGCTGGAAAGAAACTCCAACTAAAGACATCCCAAATAAATGCACCAATTCCATTGGACATGATACTGCTGATATTCCAAAAGATACTTTAATAACATTGAACATGACAGACATTCAAAAAAGAGAAATTTTTTTACCATAGTTCATATTGTTCACAAAGGTTTTATTTCTGCTGTTAGTTTATTAAATGATTTTATGAAAATATTTGTTGGTCTTGGTATATTCAATCGTGTTATTTTTAAAGACTTAGGGTCTGATTGTTATTACAAAAATAGTATTTCTCAATAAACCGACAATATTTGTTGGTTTAAATATGAATTGAGAGTTTTCTACGATTTTATTTCGAGAAATATTGCCATCGGTTAATATTATGCATACAGAAAACAAATACAAAAAAATGCTTTTTTTCACCTCAAAATGAGTCATTTCTGTTCACAAAAACGTTAGCTAACTACGAAAAAGAAAGGTCATTTTCAGATTCAGCTAAAAATTAGATGTTTGGTGTCTCGACACCATTTCAGTTTTTTTGTTGTTGTTGACCAGTGTATATATATACATATATATATATATATATATATATATATATATATATATATATATATATATATATATATATATATATATATATATATATATATATATATATATGAATAGGAACATCACCAGATGCGAAAAACGAATTAAAGATTCTAAAATCAATCAAGTAAGAAAATTTAAATATTGGTTGAGTGTTTTAACGGAGGACGAAATTGGAATGGCGAAAGATACGTTCCAAAAGCTTTGCGGGGTACTAACACAACAGGACATTTTTGATTAGAAAAACGAAACGAAAAAATGCTAAACTGTTACGTAATCTCGGTGCTCCTATATGGCAATGAATTTTGGACACTCTCCTCATAGATAAAGAAGAGATTTGGCAACAGAAGTGTGGCTCTACAGAAGGATGCTGAGAATATCATGGACTTTACATGAACGACGATGTTTAAAGGAAAACGGGAAAAAATTCGCTTATACATAGAATCAGAAAGAGAGAGTTGTTCTAGAAAACTGAATGAGGAAAGAGGGCTTGGAGAATTTGACTCTCACAGGACATACTGAAGGCAAGAGAAACAAAGGGAAACAAATAGTAACATAGCTAACAAGCGTGAAAATAGATGGCAGGGCAGAGACTGGGAGATATGGTGAAAAGACAAACCATACTAAGAGCTACAAATGTTAGGAAGTTGTGAAGAGTCATGATTCCCCCACGTTCTGAAGAAGAAGAAGATTCTGTTATCTAGTTCTACACGTCGGCAGAAGATTCCAAAGCTATATGTAGTGGACTTTTTTGATGATGTAAAAAATCATTAATATTCAAGCAGCATTTTGTGTATGTGGACGAAGTTCCGCTCCAGTTTTGAGAAGCAACGCAAAAAAATAATTCCTTTATTTTTCAGTTTTAAAATGTCTTTTTCTTATTCACACTTACATCCCAAGGGTAGAAATTTGGTGTTTTCGTCCTTCTAACATACCAGCAACCATTTTGGTTTTGCTTTAACAACATTCTTGCATTCTACCTTCTTTTCTTTTCTTTCTTTTCAATCTGTGTTACTATCTTATTTTCTTTTTTCTCAATTTTTCTCAATTCTTTCTTTTTTCTTTTTAATCTGTGTTACTACCTTACTTTCTTTCTTTCTTTTTTCTTTCTTTCTTTCTTTCTTTCTTTCTTTCTTTCTTTCTTTCTTTACCCCTCTTTTCTTTTGACATCTGCACTCGCTCAGTTAAGCTCTCTATTTTTTTCGTTTTTTTTTACTTTCTAATTTCTCTAATTCTTTTGTTTTCTTTCTTTCTTGTTTCTGACATTATAAAACTATTCTCTTTTCTTTCAATTTATCGCTCTTTCTTTTTCTTCTTCTTTTTTTTTTACATCTGCACTGAGTTATTAAAGTTCATTCTTTTAGGTTTTCTTTTTCTTTACGTACCCCCCGTCTCTAATTCCTTTGTTTTTCTTTATTTATTTTGAAATAATAAAACTATTCTATTTTCTTTCAATTTGTCTCCCATTCTTTTTTTTTTGACGTCGGCACTGGGCTATTAAAAGTTCATTCTTTTTGGTTTTCTTCTCTTTTCCTTGTATTTTCCCTCCCCCGTCTCTAATTCTTTGTTTCTTTCTTTCTTTCTTTCTTACATTATAACACTAGTCTCTTTTCTTTACATTTTCCCTCGCCTGTCTCTAATTTCTTTCTTTCTTTCTTTCTTTCTTTCTTTCTTTCATCTGACATACTAAAACTACTCTCTTTTCGTTACATTTTTCCTCGCCTCTCTCTACTTGTTTTGGCTGTTTGTTCGTTTCTTTCTTTCTTCTTGCGTAGGTGGCTAATAAAGACAAAAATATTTTAGCCGAAGTGGTTGTGTAAATATAAGCTATTGGCCCCGACATGACCACCACACATACTTCCTATCGATTGTTTGGATCAGAAAAAGATAGATGAGGACACATCGAGAAGGGAGGGGATGCTTGTAGGAGTGTTCTTACAGTGTGTGTGTTTTTGTGTTTGATAATTATATAAGACATGAATATAACAACTAAAATGCAGGACAAATGAAACGATCCATCATGAGAGACAAGCATAAAAATAGATAAGACGAGAAACAGTCGATGAATTCTGATGATCTGTGAAAAAAGTATAGAGAGATAGTCATTTTAGTTGGACGTTTTTAGATTTGCCAAATTTTTTCTTTCGAATCATTTTGAATCATTTCACGCAAGACAATGAAACCACCAAAAAGCAAGGTCGTTGCCGAGTGTGAGTGAACAATACAAGAAAAGGAACTACGAAGACAGAAGATAAAGACTGGTATTGTATTTCAATTTTTAATGATCAAATTTGACCGGAAAGCAAAAAGACGGAAAAGAGTTCCCAAGCGATAAGTGTTGTGGAGTTATTTCTTTAGTGGAAACTGTATTCGGACTAAGTGCGTCCTAAATAGGTTAAACGTACAGAAACGTTAGGAACTTGTAATAAAATGTTACGCAGAGTAATCGAGTTGTGGTCGCTGACTATTTCTTTCTCCATTCGACTACTACTGACTCCTACTTATAATAGATGGGAGAGTCTATTATCTAGACAAGGTGTCTTTCACTATAACAATAAGTGACGAAGAAGAAGCGAATTTCAACTAGAATGATGAGACGTTGATGCAAATCTAGTACTTGGCTTAAATTCGTAAAATCGAGGTACCAAAGTGTAAAGTTTATCAGAAGAATTACGATAAAAATATTTATAGAAAATGCTACATTACGTCGGTGGGAGAGTGACTGAAACAGGGCTGCCAGATTAGGACCAATAACATTGCAGATACTTCTTTGAATTTTATCAAGAATCTCTAAAAACATAGCACGTGCACCGAACCTGTAATGTAGTGTTACTGGCTCATGGGAAGTAGTATGCACTCAACTGCCTCATGGGTAATTGTCGTAGATATGTATAGTCTTTGTGACTTCATATGCAAATGTGTCACCTCATGTCCCTGTACCAAAGAGGTTTTATCCCCTTATTTCCCCTGGTACTTCTGGGAGCTTTTTTCTTTTTACTATCTTCCTTCCCCTCCCAAAGAGAATGT
>OZ038512.1:51906757-51966757 GCA_964036315.1 Acanthosepion esculentum | reverse complement strand
TTCTTTTTTCTTTCTTTCTTTCTTTCTTTCTTTCTTTCTTTCTTTCTTTCTTTCTTCTGACATAATAAAACTATTCTCTTTTCTTTACATTTTCCCTCGCCTGTCTCTAATTTCTATCTTTCTTTCTTTCTTTTTTTCTTTCTACTGACATAATAAAACTATTCTCTTTTCTTTACACTTTCCTTTTCCTGTCTTTAATTCTTTGTTTTGTTTGTTTCTTTTTTCTTTCTTTCTTTCTTTCTTTCTTTCTTTCTTTCTTCTGACATAATAAAACTATTCTCTTTTCTTTACATTTTCCCTCGCCTGTCTCTAATTTCTATCTTTCTTTCTTTCTTTTTTTCTTTCTTCTGACATAATAAAACTATTCTCTTTTCTTTACACTTTCCTTTTCCTGTCTTTAATTCTTTGTTTTGTTTGTTTCTTTTTTCTTTCTTTCTTTCTTTCTTTCTTTCTTTCTTTCTTTCTTTCTTTCTTTCTTCTGACATAATAAAACTATTCTCTTTTCTTTACATTTTCCCTCGCCTGTCTCTAATTTCTATCTTTCTTTCTTTTTTTCTTTCTTCTGACATAATAAAACTATTCTCTTTTCTTTACACTTTCCTTTTCCTGTCTTTAATTCTTTGTTTTGTTTGTTTCTTTTTTCTTTCTTTCTTTCTTTCTTTCTTTCTTTCTTTCTTTCTTTCTTTCTTTCTTCTGACATAATAAAACTATTCTCTTTTCTTTACATTTTCCCTCGCCTGTCTCTAATTTCTATCTTTCTTTCTTTCTTTTTTTATTTCTTCTGACATAATAAAACTATTCTCTTTTCTTTACACTTTCCTTTTCCTGTCTTTAATTCTTTGTTTTGTTTGTTTCTTTTTTCTTTCTTTCCTTCTTTCTTTCTTTCTTTCTTTCTTTCTTTCTTCTGACATAATAAAACTATTCTCTTTTCTTTACATTTTCCCTCGCCTGTCTCTAATTTCTATCTTTCTTTCTTTCTTTTTTTCTTTCTTCTGACATAATAAAACTATTCTCTTTTCTTTACACTTTCCTTTTCCTGTCTTTAATTCTTTGTTTTGTTTGTTTCTTTTTTCTTTCTTTCTTTCTTTCTTTCTTTCTTTCTTTCTTTCTTTCTTTCTTCTGACATAATAAAACTATTCTCTTTTCTTTACATTTTCCCTCGCCTGTCTCTAATTTCTATCTTTCTTTCTTTCTTTTTTTCTTTCTTCTGACATAATAAAACTATTCTCTTTTCTTTACACTTTCCTTTTCCTGTCTTTAATTCTTTGTTTTGTTTGTTTCTTTTTTCTTTCTTTCTTTCTTTCTTTCTTTCTTTCTTTCTTTCTTCTGACATAATAAAACTATTCTCTTTTCTTTACATTTTCCCTCGCCTGTCTCTAATTTCTATCTTTCTTTCTTTCTTTTTTTCTTTCTTCTGACATAATAAAACTATTCTCTTTTCTTTACACTTTCCTTTTCCTGTCTTTAATTCTTTGTTTTGTTTGTTTCTTTTTTCTTTCTTTCTTTCTTTCTTTCTTTCTTTCTTTCTTTCTTTCTTTCTTTCTTCTGACATAATAAAACTATTCTCTTTTCTTTACATTTTCCCTCGCCTGTCTCTAATTTCTATCTTTCTTTCTTTCTTTTTTTCTTTCTTCTGACATAATAAAACTATTCTCTTTTCTTTAGACTTTCCTTTTCCTGTCTTTAATTCTTTGTTTTGTTTGTTTCTTTTTTCTTTCTTTCTTTCTTTCTTTCTTTCTTTCTTTCTTCTGACATAATAAAACTATTCTCTTTTCTTTACATTTTCCCTCGCCTGTCTCTAATTTCTATCTTTCTTTCTTTCTTTTTTTCTTTCTTCTGACATAATAAAACTATTCTCTTTTCTTTACACTTTCCTTTTCCTGTCTTTAATTCTTTGTTTTGTTTGTTTCTTTTTTCTTTCTTTCTTTCTTTCTTTCTTTCTTTCTTTCTTTCTTTCTTTCTTTCTTTCTTTCTTTCTTCTGACATAATAAAACTATTCTCTTTTCTTTACATTTTCCCTCGCCTGTCTCTAATTTCTATCTTTCTTTCTTTCTTTTTTTCTTTCTTCTGACATAATAAAACTATTCTCTTTTCTTTACACTTTCCTTTTCCTGTCTTTAATTCTTTGTTTTGTTTGTTTCTTTTTTCTTTCTTTCTTTCTTTCTTTCTTTCTTTCTTTCTTTCTTTCTTTCTTTCTTTCTTCTGACATAATAAAACTATTCTCTTTTCTTTACATTTTCCCTCGCCTGTCTCTAATTTCTATCTTTCTTTCTTTCTTTTTTTCTTTCTTCTGACATAATAAAACTATTCTCTTTTCTTTACACTTTCCTTTTCCTGTCTTTAATTCTTTGTTTTGTTTGTTTCTTTTTTCTTTCTTTCTTTCTTTCTTTCTTTCTTTCTTTCTTTCTTCTGACATAATAAAACTATTCTCTTTTCTTTACATTTTCCCTCGCCTGTCTCTAATTTCTATCTTTCTTTCTTTCTTTTTTTCTTTCTTCTGACATAATAAAACTATTCTCTTTTCTTTAGACTTTCCTTTTCCTGTCTTTAATTCTTTGTTTTGTTTGTTTCTTTTTTCTTTCTTTCTTTCTTTCTTTCTTTCTTTCTTTCTTTCTTTCTTCTGACATAATAAAACTATTCTCTTTTCTTTACATTTTCCCTCGCCTGTCTCTAATTTCTATCTTTCTTTCTTTCTTTTTTTATTTCTTCTGACAATAAAACTATTCTCTTTTCTTTACACTTTCCTTTTCCTGTCTTTAATTCTTTGTTTTGTTTGTTTCTTTTTTCTTTCTTTCTTTCTTTCTTTCTTTCTTTCTTTCTTTCTTTCTTTCTTTCTTCTGACATAATAAAACTATTCTCTTTTCTTTACATTTTCCCTCGCCTGTCTCTAATTTCTATCTTTCTTTCTTTCTTTTTTTCTTTCTTCTGACATAATAAAACTATTCTCTTTTCTTTACACTTTCCTTTTCCTGTCTTTAATTCTTTGTTTTGTTTGTTTCTTTTTTCTTTCTTTCTTTCTTTCTTTCTTTCTTTCTTTCTTTCTTCTGACATAATAAAACTATTCTCTTTTCTTTACATTTTCCCTCGCCTGTCTCTAATTTCTATCTTTCTTTCTTTCTTTTTTTCTTTCTTCTGACATAATAAAACTATTCTCTTTTCTTTGCACTTTCCTTTTCCTGTCTTTAATTCTTTGTTTTGTTTGTTTCTTTTTTCTTTCTTTCTTTCTTTCTTTCTTTCTTTCTTTCTTTCTTTCTTTCTTTCTTTCTTCTGACATAATAAAACTATTCTCTTTTCTTTACATTTTCCCTCGCCTGTCTCTAATTTCTATCTTTCTTTCTTTCTTTTTTTCTTTCTTCTGACATAATAAAACTATTCTCTTTTCTTTACACTTTCCTTTTCCTGTCTTTAATTCTTTGTTTTGTTTGTTTCTTTTTTCTTTCTTTCTTTCTTTCTTTCTTTCTTTCTTTCTTTCTTTCTTTCTTTCTTTCTTCTGACATAATAAAACTATTCTCTTTTCTTTACATTTTCCCTCGCCTGTCTCTAATTTCTATCTTTCTTTCTTTCTTTTTTTCTTTCTTCTGACATAATAAAACTATTCTCTTTTCTTTAGACTTTCCTTTTCCTGTCTTTAATTCTTTGTTTTGTTTGTTTCTTTTTTCTTTCTTTCTTTCTTTCTTTCTTTCTTCTGACATAATAAAACTATTCTCTTTTCTTTACATTTTCCCTCGCCTGTCTCTAATTTCTATCTTTCTTTCTTTCTTTTTTTCTTTCTTCTGACATAATAAAACTATTCTCTTTTCTTTACACTTTCCTTTTCCTGTCTTTAATTCTTTGTTTTGTTTGTTTCTTTTTTCTTTCTTTCTTTCTTTCTTTCTTTCTTTCTTTCTTTCTTTCTTTCTTTCTTTCTTTCTTTCTTCTGACATAATAAAACTATTCTCTTTTCTTTACATTTTCCCTCGCCTGTCTCTAATTTCTATCTTTCTTTCTTTCTTTTTTTCTTTCTTCTGACATAATAAAACTATTCTCTTTTCTTTACACTTTCCTTTTCCTGTCTTTAATTCTTTGTTTTGTTTGTTTCTTTTTTCTTTCTTTCTTTCTTTCTTTCTTTCTTTCTTTCTTTCTTTCTTTCTTTCTTTCTTCTGACATAATAAAACTATTCTCTTTTCTTTACATTTTCCCTCGCCTGTCTCTAATTTCTATCTTTCTTTCTTTCTTTTTTTCTTTCTTCTGACATAATAAAACTATTCTCTTTTCTTTACACTTTCCTTTTCCTGTCTTTAATTCTTTGTTTTGTTTGTTTCTTTTTTCTTTCTTTCTTTCTTTCTTTCTTTCTTTCTTTCTTTCTTCTGACATAATAAAACTATTCTCTTTTCTTTACATTTTCCCTCGCCTGTCTCTAATTTCTATCTTTCTTTCTTTCTTTTTTTCTTTCTTCTGACATAATAAAACTATTCTCTTTTCTTTAGACTTTCCTTTTCCTGTCTTTAATTCTTTGTTTTGTTTGTTTCTTTTTTCTTTCTTTCTTTCTTTCTTTCTTTCTTTCTTTCTTCTGACATAATAAAACTATTCTCTTTTCTTTACATTTTCCCTCGCCTGTCTCTAATTTCTATCTTTCTTTCTTTCTTTTTTTATTTCTTCTGACAATAAAACTATTCTCTTTTCTTTACACTTTCCTTTTCCTGTCTTTAATTCTTTGTTTTGTTTGTTTCTTTTTTCTTTCTTTCTTTCTTTCTTTCTTTCTTTCTTTCTTTCTTCTGACATAATAAAACTATTCTCTTTTCTTTACATTTTCCCTCGCCTGTCTCTAATTTCTATCTTTCTTTCTTTCTTTTTTTCTTTCTTCTGACATAATAAAACTATTCTCTTTTCTTTACACTTTCCTTTTCCTGTCTTTAATTCTTTGTTTTGTTTGTTTCTTTTTTCTTTCTTTCTTTCTTTCTTTCTTTCTTTCTTTCTTTCTTTCTTTCTTTCTTCTGACATAATAAAACTATTCTCTTTTCTTTACATTTTCCCTCGCCTGTCTCTAATTTCTATCTTTCTTTCTTTCTTTTTTTCTTTCTTCTGACATAATAAAACTATTCTCTTTTCTTTGCACTTTCCTTTTCCTGTCTTTAATTCTTTGTTTTGTTTGTTTCTTTTTTCTTTCTTTCTTTCTTTCTTTCTTTCTTTCTTTCTTTCTTTCTTTCTTTCTTTCTTTCTTCTGACATAATAAAACTATTCTCTTTTCTTTAAATTTTCCCTCGCCTGTCTCTAATTTCTATCTTTCTTTCTTTCTTTTTTTCTTTCTTCTGACATAATAAAACTATTCTCTTTTCTTTACACTTTCCTTTTCCTGTCTTTAATTCTTTGTTTTGTTTGTTTCTTTTTTCTTTCTTTCTTTCTTTCTTTCTTTCTTTCTTTCTTTCTTTCTTTCTTTCTTTCTTTCTTCTGACATAATAAAACTATTCTCTTTTCTTTACATTTTCCCTCGCCTGTCTCTAATTTCTATCTTTCTTTCTTTCTTTTTTTCTTTCTTCTGACATAATAAAACTATTCTCTTTTCTTTACACTTTCCTTTTCCTGTCTTTAATTCTTTGTTTTGTTTGTTTCTTTTTTCTTTCTTTCTTTCTTTCTTTCTTTCTTTCTTTCTTTCTTTCTTTCTTTCTTCTGACATAATAAAACTATTCTCTTTTCTTTACATTTTCCCTCGCCTGTCTCTAATTTCTATCTTTCTTTCTTTTTTTCTTTCTTCTGACATAATAAAACTATTCTCTTTTCTTTACACTTTCCTTTTCCTGTCTTTAATTCTTTGTTTTGTTTGTTTCTTTTTTCTTTCTTTCTTTCTTTCTTTCTTTCTTTCTTCTGACATAATAAAACTATTCTCTTTTCTTTACATTTTCCCTCGCCTGTCTCTAATTTCTATCTTTCTTTCTTTCTTTTTTTCTTTCTTCTGACATAATAAAACTATTCTCTTTTCTTTACACTTTCCTTTTCCTGTCTTTAATTCTTTGTTTTGTTTGTTTCTTTTTTCTTTCTTTCTTTCTTTCTTTCTTTCTTTCTTTCTTTCTTTCTTTCTTTCTTTCTTTCTTTCTTTCTTTCTTCTGACATAATAAAACTATTCTCTTTTCTTTACATTTTCCCTCGCCTGTCTCTAATTTCTATCTTTCTTTCTTTCTTTTTTTCTTTCTTCTGACATAATAAAACTATTCTCTTTTCTTTACACTTTCCTTTTCCTGTCTTTAATTCTTTGTTTTGTTTGTTTCTTTTTTCTTTCTTTCTTTCTTTCTTTCTTTCTTTTCTTTCTTTCTTTCTTTCTTTCTTTCTTTCTTTCTTTCTTTCTTTCTTCTGACATAATAAAACTAGTCTCTTTTCTTTACATTTTCCCTCGCCTGTCTCTAATTTCTTTCTTTCTTTCTTTCTTTCTTTCTTTCATCTGACATAATAAAACTATTCTCTTTTCTTTACATTTTTCCTCTCCTCTCTCTACTTTATTCGGCTGCTTGTTTCTTTCTTTCTTCCTGCGTAGGTGTCTAATAAAGACAAAAATATTTTAGCCGAAGTGGTTGTGTAAATATAAGCTATTGGCCCCGACATGACCACCACACATACTTCCTATCGATTGTTTGGATCAGAAAAAGATAGATGAGGACACATCGAGAAGGGAGGGGATGCTTGTAGGAGTGTTCTTACAGTGTGTGTGTTTTTGTGTTTGATAATTATATAAGACATAAATATAACAACTAAAATGCAGGACAAATGAAACGATCCATCATGAGAGACAAGCATAAAAATAGATAAGACGAGAAACAGTCGATGAATTCTGATGATCTGTGAAAAAAGTATAGAGAGATAGTCAAAGTGAAGCTACATTATGGAGGTAGGAGAGTGACTGAAACAGGGATGCCAGGTTAGGACCAATAACATTGCAGATTCTTCGAACTTTATCAAGAATCTGAAAAGGCATAGCAGAAGCCCCTAACCATAAGTGACAATAATATTCATAAACATATCTATCTATCTATCTATCTATCTATCTATCTATCTATCTATCTATCTATCTATCTATCTATCTATCTATAAGAAAGAGAGAGATATTTTTAATACGTAGCTATTTTAGAATTCTCAAACTCTTTTAAAATAATTTCACTCCAAGCAAGGCGATAAAACCACTTAAATTCAAGCGGTTACTGAGGGTGAAAGAAGCAGAGAAGGCAATAAAAGAACACAATTTAAGAGACAGAGGGTGACAACGCTACATATAAATTTTTGAAGATCATATTTGAGAGGAAAGCAAGAAGCTGGAAGAGAGTTCCACAAGTGAGAAGTGCGAATAAAGAAACTGTTAGCATAGAACTTTTGGTTACAGCTACCAATTTCCATAGTGAAATTATGAGGCCATGCAGCCAATCCAGTACTGAACGTAAATTCTTGAAGTTGAGTAAGCAAGGAGGAAAGCTGAGAACAATTATTATGAAAATATAGGGAAGGCGTTGGAAAGCTATGTCAAAGCGGTGGAAAATGTAAATGAAGCCAAGATCCCGGGATAAGATGAAGGCCTCGGGTACATTCACACCGCCGTAACATAGCTTTATTTCCGTGAAAATAAAGAGAAGGCACTGGAAAGCTATGTCAAAGCGGCGGAAAATGTAAATGAAGCCAAGATCCCGGGATAAGATGAAGGCCTCGGGTACATTCACACCGCCGTAACATAGCTTTATTTCCGTGAAAATAAAGAGAAGGCACTGGAAAGCTATGTCAAAGCGGCGGAAAATGTAAATGAAGCCAATATCTCAGAACAAGACCAAGGCCATAGTCTCATTCGCACCGCTGTAATTTTACTTCCTCCGTGGTTTATCTATAGATCTGTTCAAGATAATAGTTGTGATGAGCGTTCGTTTTTGGTAATTCACGAATATAAGCAGAGTGTAAGACTTGCAGCTGGATCAGTTCTAATGCATGGAAGGCTTAAAGTTTAATGCAATCTACTTGTTTTGTAAAGCAGCAGTCGAAATTGAGGATGAGTGAGATCGCTGTGCATGCTCAAGTGTTCTCTGTGGTTGTATTTAAGCACAGCAAATTAACCATAATTTCAAATACAGATTTTTAATTTTCTCACTTGAAAGATTACCATGTATGAAGTGTAACTCAGCAAATACCGATACGAAATCAACTGATATATATATATATATATATATATATATATATATATATATATATATATATATATATATATATATATATAAATCTGTATTTGAAAGTTTGGTTAATTTGCTGTGCTTAAATATAGACCACAGACAGCATATCAAATTTTATCATATAATTTAATACTTATTGGTTAGAATAAATTATATTTAAGTAAAACCCCCAACTTTAAAGCTTTTAATAGCTATTATAACCTTACTTCGTTGTCAGGTTTTTTGAATTCCCGTATACTTGTATTTTGATTGGTCATTCCTGCTTCAGCGTTTCCCCTTACGAAGGATCGTTAATTAATTTGCAACTTTTAAAACCCTTTATTCTACATTCAACATCATCACTTGATAAGACACCGGAGGTGTTGAAACAAAATGGCTATTTTTGTAGTGATTTTATAACATATTTATCTTATAATTTTTAAATAAACAATTATATATGCTCTACACTGTAATGAGCACTCTTTTATGAATAGTAATTGTTGGTTATTGGAATTTATTCCGTATACACCAATCCTAGACTTGGGTATATATATATATATATATATATATATATATATATATATATATATATATATATATATATATATATATATATATATAATATAATATAAAGGGCTCAAACACTAATATTCCATGGTTATATTTTATTACATTGGAATCGTAATCACGATCCAAATCATCAGACCAACCAATTCAAAAAGAAATCGGTAAACATTTCTTTTTCAATTTGTAGGTGCGATGATTTGGATCGTGATTACGAATCCAATGTAATAAATTATTGTTATGGTCCAAATTCCTTCTTGTACCACGGTAATGGTCCAAGGTAGAACCGATGAAGAAATAAGTCGAACACAGGTATGGAATAACACAGATATATTACAAACGGAAAAACATACAAATAAGTAGAAGTATTAGTAATGACTATCAGATTTGGTTAGAGTGAACTATGTTGTCTCGACAAGTATCACTATTCCAATGTTCTTACAATAATCCCCTCTGTTCCTTCTTGAGGCGCAGTATTTATAATGTCCAGAATAGTCCAATATTATTATGGGTAAGTTCCCATAACAATTATAAACATTGACTATTCGTGTTTGAGCCTTTTATATTATATTCTTACTCTGTCCTGGACATTGAGTTTTACCTGGATTCTATCCTCTTGGGAATTTATATATATATATATATATATATATATATATATATATATATATATATATATATATATATATATTGACCACTAATATTATTGAATCAGACCAGGAAACAGTGATATTAAAAAGTGCTCAATACACATGTGAAAAATAAAATACAAGTAAAAAAAACATGTAAGGTTTTTAACTTTAAGAATCAGAAGGTCAGTGGAATCCGGTACCTTAGTTTCAAACTTACGGTTTCCGCAGGCGATTTCTTTTTCAAATGATGTCTCAACGCTTTATTTAAAAAAAAAAAAAACTAATGCATGCGATATTGGGTTTAAAAAAACAAAAAAACAAACGCACGATGTTGGGTGTGAAAGAAGAAGAAGAAGAAGAAGAAGAAGAAGAAGAAGAAGAAGAAGAAGAAGAAGAAGAAGAAGAAGAAGAAGAAGAAGAAGAAGAAGAAGAAGAAGAAGCAAGGGTATTATAAATGTATCGGTGGGAAGAAGAAGAAGAAGAAGAAGAAGAAGAAGAAGAAGAAGAAGAAGAAGAAGAAGAAGAAGAAGAAGAAGAAGAAGAAGAAGAAGAAGAAGAAGAAGAAAGGGTATTATAAATGTATCGGTGAGAAGAAGAAGAAGAAGAAGAAGAAGAAGAAGAAGAAGAAGAAGAAGAAGAAGAAGCAAGGGTATTATAAATGTATCGGTGGGAGAGTAATTGGAAGGTTGAAACCAAGGTAGCGGATTCAACTGATCACCTAATTTTTAATATATATATATATATATATATATATAGGGTGAGACAAAAATCAGGCACCAAAGGGATAATTTATTAAAAGTATAATTACACATTAAAATTTTATTTTCTGTTTATTTGTTATATGTGCTGTTCAAAATGTCCTTCTTCTTTTTCAAAACACATTTCAAGTCTGTGCCTGCCTGATTCATTAACACGTCGGAGAGTTTCCTCTGTCATTTTATTGCATTCATATTTAATTCTTTCTTAGTTTACTTCGTCCAAATTGTTTCTGCATAATAAGAAAATATCAAAACAAATTCAAACATGATTAATTAATTAACCCCTATATTGCCCGACTTTACCTCACCTTCCACACACACGCACACGCACACACGCACATACATATATTTAGTGTATTGGGGCAGCAGATCATTATTCAAAGATATATTGTTAAATATAACAGACAAAGAATGTCTATTATGTTTGATCATGAGCCGTTCTAAGCTTCGTATAGTGGCTTTAATTTCGGGGGAAAATAAGGACAAAAACAGCCCAACATTTTTAATTATACTGTTCCTCGAACTAAGTTTTTGGCCCATATTATCGTCGAATAGCCAACTTCTATGTAAACATAACAGGATATCATCTCTGATGGTGAATATCTTTGTTGAAATGTCCATATAACCACTTTGATGATGGCTCATGTGAGTCGAAAGCTTAGATCGAGGAATAGCATAATAAAAAAATATCCATATGTTGGACAATTTTTGTCTTAATTTTATTCCGAAATTAAACAATTATAATAAGCTTAGAACGACTCATGATCAAACATAAGAGACATTCGTTGTCTGTTATATTTAATAATATATGTTTGAATAATGTTCTGCTGACCCAATACACTAATATATATATATATATATATATATATATATATATATATGCTTTTAAAACGCTTTATTCTACATTCAACATCATCACTTGATAAGACACCAGAGGTGTTGAAACAAAATGACTATTTTTGTAGTGATTTTATAACATATTTATGTTATAATTTTCAAATAAATATATATATATATATATATATATATATATATATATATATATATATATATATGTATGTTTCTGTCAGCATACACGCATGCTGACAGAAACACACGAAAATGGAAATAGATCTAAGAACACACAGGGGTTATTAAAACATTAAAAGATAAGATACCAACAACCGATTCATCACTTCTCAAACCAACCTTCATTGTTTTATGACTCTTCGCTCAGAACAATTGTGTGTATATGTATATACAACACTTAATTGTTTTATGACCCTTCGCTCAGAACTCTTCACTGCCATTTAAAGAAAGACATTCGAATGACCAACACAAAAACAGAGAATGTCTCATATCGAGAATATTTAACATTGATAAAACACAAAGGAAAAAAATTAATTATTTTTAATAATATGTGGAAATCTCCACCCTTTACCTGAAGACGGTCGTGAGACCAGAAACACGTGTTGTAAAACTATGAAAAATAAAGAATAATATTTTTTTAAAAACCCACATTACAACCCAAAAAGTTTGCGGTACCACTCTTCTTTTTAATATACACACTTTTCTCTCGTTGGAACCATTATAACCTCTTCATTTTATATATATATATATATATATATATAATTGTGTATTTGGTCAGCAATCTCTCTTTTATACAGATTTCATTGAAGACAACTGACAAGGCACTGAAATTAAGCTTTTTATTATAATATTTTTGCACTTGAAGAAACCACTTTTACGAATGCAAGAAAAATATAAAAGAAAGCTTAATGACAGCACCTTGACCAATAATATATGTGGGTAAGACTATCCAGAGGTTAGAGGTTAGGAAGGCCCAGCATGACCTGGGCCAGGTGCGTAGACCCAAGCCTGTCACATACGGGTGTTGGCAGACTCATGACTCCACTATCGGTGAGCAGTTATTAAATGCTGTTGCTTGCAGGACGAACTGTTCGCCTGAGTTTTTTTCTGTCTTGCACAGGGCACGGTCCAGACTCCATTTAGACATCTTGGAGTCTGTTATTATTAATATACAATGACCTGGCCCTGTGTAGACAACGTGAGTCGAAACATAAGATGACCTTATTCGGGGAATCTGGTCGCCTAACTGGAAGAAAATTCTTTTTTTTTCCCAACTACTTCCTCAAGTTCAGTAATTTACATCTTCATATCAGTTATTGGTAAAAAAACTTTCTTCTCAACAACTTTGTTTTATTCTGCCAACGATTATATTTCTGAAGAAGTACCAAGGTTTCACTTAAGCCTGACGATCTGCTTAAGTGAAACCTTGGTAGGTTTGTCTGGCTTACTAGGTTTGACTAGGTCTGCTCTACGTTTGTATCGAGCACTTTTTAGGTAGTTGTTTACTCGTGTCGTTTTTTTTTTGGGGGGGGGGCTTTGAACCTGTATCTGTGCGATTATTTTCGACAGACTTTCATGTTCCTGGCTCTTTCTTTTTTTAAAACCATTTTTCCTTCGAGATTGATTTGATTATTGGCAAATCAAGAATTCGAAGATTTTTCGAGACGAGTATATATATATATATATATATATATATATATATATATATATATATATATATATATATATATATATATATATATATATATATATATATATATATATATATATATATATATATATATATATATATATATATATATATATATATATATATATATATATATATATATATATATATATATATATATATAACGTCAACGAACGGCTTAGTGGTAGAATCCCCGACTGACACTAATTCAGTTGGGTTTCGATCCTAGCTAGAGGCAAACGGACGATTATCCACACTGATGAGCTGTGATACAGCGAAACAGTCTGTCTGTGGATGACAATATATATATATATATACATTATATATATATATATATATATATATATATATATATATATATATATATATATATATATATATATATACACACACACCTCGAGGTGTTAGCAAGCTTGTCTCGCTAGAACAATTACGGCTGAGTAGTGAGTTCGATTCTCACTGGGTGCTCTATACTTTCGGCCTTGTGCCGCATCTGAGCTACACTTGGGAAATCACTATATATATATATATAAAGACAGAAGGACAACTTAGCCTATGCGTTTCGTCCTCTGCGGATTTCATCAACGCAAATGTTAGGATTTTATTTTGCAACAGGTATTTATAGACAAAAGTAAAAATGTTAGTTTTTCAAAACTGTTAAATTCAGGAGACGCTTTTTACAGGTTGGGTCCATTTAGAAATAACTTCAGGTAAAGTAACCCAGTTCATTGTGACGCTCTCCTGTTGACGTTGTTTCTAAGTATCTAGATGGGATTGCCAATTTACTCTGACTGTCTCATTTCTTAAACGATTCATGTAAATATTTCAAACGCCATTGCCAGATCTGATGCAGCTTCAGAACATTTATTGCTGAGTGAGCGACAAGCCCATCAAAAAGTGACGGCTTGGACTCAAAAACACCTTCAGGTAAGATGACCTTTTTTGCTCTGACGGTCTCCGATTGTTGGTGTTTCTAAGTATCTAGATGGGATATATTACTTAATTTGAGGGAACATGCAGACCAATAAAATAGTGATGTCTGAGTACATTAGTTAGAAATACCTTCAGATAAGGTAATCTAGTCCGCTCTAACAGTCTCCCATCGAGTCTGTTTCTAAGTATCCCTCTTTCTCTCTTATAACTCTTGATTCCTTGGGGCGGGGGGCATAAGACCACAGCAACACTTCTCCAATGGACACGGTTTCGGACGATCTTCTTCAGATCGGCACATGTGTTGGCTGCCTTCACCTCTGTGCCAACATTTCTGTGCCAAGTCTGTTTTGGTCGACCCACTTTTCGCTTCCCTTGTGGATTCCAGTCAAGGGCCTACCTGTTGACACTATAAGCAGGCTTGCGGAGTGTGTGACCGATCAATCCCCATTTCAATTTCTTTATGTCAATCTCGATTGGTCCTGTCCCACAGATGGTCGTTGGAGACGACTTCCGGCCACCTGATATTTAGGATGTTCCTGAGACATCGGTTGGTAAATGCGTGAAGTTTGTGGGTGTTGGTCTAGATGGGATTTATTATTTAATATGAGCAAGCGAGACGCGCAATAAAAAGTTATGTCGGAGTACAGGTTGGGCCCAGTTAGAAATAACTTCAGGTAAGCTAACCAAGTTCGCTCTGACAGTATCCTATTGGTGGTTTCTAAGTATCTAGACGGAGCTTATTATCTAATTTGTGTGTGCGAGCAGCCCATTAAAAAGTGATGCTGGTTACAGGTTGGGTCTATTTAGAAATAACTTCAGGTAAAGTAACCCAGTTCGTAATGACGTACTCCTGTTGACGTTGTTATTTAAGTATGTAGATGGGATTACCAATTTGCTTTGGTCTAGCCCATTACAAAAGTGACGGTTTGGACTCAGAAATACTTTCAGATAAAATGACATTATTTGCTCTGACATTCTCCGATTGGGGGTGTTTCTAAGTATCTAGATGGGATTACCAATTTGCTTTGACTGCCTCATTCTTTAAACGGTCCATAAATATATAATAAATATATTTTTATACGCGTGGATGAATATAAACTGTAATAAGGCCCATTTATTTACGCATAAAATAGTGCTGCCCTACTTTCTTTTATAAAGATTACAAACGCCAAATAATATTTTTTTGAAAACAAAGCTAACATATGTATGGGCAAATATAGAAATGGCATTTTTAATTTCTTAATTTGTTTCTGCTTCCCCGGAGGAAACATTAAGAGAACTCCATGACAATTTTGGATATCAGCTGTCTTTCATAATTGGGGATATTTTCAGCTCTGTTTCGGTAAACAGGAGATAGGACTTGAGACATAAAATAGACAGCTAAGAAGACTGCTTTATTTAAGCAAGAAAGTAATTCCGGAAACCTTACGTGAAGATTTTCCTCGAAAAGTTGTAGATTTTCATGGGGTATTCACTGAAATATGAACAAAACTCTACTGAATATTCTCTTTCGACATGTACCATTGTCTGTCTTCGATTTAAGCCTTGATACGGCAAACAAAGGTTGCATGATAAAATATATCGGGACAAGGCAATAGAATTGACAGATTGTGAGGAAATAACTGACTTTTGCGAATGATTACGATTTTATCTAACCAGGAATGGCGCCAGTTTTGCAAAGAATTCTCCCAAAAATATCAGTCGACGTTTTGTTTGTTCTATATTTAAATTATTAAAGACAATGTTTTGTGATTATTTTAGCAAAGAGAGAAATGTGTCGAGATCTTTATTATGTCGTATTTTATTATGGAATAATTTTTCTGTCGCTTCTGTTGTTCAAGTCTTATCTTCTCACATGCATAATTAACTCGGTTGGTTTGATGTCATTCACCAAATTACTAACTTCTTTGTTCTTTCTTTTCAATTAATCACAGCTTTCTCTTTTGTCCCTTCTGAGAACCCAGTGAATATTTAAAAAATAATCACTTGCGTGTTCTCTTTTCCTTAATTTGGAAATATTTTATTGTAAAAACGCTTTTGGGGAAAACTTGAATATTGCGCCTGTAAAATTTTCACAGTATAAAAATTCCAAAATTCTTTTACATAGATTTGATTAATTCTAAACTAGCTGGGTTAAAAACCGATAAATAATCAAATTTGGTACCACGCATTCTCCCAAAGAAAAGAAAATACGAGGGACTGATAAGTCTCTCAGCCTGACAAATTTCCAAAATTTCGGATTTTTAAGGACCAAACATTAAAATTCAGATCTTAGGAAAAACGCCGAGCCGAGAACCTTTCAGCATATAATCCTCGGTAAATCGATAAATGTGCGGCTTAATAATAAAAAAAAAATTAAAAAATAGGAACGACTATAAATAAAGAAAAATACAAAATTTTTTATTTTGTGCATCATTTTCTTTTGTGTCAATGCACTTAATTCAGTAGTGAATATATCGATCACATCGAAGATTAAGTGTACTGCTGATAGCAGAAGGCCTGAATATCAACAGAGTACAACAGAATCTAACAGAGGATTTGGGAATAAGAAACTTTTTCACAAAGATGGTGCCACATATTTTGACCGATGAGAAGAAATATAGCCGACTACACATCTCATGTTGTCATTTGAATAATGCATATATGCTTGGCTGGTTCGTTCATTTGACATCCAGCAATACATGACAACATTACTGAAATATATTTAAAAAAAAACTTATTCTAGTTCCAAAAAATGCTTCCAGTAATGGCATCATTATCTCACAAGAAGCCGAGTATATTCAACGTGGCTGCCATCATTTTCAATTACAGTCTCAACATGACCCCAGAAAGCATCTTTAACCGCGATTTACCTGGTTATCTTAACCCAATCTTTCTTGTTGGCAGCCATGTGGGTATTGATTTGATGAGGTCTTGCTGGCCGCCTGCTTCCAAATGATTCCACGTGGCGTTCGTCTTCCTGCTGGAGAAATCCAGACGTCCACCGGTGAGAAATCAGATTTGCATAATCTCTTCACACTCATGTCTGTGTGACTGGAACCACTGTGCTGAGTTCACACACTGTTACCCTCGGGCATAGTAGCTCAGAATTTTGTAGTAGGTATTATTAACCCAAGTTTATAGAAGAACTGGAGCCTATATCTCCTGTTGTAGCCCTTTTCTCTCGTCGGAGGTTACGACACCCAAAACGTGACTAGGGATTTATGTTTGATCCTGGATGTGCTATTGAGATCCAATACTGACTCAGCGAAACTCCGGTTGTTTCCTCATCCGCTGTGAAGATTTTCTCGTCCGAGAATATTTTAAGAGTCGAGCACCTAAGAATTTTCTTGGAATTTCCAGGCTTTCATAGATTTTCGTAGGAAACTTGAGTTCCTGGCGTATGATTTAGGACCCAGATTGTCATCCACGGCTATTGTACGGCTATTCTTTTAGCTCATCAACTAATTTGGATTTTGGAATTTCGTTTTTAAGGGCCCCAAATTCCGATTCTACTTCTTGTTCACTCCTAATGCTGCCAGACTTCCTCCGGATGGCGCTGCTCACCTTGCTGAAGTTTCGACATTGACGATACTGTGCATGGTCATACTATGTTCAGGGTGATCTTAGGGTCGTTTGGTGCATAAAGTCTTTCGGAAATTGCACTCTTATTTTATACTGTAAAGCAAAAGTCGATGCTGTGAAACGGATTGTTTTTCTCTATTGTTGTGGATTCCGGGATGAAATCCGGTATCAAATAATAACAAACGCCAAGAATTAATATAGGAAATAAATGTATTAACATAATAATACAAACTGCTAATACAGGTTAGTAGTTCCAGGAATGCGGGGTTAGTAGACAAATATATATATAGTCTTTGGTATCGACGTATCGCTGTATGACTTCTTACTGAGTCTACGTGCTTGTTACTGTGACTCTTGTGCTACCCTCCTCTATTACTACTGTCCGGGTATTCACTGGTAGTAGTATAGGTATACCTTGGGTGAGTCCATTTGTGTAACAAGAGGAGACCCCTCAACATCTATTTTCTTTTTGTTACGCAAGACTATTTTAACTAGTATCAACATTCCATTTGTTTTATACCGGTTATCTTTAAATTGTTGTTTTTATTATTATTATTATTATTATTGTTCAAACGAAGAAAATTTACACAAAAAAGGTGGGGTAGCAAAGATGTTAATGTAAACGTCTAATATTAAAAACAGGTAAACCGGCTAATTAATCCTCTATCATCAGAGCTGATGAAGAAAAATGTGCACACCGACTAAATGTGAGCACTAAAGACTAAATGTTATATGAAAGAAAATATAACACTTACAGGTTAATTACCTTTAAGCACACCCTTCTGCTTACAGAGACATGGCTGGTAGGACTTAATGTAAACAGGATCCATCACTTTCAAAATGCTCAGCATTGAAAACATGTCTTGTTTATAAGTTTTTTTTATCAAATGTGCAGTTATCGCCGAATATTTTTGTTATGGGAACTTATCCATAATAGTAATGGACTATCCCGTACACCATAAATACTGCGCCTCAAGAGGAAGCAGTAGTGTGAGATTCGGTCCTTTTTAGGTTCTACGGGCAATTTTTTCCCGAGCCTACGGGGTCGTAAAGCCCACATTAAACCGGCCTTGTGCCACATTTGACACACGTGGGCGTGTTAATGAACATAGTGTGAGTCAGTCCTTTTTGGACGACTCGGCTAGACGGTCAAACTCTCTGCCTCTGGGCAGAGAGGAACCCGGACGAAGCTCCGCCGAAGGGCAGAGCCTCGTTCGGGGAGGTTGACCAACCCGATCCCGTTTATACGGGTTCTACGGGCATTTTTTGGCCGAGCCTACGGGCTCGGTCAGCCCACATTAAACCGGCCTTGTGCCACATTTGACACACGTGGGCGTGTTGCTGAACATCGTGTGAGTCAGACACAGAGACAGTCAGTCAGACAGAGACAGAGTGGCGTCAGACGATTACTGTAAGACATCGGAATATTGATACTTGTCGAGACAACATAGTTCTCTCTAACCTAACCTGATTGTTATTACTAACACTTCTACTTCTTTTGTACATATTCTGTTTGTAATATATCTGTGTTATTCCATACCTGTGTTCGAGTTATTCTTCATTGGTTCTACCTTGGACCATCACCGTGGTACAAGGAACCTGGACCATAACACTTTTGTATCGCCATGTTTGATTAGACCCATTATTATAATTATTGTTGTTGAGTGAGAGATCAGCATACTTACAAAGTGACGCTTGAGTACAAATATACAACGCTCAGTATCTCCACCATGATAGTATTATTGTTATTTGTCTAGAATACACATCTCCAAAAACTTATTGATTAAACTTATAAAGTCAGACATCAAGAAACTGTCTTTCTATATAGCTAGATTTGAAAGACTGGAGACGCAAATGGAGTTTGTTATAGATCATTTTTTGTCAATAGACAATATTTAATTAGGCACTGTTAACCATGGAAGAATGATATAAGGATGGGTTTTTTCTTACTTGACCGATTTTTAAACCTCCGGGATTTCTGAACGTGGTATATTACAAATCGTTAGAGAGAAGAGAATTTGGTATCATAAGAAAAGGAAATATAGATCGATAGGAGGAATGGTAGATTGTGGGAAAGAAGAAGAAGAAGAAGAATAATATGTGAAAACGATAAAGACAACGTCATCGAAATCGACCGTAACAATGAAGAGTAAGGTGAATGGAAAGAGGAAAGAAGTGGGAAGTGGAAAATAGCTAGAAACGAGAACGATAGAATGACGGGACCAAGAAGTAAAGAAAAAAAACAAGAAAGAGAGCAAGATGAAGAAAAGAGACACTAAACTAGAAACGAATGAAAGAAAAATTAAGAAAAAAGAAAAAAAAGAAGGAACGAAAGAAACGCAAGAAAGAGATTGAATTTATAATATAGGCCAAGTATTAAAATCATTTTAAATATTAAAATAATAATAATAAAAAAAATAATAATAATCTAAGAGAAGGGAGGCTCTGATTTTAAACCACTGCTGCCTTGCGGTTATACCCAATTGTGGCGAAGGCTTCTTGAGTAAACCCCGAGGACAAATCCGGAGCCGGAATCCCTACGCCAGTCCGATCTTCTGGCAACTTCTGCTAGACTCTCACTCCTATGTGGCACTGTACAGCTATAACAGATGCTGTATCGCCACCAGCAGCTGGGGCATAATTTTTGGGACGCAGATCCATGGTCTCTCGAGACCGACGGATGCCACACATTATATACAACTAAACAATTATATAATAATAATAATAACAATGGCATTAATAATAATAATAAATGCATAAATAAATATCCCTGTAGCCTAGAAATATCGAGGTGATATCTGGCGGGTAATAGCCGTGTCTCGTGGACAGGATGAACTCTTTACTTTTGGTCGACAGTCGTCCTAGGGGTGGTATCTTGAACAAATTTACCCCTTTGGCCGTTGAGGATAAAACGTAAAAAATATAAATCTCAGTGTTTACAAATAAAAACTCATATCAGATCAGTCGTCACCCGGATAAACAAGTGCCGCGCCCCTCAGGGAGGAACCCGTCTGGGGTTGGAAAAATCTGCTACTGGAACAAACTTCCACCAACAATGAGACACCTGGTCACCAAAACCGGATTAACTCCAACATTGGACCTGGTGACTTAATGCTAACTGAATTAATAAAAAGAAAGCGGACGAAATGGAATCGTGAAGAGTATAAACAAGTGATGGAATCTTTTTTCACTGTACTCGACAATCCACAAAAGAACATCACTGATCAGGCATAGCAAATATGGAGAGATATGGTAGGAACTAATATAAGACCCTATCTCTACCCAAATATGCTTGACAATGTCAGCAGAGATATCATGCGAAATAAAAGACTCTCAAATACAGAAATAGATAAGATAAAACTAAATATAAGACAAATTACAATCAGACATGACCTAAACAAAAATGAGGCAAGAACGGAAATAGATAATATAACAGAAGATAAGATACAAGCTAAAATAAAAGAGATACGAAATAATAATCTCTCAGGAAATAAAAAGGATGAATCTAGTTGTGACATAAACAATTGCATTGATTCAGATTCTGTCACTGATGAAAATGAATCAAACAAATATTCGTACACATACAAATTTTTAACTTATTGTATTTCCAACTAATGAATAAACATACTTTTTATATAATTAACTGTACCCAGATGTATAATAACTAAATATGCATAAAAACAAGAACTTTTGATTTAATAGAAACAAATCCCATTTATCTATTTTAATGGGTGAAAGAGGTATTCGTACAATACAAAAAAGATTACATTCGTTAGGTTATTATTTAAAGAATTAACAGAGTACAAAAAATGAAAAAAAGGAAGAATCTGGCTGCGACATAAACAACTGTTTCATTGATGCAGATTCTGTTATTGATGAAGATGAATCAAACGTCATTAGAGCAGAATCCCTTGAAAACAACAGAATTGAAATCACTGAAGCGAGAAACGACACCATTCAAATAATCAGCAACTCACACACAAATGTCAGAAAGAGACCGGCTTCCAAAATTTCATATGACAAAGTCCAATAAACATATTGTGTAAACAATTAACGTTACATTTCAAACATTGTAAACAGACAGGCGACTAGAAAACATCAGGGGAGTAAATAATGTCATATATGCGACAACTTTGGCAGCTACTGAAAATCTTGATATCAAGACAAATACAAGATTAAAACAAAAGATTAAGACGAAACGAGCCCACTTGGGAAGCAAAATTAAAGCGAAAAATTGAGGAAATCAGATGTGACTAAATGAGACTTCAAGAAAAATTCAAATGTTTCAACATGGAAAAGCAAGAAAATCAAGCAGAAATATGAAATTAAAGCAGTAAATAAAATTCTACTAATCAAGGAATTACTTAAACAGAAACTACAATTAAAAACACGGAAAACAACACGATATGGAAATCATTGTGCGTTTTATCGACAAAATGAGGTATTCCAAAAAGACCTCAAGCAGTTTTACCAGGAGATTGGAAAAGAAGTTACAGAAATCAAAAAGCCACTATTTATTGAAGCTGTGCAAAACATTTGGGAGAATATTTGGAGCAGCCTAAAAGAATATGATCCCAGTGTAGAACAGATCAAACGAGAACAAGAAAGAATAAAGGATAAACCTGTACAAGAATGGAAAAATAAAGTGTGATTCCGAACTGTTTATTACTCTATCACCTCCACTTACATCGCCAATCCCAAGGTACTGCCTTCAGATTTGCTCGGACCCTTACCCCTACACAAACACCTACCCCAAATACAACCCATCGTATTTGGTCTAGAATTTTCACTAACGCATCACTGAAATCAAGTCGATCCGGGTACGTCAATAAACAAAAGAATGTGAAGATTCAATTGTAAAGTAGAAAGCCTCGATATCTGTCTATATTTCTTAGATGAGGTATTATGTACACTATTTACATTATTCGGACTATCAAGGACACATGGATAAAGGCGTTGGTTAGATCCAGTGACAAGACCTAAAGAGTGTGAGTTCAATACCCGGTTAGGGCAGTGGAGAACGTGGAGAGTGGAATTAACAGGAGATTACTGATAAGGGACATCTATTAAACATGACACGTGGAACTAGAACAGTCTACCCCATTGAGCGAAATAAAGGGTTCAGTTCGACATTTCAAACTCCTGAAGAAGGCCGGGGCGTACAACGGCCGAAACTTTGTAATAAATATGGCGAGAAAGATGAGGACAATAGTCCGAATAATGTAAATAGTGTAGAAAGCCTCGAGTCATGAAGTTGTTTGCAAATTTTTAATTATTGTATTTTATTCATTTATCCTTCCTTCTCTGGCATTATTTTCTCTTCTCCATTTGTGTTCAGACCCCCCACCCAACAATTTGTTTAATTTAGAATATGCTTTTCCGCTGTTATTTATCAATGTTGAAAAATTAAGTTTTACCGTCACGATTTTTGATTTGATAGTCATCATCAGAACTTATAAAAGTCATTACTTAATATGAATTCTTTCATAATTTTTTGTACAAGTTAATAATAGTAGATAGACTCACCTCCTTCCATGTCTATTGAACAGGAGTAGAGGTTCATCCCTTCTTCCCTGTTCGGGATATGTTTTACCGGTTCTTTTTCTTTCTTTCTCTAACCACAGCCACAATGATTTAACTGTTTTAACCTCTTGGTCATCAGTAATCAGTGGCTGTATTTTCCATTATGAGGGTACCGGGTTGTTAGTTTGTTGGCTGTTGCTTCCAACTGGTCGTCTGGAGCCCAAACCCTTTGGTAGCACTTAGAGAGGCTGCTCCGATCAACAGTCGCATAATATCGGGGTATCTGTAGTGCCACCTCACCTATAGGTAGGTATTCTAATATGTATTTCCAGTTGGCAACTCTGAGGCCACATTCTGCTTTACCCTCAGCCATGCCCTGGCTGGTTTGTATTGCCATTGACGACAGATAGTGACAATTATGGTGTTTTTTTCTCTCTACTCAAAACAATCACAATGACAACAACAACAACAACAAAAAAACTCAGCTAAAAAAAAAAAAAAACCCTACCCTCCTCAATCTTTTTTCTCCAATATTCGCGGTATCCGTTCCAACTTTTGCGGATAGAATCCTTTTTCCTGGAACGATTGCCAGATATCTTTGCACTTTGTGAAACCAAGCTGAATACTTCCATTGCTACCAATTAATTCTTGGTTCCAGGGTATCATCCCCTTTGCCCAAAAGGATTCCAGCATTCATATGCAAGGTCTTGGTGTTTACATCCGGGTTAATCTGTCAGTTATTTCTTACATCCTCTTTTTCCAAGCATCCATTAAACAAAACACCCTATCCATAAGACCTATTTCCGTTATCAGTATTACCAAATTATTGAATTTGTAGGTCTGATGAATGGGATCGTGATTACGATCCCAATGTAATAAATTATTAAATTCATTATTGAATAAATTATTGAATTTGTTGGTCGGATGAATGGGATCGTGATTACGATCCCAATGTAATAAATTATTAAATTCATTATTGAATAAATTATTGAATTTGTTGGTCGGATGAATGGGATCGTGATTACGATTCCAATGTAATAAATTATTAAATTCATTATTGAATAAATTATTGAATTTGTTGGTCGGATGAATGGGATCGTGATTACGATTCCAATGTAATAAATTATTAAATTCATTATTGAATAAATTATTGAATTTGTTGGTCGGATGAATGGGATCGTGATTACGATTCCAATGTAATAAATTATTAAATTCATTATTGAATAAATTATTGAATTTGTTGGTCGGATGAATGGGATCGTGATTACGATTCCAATGTAATAAATTATTAAATTCATTATTGAATAAATTATTGAATTTGTTGGTCGGATGAATGGGATCATGATTACGATTCCAATGTAATAAATTATAACCAAAAAATCTTAGTGTTTGGGCCTTTTATATTTTAATATATATATATATATAAGCAAATATGTAGATCCGACGGTATGATGAAAATGTGGAAAAGACAAAGCAGAATCCGAATATGTAAGTGTACTGTTTTTATTTTGTTTTTTGTTTTGCTGTCAACATCAGACGTTTCGGTCTAATAGACCATCTTCAGGACATGGCTATTGGAGACATATTTATATTTATATTTAAGTTAACATGAAGAGACGATAGACATAGGACTAGTTAGAAATAGAAAAACTGAAATTCTAAAGTCAGAGTTCTCTTTTTTGGATTCGGTTACGCTGGCGCCGCGTGGGCGGCGCTGCGAAAACGCGCTCCCAAGAAAGAGATTTTATCTTAAGTGGAAAGGAGGAATTCTATTTGGAACTTTTATCTTATCAGTACGTTTGTCAAGCATTAATCTTGCTAGGAAAGGTGAGATGTTAAAGAACCTCGGTCTAGTATTTACCGTACGTAAAGTGGATATTATGCCTGCCTCGTAAATCTCTCTAAGGTTTTTATTGTGGATATATTTTAAAATCTTCACAGAGTCGAAATCGAAGGTAGCTACCTTTTTTAGACATACTACTTACTAGAAATAATAACAAATTAGAATTCAAAGTATATCGTAAACCCACATGTAAAAACGACTATTTACACTTTTACTCTCACAATGATACTAGGACTAAGTAACTCTACTGAGATTCACACTTTCTGCATTCTGTAGAGGTTTCAGACTCGATGAATCACTTAAAATATAATTATCAAAATTCTCCTAATAATTTCAAATGTATATCATTGTTTGAACCGGCTTCTAATGCTCTGGAGTGAGCGGCTTGCTGATAGTAGTTGTGGCTCCAGAGGACACAGTCCTATGGTTAAAGTGAATCTCAGTAGATTTCCACCAAGGAATATGTGAGTTAGCGGCGCTATATTGAGTCTGATTTGCTACCTCTTTCGTCGCCGATACCTGTTGGAACAGTTGGTATGGTGTTTGCTTGATAACCTGTCAGGGTTTCCATTCTCGGTAGTGGATGCGCTCTGCTGATGAGTCACAAATATAGGACGAAACGGCCGTCTAGTGCTTTCTGCATTCTGTAGAGGTTTCAGACTAGATGAATCACTTAAAATATAATATGTATATATATATGGACTCAATTTTTGATACAGTAACCCGGAGTAAAAGTGTTGATCTCTAGGCAAATAATACTTCTATTTTTGACGTGGATTATGTTAGAAAATAATTTATATTCAGTCAAAATTTAGGAAACTTCCTGTGAAATTAGGAGTTCTAACTATTTTCATTTGAAAATGTATTAATCAAAGAAATACTACTTACATAAATGTAATTATTATATATAATAAATATATTACTATATCTAGTATAATATTTAAACTAAGATTATTTCTCCGCGTGGCAAGTTACTATCTTGGAAATAAAGTTGGAATATTAATATTAGCCCCTTGAGAAGTTTTCTAGCGTGGGTTAAAGTAATCATGTGCAGCGATGACATATGAAGAAATCAACATTGAGTAGCCAGAGGTGATATACTTGACGCGCGACCTTTCTTTTTACCGAAAAGCACTCTTATATAGATTAATAAAAGATGTGTATCTACGCACGTATGAACGGGGCACACACATTTCTTGTTTCCATAATAACGGATTCTGTTGATTTCTGTCGCTGCGTCTAAAGAAAACGGAAACAGTTTTGGATTTGGTAGTAAAATAAATTATTGACGGAGTAGGTAATGGTTGTTTCAGTTACTGCTGTGAGGTAACTACTTATTTAAGACGTTGCGTACTGAGAAGGACAATATTCGGAAAATGCTATCGAACTTCCAACGCCATGATATTTTCAATTGGGACTTTCAATGTACGGGGCTTGATACGGAGTGAGAAGCAAGAGCATTTAGCGATAGATATAGAAAAGTACGAAGTGGACGTGTGTTGCTTACAAAGCTGAACCGAGACATTCAAAGAACAAGGCAGAACGATCCCACTTTGGAGAAGTTTACAATCAAGGAATATCTGCAACAAATCCTGAAACACGACAGAGAAGACTGGCAAAATATTGTCGAATCTGTATACGATGTCACTGAAGATGAGAGAACATGTTAATTCATGACCTCAAATCGAAACAATTTTGATGATGATGATGATGATTAAAATAATCTTAGAAATAAATTCAATAAGCATAACCAAAGAAAAATAATAGAAACAAAATAAATATACCTATATCAACAATTAATTAACATCTAATATATAAAGTTTACTGTTTGTAACCGTGTTATATAGGAATAAAGTGTCGATGCCGACACTTGAGTTTGAACATAGATCGCCAGTGAGCAAACACAGGAGATCCCATTATTGAATTAAGTGGATCACGTGACCATGGGAGAAACGCATAAGTAGGTAGTATCGTGACGTCTAAACGATCGCTATTTCTAGTCTATCCTCTATTACTATACGTATCGCTATTTCTTCTCTATCCTCTAATTACTATACGAATCGCTGTTCTCTATACTATTCACTATACTATTTCTCCACTCGGACCGCTATACGGATCACTATACGGATTACTATTTGAGCGAGTATTATTGAGTAACTATTAGGTTGGTGCAAAAATAATGTCGTTTTTCTCACATAAGTTGAACGTCAAAAAACGACATTATTTTTGCACCAACCTAATACTATTATTGCGAGTGTTATTCGAATTGTTCAACGGCGTTACTATAGTTGCATCTGCGATTACAAAGTCTCTACTACAACGAACATTACGAAAGTGAAAACGAGTACTCGTTGACATTACAAAAGTGGTAATAAGTGTTCGTTGACATCCTAAAACTGTGTCCGCTTGAAATTCTCGAAATTAATTGAAAGTGAAATCGGTCGGCTATGTTAAAATTCCGACCTCTTCGATCACTTTTTGCATTGGGGAAATCATGAATCCATCTCCTTTTATTCAACTAGCTATGGGTTAATTGGCAGGGTAAAGAAGGCACTCAATCCTGGGTTACCAGCAAGTCTAGGAGAAGAACTTCAGAACAATGAAAAAGGCAACAGGAAACTTCATTGTCATTACAAAGTCAAAGTCAATTGCAATTCACAGATGAGCGGAAATAAGAGTGCGCTATGAATGTCAGCGTCCTAATGGGAGATGGCCATTAAAAAGTGTGGTTGCGCACGTATCGACATTCCCTCCAGGATCTAGAGGCAAGAATGGCTTGTAGAACATCAGCTGCATCTTCGATAAAAGAATTACTCTTCTCGGGCTTTGCAATAAATCTTCACGCAAGACGATTTGAAATAAAACCCTAGATCGTCTTCCATTCAAGGCTAGGGATCCTGGATTAGGAGAAACGTAATTATATGAGTTAAACTTAAACCCTTCCATTCAATTCTATATCTATCAAACTCCCAAAGTTACTAGATACAGAGGCTAATTGGAATTCAGAGGTTTCCTTCCCATAGATGAGCTTCTATTCAAGGCCAAAGATCCCAGATTAGGAGGAACGTAGGAGGAAATGTCTAAACCTTTAAATCCAACAACTGGTAGGGACTAATTGTTAAAGCGTTGTTTATATCAAACAAACTCCCAATAATACGAAATGCAGAGCTTAATTTCTTTGTTTCCAATCTATACTGTTCTCTAAACAGTCGTATAAACTGTCATTGAAATAAAGCAGAAAAAATAAGCCTGGATTACTATTCAGTGTCTGCTATTTAAAAAAAACTGATCCAACCACTCTTCGAATTTGCACAGGAGCCTCGCAAATTGACACTTGGTAATTTTTGGAACATTTCCTAAGTGATATGCATTATATCTAGTGATATGCGTTATCTAGTTCTGATGAAGGACATGCTACAGGAGGCGTTACTCGAAATTATAGCGGCAGTCCGTTGCAGTTTCATAACTGTCTGCTTCAGTTCTGTGCCGCAGAGGAAGCAAGTGTGCGGGTCACTTCCTGTTAAGTTGAGGTCAACCTTAAACAAATTCACGTCATCGGCATTTTCATCTACTTTTCTTTCACCTCCAACCAACCCTTGCAAAGCCAAACGTCGATAGGGAATGGATGACAAGAGTAGGTTTTGGTGAAACTGGAAGCTTTTAGTCCTGAATCAGCACGCTGGGGTTGAATGTAGTCACCATCACCATCATCATCAAAGTAGTGATCAGCAAAAAAGAAATTAAATTCTTGGATACGAGATAAAGCCGTTACCGACCAGTTCTGTAAATTAATACTACCTCTATCCGATAATAATTTTTACATTTGCATAGACATTTCATAAACTAATTGCATAAACTATTATTGAAAGTATCGAATTCAGAATACGTGTCGGCATTTTATAATTAATCTTATATAGGACATCCAATGTTGATCTGTTTAACTAGTGAAATATTGGAGGAATCGAGACTTTCCTCAGACAATCTCAGTTACGGTGGACGGATCATGTCTTGAGAATGTCTGATGACAGGATACCCAAAATCCTAATGTACATCCAGTTAGATCAGGGCTACAGGAATGTAGGATGCCCATGGCTTACATACAAAGACAAGCTGAAGAGCAACTTGTCAGCTGTCAATATACCTCATAACACCCTCGTGCTCTTAGCCTTGCAGGCGGTAGAGTGGAGATCAACGTGTTTTAGTGGACTCAGCGGTTTTCAATCTGCTAGTCTGAATAGTCTTCAAGAAACGAGAGCAGGATCTAAAAGGTCAGCCAATCTAACAGTGATATCATCCCACAATCCTTACTCTTGCTCCATATGCGGCCTCCTTTGCAAATCTGTTGCGGGTTTTAAGTGCCACTTAAGATTATCGCACAAAGTTCATAACCGAATCAATTGGTTAAGTTGTCAGCTCCCTCTTTATATCCATTATATATATATATATATATATATATATATATATATATATATAATAGAATCCAGACCGTTAAGATATGACAGAAACATCATACCCACTGGACACTGAAAATTGGGCGCCTTATACACCCGTGCGTCTCATATGCCGTCAAATACAGTAACTAAGATATATGATATGATATGAGATAAGCAGATTATCTGAGTACTATGAAGTCTGATCCAGACTATTTCGGGGAGTGTTTTTATCTTCAGGGCGCAAACGATCATGGCACTCCACAGATTCCTTTTTTTTATCATCTGTGAATTACCATGCATTATTTGGAAAGATAGTGAAGTTATTTCCCGCTGCTTTCTGCATGAATGGGAATTAAGAATTTTAACTTCTCTTAGACTGGTTATCTACAAACCAAAGGCGCCCAGTGTACGCTACTCTTTAACCCAGGGCTGAGGCGGGTGGAGAAGGATTGACGTTTTTCTTAAAGACATCTTTACGAAAGTGAATGCAACTAATTACTCCGGAATTTGAACTCGACACGCCGATTCCACTGATATCTGTTACACTATCCACACAAGCTTAAGTTTAAATGTTCGGGCGATGTAATGGATAATGAGTCAGAATTGTTATTCGGAGAGTCAAGTTCCAATTCCAGTCGGGTTTGTTACATTCACATACGCGCAAAATACCCCTAGGAAAGGAATAAATCCAGCTCTTCCCACTGCTATGGATGAATTAGTAAGACTTGTATCACTAAAACTTTATTAGCTAAAAATATATCTTAAGATCTAAAAATATTCTCTGGCTTTAAATAACCTACAAAGAATTGATATGTCGTATAAAAACGAACCAGCCAGTTAATAAAAACACTTTGGCTTGGGAGTATTATGAAATTAAGTTCAGACTATCAGGAGGTGACTTGAACGGTAGGGGTTAGCTTAAAGTATAGCATAAGTCTCTTGTAGCCACAAATAGGTTTTGGTATTTACTGGGCTTACAAAGACGTATACCGACGTTTTTAAAAAACTATACAAAAACATTTGATAAGCTACGGCACAATGGCTTATTTGAACTCTTGGAAAAGTTTGTTTTATTTGGGAAAGATATTAGAATAATCCATAGCTTATACTGGGAGTAAACCGCCTGTAAGCAGATAGAAAGTGAATTAAGCAAGTAAACAAAAATAGAAAGAGGCGTAAGACAAGGGCGTGTCTTCTCACCGGATTTATACTAACCTTTCAAGTGAAGCGATAAGATATACAAATCACAAAATTTTGGTGGTAGATACAGGAAAAAAGTGCAGGAACCCCTAGAAATGACAGTAAAAGAAAGCGGGAAGAAAGGACTAATCACCGGTTATAAAAAGACAGAATATATAGCTACAGGCAAAAGGAAAATACCAAGGTACAAACTACGTGCTGGAGACATCAAAATAAAAAAGTACTAAAAGTAAACAATCCGGAAAGTGTTTTCATAAGCGATGGAACTGCGACACCGAAATACAAACGAGCATCCGAATAGCAAACGATGTTTCCCCAAAATCTAAACAAAGTACCGCAATTCTCCATGTATAATACGCATTTTTTCATAAAAATAATAAGCAAAATGTCTAAAACCATTTTTTAAAATAAGAGTAGGAAACACTGAAATTGGATATATACAATTTATATGTTTTGATTATCAAACAAGGGGTGCGTATTATGCGTCAGTGGAAGCATTTTTCCACACTTTCAGCACTATTTTAGGGGTGCGTGTTATGGATGAAGGAATATTATACATGTGGTATTACGGTATTAAGAAACAGAAAAATATTAGAAACAATGAAAAGAGTGCTGAACTGCAATAGAATAGTAATCTTCTTATATGGCAGTGAATTTAGGAAAACCTCTTCAGGGATGAAAAAATACTTGAGGGAAAAGAGATGTGGTCATACAGTAGGATGCTGAGAATGTCATGAACTGAATATGCGAGTAACGCGGAATTTTATAGAAACATTGTAAGAAAAAACACATTATGTGACGCTATTGTGTAACTGCTAGTATGAAATTAAGATTAAAAGGGCTCTTGTGAAAACCCCGCATGAGAATTGGAGAATTGGAAGGGTTAAAGAACCGTTAAAATCATTCAGGTGAAAGCATGAATTGAAATATGAAGCAAGGAAAAAAAAAAAGAAAAATGTTATGAATCCTCAAAGCCGGAATATATAAGCAGAGTCTATAAAATTTCACGAGGAATGAGGAATGTGAAAATTCTTTGACATCAGAAAAATAGAAATAATATTTGAACACAAAAGTTTGTTATCGGAAAAATTATTGTTGTCGGGGAATATATTGTTTTGAATAACTGACCGCTTTGTTTGAGGGTCGGTGTCGTTTCTCCAAGGTTTGAGAAAATAATTGTTATGAGTATGGATGATTCCTGAGATACGGTTGGAGTTGGACGAAATACATGTAAAAAGAGCGCTTAGCTGAAACCAGCTGTTGGAGCCAATGTTCGGCAAGAAATGCAGATGAGACGAGGCAGCAGCGGAAGAAGGAGCTGCTGAACCACACGTGACCTGCTGCCGACAGAATTTCCGACCGACCACCTGGTTGTTTTTAACCCGCCCCAAGTTTTAGAAGGAAGAAATAGTGTCACGATAGAGAGAGTAACGGAAAGGGTTAATTTTGTTGTATCAAACGACTATATAAACCAATTTAAAATTAACCCTGCAACATTCTTCTTTATTTTGTTATGCTATTTTTTATTTTCACCAGCAGAAACGTTCTGTGAGCTTTTGTAGTACGGTTCCGCCACGGTCCGATCCAGGCCTCGATTTTCACTGCTCTGTGATCAAGAAACACGACGTGGGACAGAAGCAGATGAAGGAAGGAAACGGAAAGCAGATAACCATCAGCTGACCGGCGGCAGTACTGACCAGCGTGGAAACAACCCAGAATCGAGCTGGGCCGGCCGTGTTATAATTATACTTAAAACCAGAAAGAGACAGTTAAAATTTCTAAGATATACAAGTCAGATTGCAATCAAGGGAGACAGAAGTAAAGTAGATGAATGGTAGAACAGGAAGTGGGAAGGATAGTAAAGAAAGACAATATTATTAATAGCTACGGAGGGTAGTAAGTTGTGGAGAGCTCTCTCTTTGAAGAGACACGCCACACAGAAACTTTATCTAGATGAGCTTCAATTCAGATTCTTACTGAGAAATGTTTAACATTCATTAAGTATAAGGGATGAAAAGTAAATCCGAGAAACATCCTGTCGGTGTAAACAAACAATACGGCGGAAAACATAAGAGATCAAAAGTAAATCCGAGCAACAACATCTCGGTGTAAACAAACAACACGGCGGGAAATATAAGGGATCAGAAGAAAATCCGAGCAACATCTTCTCGGTGTGAACACACAATACGGCGGGAAACATAAGAGATCAAAAGTAAATCCGAGCAACGCTTTCTCGGTGTAAACAAACAATACGGAGGGAAGTATCAGAAGAAAATCCGAGCAACATCTTCTCGGTGTGAACACACAATACGGCGGGAAACATAAGAGATCAAAAGTAAATCCGAGCAACGCTTTCTCGGTGTAAACAAACAATACGGAGGGAAGTATCAGAAGAAAATCCGAGCAACATCTTATCGGTGTAAACAACCAATACAGCGGGAAGTATAAGAGATCAGAAGTAAATCCGGGCAGCAACTTCTCGATGCAAACAAACAATATGGCGGGAAGTATAAGAGATCAGAAGTACATCCAAGCAACGCTTTCTCCGTGTAAACAAACAATACGGCGGGAAGTGTAAGAGATCAGAAGTAAATCCGAGCAGCCTCTTCACGGTGTAAACAAACAATACGGCGGGAAGTATAAGTGATCAGAAGTAAATCCGAGCAAAGCCTTCTCGGTGTAACCAAACAATACGGCGTGAAGTTTAACGGATCAGAAGTAAACCCAAGAAACATTTTCTTGGTGTAAACAAACAATAAAGATGGAAGTATAAGAGATCAGAAGTAAATCCGAGCAGCCTTTTCTCGGTGTAAACAAACAATACGGCGGAAAGTATAAGAGATCAGAAGTAAATCCGAGCAACGACTTCCCGGCGTAAACAAACAATGCACCTGGAAGTATAAAAGATCAGAAGTAAATCCGAGCAAATCTTCTCGGTGTAAACAAACAATACAGCGTCAAGTATAAGTAATCAGAAGTAAATCCGTGCAACGCTTTCTCGGTGTAAACAAACAATACAGCGGGAAGTATAAGTGATCAGAAGTAAATCCGTGCAACGACTTCTTGGTGTAAACAAACAATACACAGGAAGTATGTGATCAGAAGAAAATCCGAGCAACGCCTTCTCGGTGTAAACAAACAATACGGCGGGAAGTATAAGTGATCAGAAATAAATCCGAACAACGCCTTCTCGGTGTAAACAAACAATACGGCGGAGAGTATAAGAGATCAGAAGTAAATCCAAAGAATGCCTATTCGGGGTAAACAAACAATACGGCGGGAAGTATAAGTGATCAGAAGTAAATCCGAGGAACGCCCTCTCGGTGTAAACAAACAATACGGCGGGAAGTATAAGAGATCAGAAGTAAATCCGAGCAACCTCTTCTCGGTGTAAACAAACAATATAACGGAAAGGTGCCAGATAAGGGTCATCATCGATTTAAAGGCTTCACTTCCGTAGCATTCTTATGGAATTCTGAATTAAAGCGTCAGTTCATGAAATTGGTGACTATAGCAATTCGGAGTTCAATCCCTTGGCCGTGTGCCGCAGATGTAGACTCTGTGGAAACAGGTCCAGTAGTATCTAAGCTATACTAAAAAAGAAGAACTAGACGAAATAATCTTGGATATGGTTGGTGAAACGAGCACAATCTATTATCTTAGATTAAAAAATAGCCTCAGTTCGAAATTCCTTGAAGGTTAATCGGATCGACAAGATCCTGATGAAGGCCTGATGATAGGACTGCCGAAGCATTGTGATAATAACAACAAAGATGAATGTGAATGTAAACAAAATTAGTTTGTTTCGTTTTTTTTTTTTTTTATCCTTCCGTTATGAATAGTAGTCATTCGTTTCTCTTGCATATAAATTTTGGACGGGAATCGATAAGTTATCCCACGTCATTGAATTCCACGCAACAACCATACCTAATCAGTATCTGGTATTTTGAGGCTATTTTGTTGGCGACTGATCTCTTATGGGAGGAGAGAGGCATTGGTGTCATGTGCGTGGTCATTTGAGAACCGGAAGAGATAAAAAGAGATAAAAAAAGAAGCAATTCTGCCAGACAATATCGGCAGACCATTTGTTTGTTTACGTTGTCATATTGATCCAAAATGGTAAAAACTGCCATTTCTACTCGCTTCATATCCTTCTGATGTCTTTGGACATAATTTCCTCCTACGCATCTTTTCATCGACATGAATATATCAGTTTGTGCATGCGTGGGCATTTCATTGATATATACTGTTAAGTCTCTTGGCTTATACCGAGTGCATAATTGTCCAAATTGTGTAACAGCATGGGATAATCCTCCATGCGACAAAACGTTTAATATCTAAAAAAAAAAAAAACCACCAAACTAATCGAGCTTCTTCTTTCCAGGTTTTCAGATAAGACAGTAAGCCATCTTGACACCATTTGTCGTAAGAGTCACTGAAAAATACTTTGAGTTATTCAGCTAGAAAGAGAACCGGTTAAAATCATTTTGTGTCAGCCCCACTATGCCTTCCCAAACTGAGCAATGATAAAGGGGGAAAAAGATCATTAAGGCGTTGAGTAATTCTACTAACATTCATACTCTGGCTTCCATCTTCAAAGTCTATTCAAGAACCATCAAGAAAACGGTGAATAAGTTTAAAAAAGAGAGAAGAGTAGAGAGGAAAACTTGATCAGGAGGTCACAACAGCAAAAGGGATCGTCATTTCAGTTTAGAGCTAAATACATTGTTATTTTTCAGAGTAGAGTCCAATGGTGTTATAGAAACCTCGGAGAATTCCACTAAGATATCTTTAATCGTTTCTAAGATACGAAGCTTAATCTTAAGATTCAAAGCTCAATCTAACAATTGGACAATTTTGCTGTTACACGATTTGGACACATTTATTGTTACAGCTGGTATATACAAGCATAAATATCTTATTCAGATCCAGGGATTCTCACTTCTATTGATGGAACATCTCCCTGATTGACCATGTCTTCATAGATGTAGCCGTACTGACCACGCTTAACCAATTGCGGTATGGCGATACTATTTAACCCGTAGTTGGGGTGGATGCTCGTTGACTATGAGGAGTTTGTTCGCCTTTTAACAGCTCTTTTTTGGTTTCTAATTTCTTTGTGTAATGTAAATAAAAGATTAAATGCACACAAAAGGGAACTTTTGCAATACAACTCACTAAATGCATTAGTTGCCCATCGTAATGAGATTGATCACAATTTCGATTTTAAAATGCCACTCGAATTAAAAGAGAAATCATTTTTACTAAGACGAAAATATATAGAAAGTGCTTTAATCACTAGATCATCAACAGTAAATTTGCATCCAGATTCTTACACCATTTCTCCATTCTTGACAGATCTTCTGTTATCAAAATGTGGGATATTTAATAAAAACGATGATGAAAAAAAAAGAATCTAAATGAAATTGGATGGATTGTATATATCGAAGAGAGAGAGAGAGAGAGAGAGAGAGAGAGAGAGAGAGAGGAAGAGAGTGAGAGTAAGAGAAAGAGTGAGATAGAGTGTGAGAGTTAGAGAGACTGAGAAAGAGCGAGTGTGAAAGTGTCAGAGAGAGGAAGAGAGAGAGGAAGAGAAAGTGAAAGTGTGTGAGAGAAAGTAAGAAAAAGAGTGAGAGTGAGAGAGTAAGACAAAGAGAGAGTAAGAGAAAGCGGGATAGTGAGAGTGAGAGAGAGAAAGAGAGAGAGAGATAGAAAGAGAGAGAGATAAAGAGACAGACCACAGTTTTAATATTAAATAATGCTGCTCTAATTAAAGGAGAAAACAATTCACTAAGACGAATATGTTTAGAAAGTGCTTTAATCGCTAGTTTATCCACAAGAAAATTTGCGATCGGATTCTCACAACGTTTCACCATTTTTGACAGATTTTCTACTATCAAAATGTCGGTTGAAACCAAGGTAGTGGATTCAACTGATCTCCTGATTTTTAAAGTTAAAAGCTCTACACGTTATTTTTACTGTTATTTTTTTACACGTGTATTGAGCACTTTTAATACTACTGTTTCCTGGTCTCATTCAACTCCGACCATTAACCTTTTATGCATTATATATATATATATATATATATATATATATATATATATATATATATATATATATAATCAAATATGCTATCTCCGCTACACAGGAATTACCATGTTTCAAAAAGCAAAGCTAAAAACTTCAAATTTAATTATATAATTAAATTAAAATTATTAGTTCTGTTTCATCTTCAAGTGAATTTTGGAATAACTTATTTTAAAATTTATTGAGTTTTAAACGCACATACAATTCATTATTTTTTGTTTCCAAGGATACAGAGAAATCCAATCATTTAGACAGGGGCGGTAGCGTGTTCATTTTTATTAACTATTATTGTATCAATTATGAGTTACGATCGAACAAGAGGTTAAGTCTAGGGAAGGTGGGCTGCTTTTTTCAACGAATTTTGACATCCGTTCAACGCATGTCGTCTGTTTTTTTAGATTTTTCGCCATTTTTTTCCGTTAAATTCGTACTTGTATACATAAAGATTCTTCCTAAAAGGAGTGTTTGGGTGAGAGTACGTTATATTGAACTACAGTTTTAAAATATTATTTTTACTTTGTATATACTCTGCGTTTGAGTGCGTGTGTGTGTACTGACGGAATATAAAATATCAACAACTTGAAAGTCGAGGCTGATTTTAACCTGGGCACATTATAGGGTTAATAGATATTGCTATAATAGTTTCATCTTGTGATTTATAGATTACCCTAGACTTTAACCATCCAGTGGGGTGGGGGGGATCTCCCAAAATAGCGGTTCATCAAGAGCTCTAGATTTCTCGATTGCGAAAAATTTAAACTGAATGGATTATCTCTAGATATGTGATTTTTGTGTGCAAGTTTGACTTAACTTCGACTAAAGACGCAGAAACTCGTTCGCGCATTCGAACCAAACTTGTGCATGACCAAAAATGAATATTACAGACAGTGGTACAAGAATGTCAAAGAATTCTAAATTTAAGATACGATACTGTAAGAATTGAAGAAAGGGATATTGCGCAAGTGCAGATAGTACAACCAAAAAGAAGGGAAAAATGGCTGCAACGAATCCGTGTTACGGTTTCGGAGGACTTCTTTTAAGGCGGATTGCCCATTCAAAAATAAAAAGTGTTTCCAATGTGGAAGATTGTCTCATAGACAAAGTAATTGGAAAGCAAAGCAACGAAAACATATAAGACTTTTTTAATACAGTAAAAATTATATTGACAATTCAAAATCTGAAAGAATCAGAACAGAAAATTTATGAAGGTTGAGATGAATGATCTTAAAGTAAAAATCCAGCTAAATACAGGCAGTGTCACACCTTTAATTAATTAAAAATCTGGAAAAATTATTACTGAACCTACATTAATGAAAGCCAAAAAAAAATGTTTTCGAGGCGAAATTGCATGTAATGTCTTGAGAGCTGGTAAGACTTTAAAAACTAAGACATTCGTATTAAAAAATAAAATACTGAACTTATTGAGCCCGGATTGAATGGAGCTGTTCGATTTATGGAGCCGGCTCATAAGTTCGTTCTGTAAAAAGGGTGAATTACTCCTCCTCTAAAACATATATGGCGACTCAAAGTTTTTAAAGGAGTTAAAATTTTTTTTACTGCAGTGTTCTCTGAAGGTCTTGGAAAATATACTAAGGCGAAGGCAATTTTTAACTGAAAGGAAAATGTAGTTCCTATTTTTAAACCTAAACGTAGTGTGCCTTTTGCAATTGGGGAGCCCATTAACAAAGAACTTGACAGATTAAAAACTTTAGGAGTTAATTCGACGACAGATTATTCAGAACCAACAGTGTATACTAAAAAGAAAAAATAATATTCGTGTATGCACAAACGTTTTTACAGGGTTAAATGAGTGTCTACTACCTCAGACATATACGTTGCAATCTTCAGAAGATTTTTTTTCTAAATTAACTGGAGAAATATAGTTTTCAAAAATTGACTTGTCAGATGCATACAACTGGAAGTGTATGAAAAATGTAAGAAATTGTTAACTGTTAACGCACACAAGGGTCTATACAGGTTTTACCGTTCGGGGTTCAACGTGACGCCTAGCATTTTACAGCAAGTAATGGATACGATGCTAGGTGGCCTAGATTTTGTATATTTTGACGACGTACTCATGAAAAGAGAAACTAGACAGCAACATTCAGAACACATACAGCAAGTATTCCAGAGAATAGAGGATTATAGGTTCCAATTCAGTGAAGAGAATGCCAATTTTCAGGAGCAATATAAAATACTTGGTAAAAATAATTGATGCCAATGAGCGTTTGACTAGACCCATCAAGGACGAGTGCTATTAAAATATGCCTGCCTCGACGAGCGTTGCTACTTTTCTGGGGCTTTCAAGCTATTACAGTCTTTATGTGCGAAACATGCATAAATTGAGAGCGCCGTTAAATAAATTATTGAAAAAAGATGCGGTCTGGAATTGGTCCGACGAATGTTGAAAATCTTTTGAAGACATGTTAACATCTGAATTATCGTTAGCGCATTTCACTCCTGATTTAGAAATAATTGTAGCATCAGATGCTAGCGATTATGACACTGGAGCAGTTATTTGTCATACATTCAAGGATGGTAAAATAAAAGCTGTTGCCAATGCAGAACGCTAATAGCGGCTGAAAGATATTGTAATCAAATCGAAGAAGAAACGCTATTATTTTTGTAGTGAAAGAAATTCATAAAATGATACACGATAGAACATTTATTATGCAATCAGATCACCGCCAATTATTACCTATTTTGGGTTCTAAAAAGGAATTCTGACGCTTACTGCCAATAAGTTGCAACGTTGGTGAACGATGTTTCCTATACTATGATTTTAAGATGGAATATTTACCATTAAAGAATATGGACATGCAGATGGCTTGTCCAAATTAATTCCAAAATTTAAAGAAGCTTTTGAGTAGACGGCTATTGCTTCTTTTTCTGCAAATGAGATAAAAAGACATTTGTGTAACACAATAAGGGAATTACCCGTGAAATTAGACGAAATTAAAATACAATCCAAGAAGGATGACTATATTTATATTTTTTTTATATATATAAAAAATATAAATAAATACTTTCACAAAAAAACATTCAATTTTTTTAATTTGCAACTTTTCAGTTGTTTTTTTCTATATTATATACATATTAAGAAAGTATACGTGGCTTCTCATTATGCTATATATATATATATATATATATATATATATATATATATATATATATATATGAAGAAATATAGTCTTAAAGTGTGCTATATTTATGGGATAAAGTGCTTAATATCAGAGATAGAGCGTGTGTAAATATAAAAGTGGACATGGAAGTCAGCACTTAGAGGCGACAGTCTGTTTCATGCTAGTGCAATCGTCAGGCGACTAGTGCTGTTATTTTTCTCGGCTATTTATATATAAGGGTCAGTGGTGCATTAATGCACCACTGACCCTTATATATAAATAGCCGAGAAAAATTAATGCACCACTGACATTAATGCACCACTGACCCTTATATATTAATGCACCACTGACCCTTATATATAAATAGCCGAGAAAAATAACAGCACTAGTCGCCTGACGATTGCACTAGCATGAAACAGACTGTCGCCTCTAAGTGCTGACTTCCATGTCCCCTTTTATATATATATATATATATATGATAAAAATATTATCTTATGAGCTGAAGATCGCTTTAAAGCAAACTGTCGCCGCTTCATGTTTACCTAGGTAGACACTTATATTTACATGTACTCTATCTCGGATATTGTGCACTTTTGTCCATAAATGCAGCATACCTTAAAACTATAAATTCATCATATATAGTTAAAAATCAGATAAATCTTGAAACCGTAACCATAAAATCAAAAGGTACAAAATTAAATGCGATACCATTCAATGATGGAACTACTAACGGCATTAGATAATAAATTGTTGCTTTAGCGTTGGGTTGTGGCTAGCACGACTATCTGGATGCTCATGATTACCGCGTAGTGAGCTCGAACCTACCTTGTTGCTTCATACTTTTGTCCTAAATTTAGTATCTAACATCAAATAATGTTACCTTTTTTTAGCCAAGTGAAGTCGCGCAGTGAGTGGTCCTATCATAACAGTAGAAAGTATTTCGGCTAAATTGAATCTTTTCGCTTGGGGGGAAAAAAAAACTCATATAGTCATTTTTTTCTCTTTACCCAACGGCTAAGGTACAGAAACACGGCGCACTGACCTAGAGAACCAAAGATAAGCGACACTTAATTGCCACCAGGTTATTCGTTCGACACCAGGCTACTAGGGTGTACAAAGAAATTCCTTTAATGAATTATCAACGGGGGAAGAAAAATGATGTCTTTACATGAATATGAAGCAGAGTAAAGAACGGGTGAGTGTTAACAAGCAGGCAAATCCACGAACTTTCTGGACATGCACACGCACACACCTACGTATTCTTCCTTTCCAATTAGGTCCAGCACATTAAGGTCCTATTCATGAATGGTGCTGTTAAGAGCTAGCGTTCCAGGTTTTTATAACAAAGACTTACATCACTTATAATATTTTCTACATTTCTATGCTGGTTTAAATGTTTCCGTATAGTGCTGTATATATATATATATATATATATATATATATATATATATATATATATATATATATATATATATATATATATATATGTACAGAACTATGCGGAAACAATTAAAACCAGCATAGAAATGTACAAAATCTCTCTCTCTCTCTCTCTCTCTCTCTCTCTCTCTCTCTCTATATATATATATATATATATATATATAGAGAGAGAGAGATAGATAGATAGATAGATAGATATAAATATAAAAGTTGGACATTGAAGTCAACACTGTGAGGCGACAGGCTGTTTCATGCTAGACGCAATTGTCAAGCCGCCTGATGATTGCGTCTAGCTTGAAACACCCTGTCGCCTCTGAGTGTTGACTCCAATGTTCACTTATATTTATATTTACATACATTCTACCTCTGATATTGAACACTTTATCCCATAAATATAGAACACCTTAAAACTATATTTCTTCATATATATATATATATATATATATATATATATATATATATATATATATATATATATATATATATATATATATATGTGAAATGGACAAAGTCCGACAATTAATTTAAGACATTTTTATGTTTATACATTCTTTTTATAGATACAAGTATTTAAGTAAATGCTCTGTTTTATAATAAACAGTATTAAACAACATTTACCGGCCTGAATGTCCGAGAAATTTTCATAGAAAATATACTGATATATAGTATATCTATAGTAAATAGTATAAATATTTTTGGGATTTAAAAGAAGCTAATAAAGCTCCTAAGGTAAAATGGAAAATTAAAAAAAAACTAGAACATGTATATATTTAAATGAACCCTGTCTTTAATGTTTACATGAAAAATTAGAAATTATCAGATTTTCTGATAAAACTCCTTATTAAATCAAAGAAGTGAAGTGACTTTAAATTGCAGGTATAGTCTATCTTTTATCTTACAATATGTTTAAACTTTGAATTTGATAACACTTTTTATTACAGTAATAATCAGTAGATGAACTGCGGTGCACCTTATATGGCTTATTATTCTATTTGTAAAATTCATTTTGATTTATTATAGCTCTGAATTGATGCTTAGTTAGTATTATTAACATCTTATATCGATATATAGGTGTTTAGTTACTATTATTAACATCTTGCATTGATAAGTTAGTATTATTAACATGTTATATGGATGCTCTTTACTTAACAGATGCATATTAATTTGCCAAAGAAGTTTTGTATGTATGATCTGATTTTTTTTCAAAGTTATCTTACCACTTTCTTAAAAGGGCCTTTTATTTATCAACTACAAAATTTTATGTAGGTAGCTGACTGAGCATATAACTAGTTAGCATTATGTTAAATTACCTCCCTACGTCTTTCGCTTTGGAAAATGAAAGTTGAACGCCAGACTTATATACATCTTACGAAATAATGTAACCATTTTTATCTGTCGATAATCAAATTGTCTAGGATTTATATGCAGACAACTTCGTATATAAAAATCCAGTGAGTTTGAATTTAGCGTATATCACATTCGATTCGTTAATCCCACAAGCCTAAATTGTAATTTTGTATACCGGGTGTAGCAGCAAAATTAATCAAAATCGTGTAACAGAATAAATGTCCACCCGACAAAATGTTTAATATCTAAAAAAACACGAAACTAATTGAGATTCTTTTTTCCAGGTTTACAGCTAAGACGTTTAGCCATCTTGACATAATTTGTCGTAAGAATCACTGACAAATCATGTGAGTTATTCAGCTAGAAAGAGAACAGGTTAAAACCGTTTTGTGTCAGCCCTACTATGTTTTCCCAAATGAGTAACGATGATAGGAAAAAGATCCTTCAGGCTTTTAGTAATGGTAGCAAGATTCATACTCTGGCTTCCATCGTCAAAGTCTATTCGAGAAAGGGGAATAAGTTTAAACAAGAGGGAGAAGAGAAAACTGTATCAGGAGGTCAAAACAGAAAGACGGATCGCCATTTCAACTTAGAGCTAAAGAGATCAATTAGAAAAGATCCAACTCAATTCATAAGACGTCTGACACCTGAGAGTGTAGTTTAAACTATGACAGCCTAAAGAACAGTGAAAAAGACTTGAAAATGAATTCGTACTTGAAACGTGTTGGGCAACTTGCTACTCCAGGACAGAAAGTTAGAAGGTTAGAGAGGGAGAAGATTATTTTGAATAAGTTGCAAAATGATCCTGGATATATATATATATATATATATATATATATATATATTTTTTAACTTTTTATCAATCCTTCATGAGTTTCCGATCCTTTGGTACGATTAATTAATGATGAACATTTAATTTTCATTTATGGTAGATCTCATGACGATTCTTCTGTTAAGCATGTAGAGTAATTATACATGCTTATTGCTCAAAGTAAAGTCCAATAGTGTTTATAAAACATCGGAGAATTCCAGTAAGATATCTTTAATAATTTTTATGATACAACAGTTCCGATCTTAATCTAACAAATGGACAATTTTGATGTTGCAGGATTTGGACAGTTTTGCAATATTTTGCGCGCGCACACACACACACACACACACACACACACACATATATATATATATATACATATATATATATATATATATATATATATATATATATATATATATATATATATATGTGTGTGTGAGTGTGTGTACAAAAATACAAAATGTTGGCGTGATCAACTGATTTCCAAAAGACCTAAGAAAAATGAAGGGGGGTACTAATAACAAAAAAATAAATAAATAAAAGTAATAAAAAAGAAAAATTTTACAAATGAAAAAAAAAGCAAAAAAAAAAATGGTAGGAGAAAAGACTAAAAGGCAAACATGAAAACTAAGCAGTAAATAACAGTGTTCAATGCCTGGGCTATCCAGATAGAGCTTCACAGCGTCAACCCTGAACAAGGCCCAACTCGTTGCTATTTAAGTTTCATGCTCTTGCGATCTTTAGGAGACTATATATATATATATAAATATATATATATATATATATATATATATATATATATATATATATATATATATATATATATATATAGTTGGATTGATGTGACCCTGGGTTTCACGTTCTTTGCAATCGCATAGAGCGTGATACCACTCTTTTTATATTTACCCAATTCTCATTGGTGCATTTCTTTCTTTCTTTTTTCTTTCTTTCTTTCTATCTTTCTTTCTTTCTTTCTTTCTCATTTTATTTTTTGCTTTATTTTCTTTCTTTCATTCGTTCATTTTCTGTTCTATTCCTTTTTCTAATTTTCTTTTTGGTTTCTTTCATTCTTTCTTTCTTTGCTTCTTTTCGTTTTCTCTCCTTTACTTTTCGATTACTTCCCTTCTTTTTTCTTTCTTTTCTACTCACTTCTATTTTTCTCCTCTTCTTTTTGATTTCTTTCCTTTTTTTCTTTCTTTACGATCGCAAAGAGCACGAAACCAAGCATCACACACTCACATCAATCCACGCATGTTAGCTCTATCACCGATATCGAGCGCTTTCCAATAAGTACCGCGCATATATAATATATAAATAATATATATATATATACATTTTACACACACACACACACACACACACACACACACACACACACACACACACACACACACACACACACACACACATATTCAGTTGTATGGATATGAGTTTGTGACCATGGGTTTAATGCTTTTGAGATCATCAGACAAACTAGCTTTATTTTTTTTTAGGTCTATCACTGTTATTGACTACTTTCCAATAAGTATTGCGCACATAATAGAATATATATATATACATATATATATATATATATATATATATATATATATATATATATATATATATATATATATATATATATACATACATATATATATATATATATATACACATACATACATACATATATATATATATATATATATACACATACATACATATATATATATATACATACATATATATATATATACATACATATATATATATATATACATACATATATATATATACATACATATATATATATATATACACATACATATATATATATATACATATATATATATATACATGAATACATATATGTATATACATACATACATATATGTATACACATACACATACACACACACACATATATATAGGTGCGTTGTGGGGGGTGTTTAAAATCTATATGATTAATTTCGTCAATGCATTAAGAATTAAGTACATTGACCAGGAAAGATATGACGTTAAATTTTAAATTTATAACTTCAGGAAATCAATTTTGAAGTTTACATGGATATCTTTCAATTTAGTTCAATTAATCCACGATGGAGTGAATACAGATATCTTCGCCTTTAAGCTTACTAAGAAGACATATCAAGTACATGTTTATGAAATACGTAATATTAATTTTATTGCTTTTCTCATTTCTCATGAAATATTTTATTTCCAATTTCGCATTTAAATGTGAATTGAACATAATTACACCAAGGAAGACAGACAGAAAAAAAACAAGTGACAAAATCTGAAAGATTATGATTTTCGTCAAGTAAAATCCAATGTGTTCGTGAAGGGAGATAATTCGGTAGTAAATTCTGAAGATAGCTTTTCATCCCTTTTTCAAACTTGCTTATTGTGGTTTGCTTTCCAAATTTTACTCAGGATTCATCGAACCTTTGTCTTGACCCGCTGTAAAGATTTTAATAAACGATATTTTAAAGGGAAAAGATGAGAAACAAACCGAAAAGGAAAAACTTTAAAATGCATGAAACTTTTTTTCTTTTTTCTAACATACGAATTCGTTTTCAGTACAAGGAATACCACGTATTTTTAAAAATTTCCCCAAATCTCATTAGTGCGTTTCTTTCTTTCTTTCTTTCTTTCTTTCTTTCTTTCTTTCTTTCTTTCTTTCTTTCTTTCTTTCTCATTTTATTTTTTGGTTTATTTTTATCTTTATTTTCTTTCTTTCCTTCATTTTCTTTTCTATTCTTCTTCCTCCTTTTCTTTTGAATTTCTTTCATTCTTTCTTTTCTTCTTTTCGTTTATGTTCTTTACTTTTTGATTTTTCCCTTTTTCTTTCTTTCTATTCTATTCTATTTTTCTCCATTTATTTTTTATTTTTTTCTTTCTTTCTTTTTTTCTATTCTTTTTTCTCATTTTCTTCTTGATTTAGTTTCTTTCTTTCTTTCCTTCTTTTTCTTCTTTTTTCTTTCTTTCTTTTTTTCTTTCTTTTTCTTTTCTATTCTATTCTTTTTTCTCCTTTATATTTTGATTTCTTTCTTTCTTTCTCTCTTTTCTATTCTTTCTTTCTCTTTCTCTTTTTGCTTTATTTTTCTTTCTTTCCTTCTATTTCTATTCTATTCTATACTTTTTCTTTTTGATTTCTTTCTTTCTTTTCATTTCCTATTCTATCTTTTCTTTTTGATTTCTTTCTTTCTTTCTTTCTTTCTTTTTGTTTTATTTTTCTTTCTTTCTTTTTCGTTTCTATTCTATTCCTTTTCTCCCTTTCTTTTTCTTTTGCTTTCTTTTTCTTTCTTTCTTTTTCTTTTCTGTTCTAGTCTTTCTTTATCCGTTTCTTTTTGCTTTCTTTTCTTTGTCTCGAATATAAAATAAACGGTTTTCATGCCCTCTCTTTTCACACTAATGAAAACAGATGTCGCATATCTGCCAATTAATGGACACCTGTTGATGATCAAAATGGACACCTGATGCTGAGTCGTGTGTATATTAACATTTATATCAATCAAGATGAGAACAATAGTTCACAATAATCCAAGAATATTGACAATTACTCATCTCATAAATGAAATCTTAAATTATGAAAAGCTGTACGAATACGTCATCATAATCAAATGTCAAAAACCATCTGACATTGAATATAAAGGGCTCCAAAAACACACCACTAATGTCCTGCGTAGTGGATATAGTAGTTAGTTATACATACGAGGTTATTCAATAAATAAGGTGAAATTTTCGGTATAAAGACTTCTAATACAGATAGAAGCTTACTCTTTTTTATTTTTATTTTTTGTTTTACTTCTTTTTCACATGGATTTAATTTCTTTTGCAGATTAAAAAAAACTTCGAGAGTTTTGGCGATTAACAAAGATGGCCGACCAAGAAGCATGCTCCAGGTTTGAACAGCGGTCAGTTATCAAGTTTTTGGTTGCTGAAGGGTGTAAACCAGTTGAAATTCATAGGAGAATGTCAACTGTGTATGGTGCCACATGTTTCAGCCAAAAAATCTCTACAAGTGGGCTAAATTGTTTTAAGAAGGACGGAGCTGTGTTGAGGATGAAACAGGCCTGGGAGGCCTACAGAAGTGAGGTCTCCTGAGGTGATCGAATCAGTCAATGACCTCATTCAGTCTGACAGAAGGGTGACTGGATAATAATGCAAGGACTTTGAGCTTATCTGTTGGGACAAACGCAGGGGTCATCAGTCAGAAGGAGTCATCTTGCATCATGACAACGCAAGGCCTCACACAGCAGCCCAAACGGTGCAGACCATCAACGAGCTGGGCTGGGAACTGCTCCCTCACCCCCTTACACCCCGGGCCTTGCTCCTTCAGACTTTCACCTGTTTGGTCCCTTGAAAGCGTTCATGAGAGGCACGAAGTTTAAAAGTGACGATGAAGTCAAAAGTGTTGTGAGCGACTGGCTGAGACATCTGTCCAAAGATTTTTACGCTGAGGGAATACGGAAGCTTGTGCACAGATGGGAAAAGTGTGTGACAGTGCTGGGAGACTATGTTGAAAAATAAAAAAAACAAGCTTCTATCTGTATTAGAAGTCCTTATACCGAAAAATTCACCCTATTTATTGAATGACCCTTGTATTTTACTGTCTTCTCGTGATCGTGTGTTGGATCAGCTAGGGAAGTGCCGATTCAGCAGAAACGGACAATAACTGATATAACAGGGGTAAAATATCACAATATTCAACAGATATCACACATCAACCAAATGAACACCTGATGATAACCAGACGGCAGATGGTTGAAACGTTGTGTCTATAATGACATCTATATAAACCAAAATGAGAACAGTCCTAAATAATACAAGTATATTTATTAGGTTGGTGCAAAAATAATGTCGTTTTTTGACTTGAAGTTGAACGTCAAAAAACGACATTATCTTTGCACCAACCTAATACATCCTCTTCCAGAAGGCTGGAAAAGGCGTTTCCCTGTTGTGCAGTTTTGTTGTTATTTCGATTTGTTGATAATTTTAATAGAAGCGGTGCGAAATTTTCCAAGTGGAGCCTAGTTTGAAATATCAACCTCGTCCGCACATACGTTCTACGATTGAGAGTGTTCCCAGGTATCTTTTTTTTTATCGGTGTCACTTGAAGCAAGACAGTACAACTACTAACATACAAGAGGTTACAGGGTGTGGAGGAATTAGGAACAGAAACATTAGTAATGAGTTGAAAGAGAAAAGAGCGATCAGGAGGACAGTAGATAGCGATTGACATAGCAATAATAATAATAAGTGATTCACATAGACTTTAAATTCTTACAGATTAAAGTTGGCTGGAAAACATGGAGCTGGAAAAGAGTTCCACAAACGCGAAGTGCGAGAAAATAAACTGTTACTATAGAAGTTATGGATATATCTAGCTATCTCAAATGTAAACTGATGCGATCTCGAAATCGCATCAATTGCGATATTTGATAATTGGATGGGTCGGACGGTTCACCAGAGTTCTTAAAAACTGGGACAACAGACGATGACTTCCAGCAGGTAAGAAAGCAGGAGGTAGCGAAACTTTCATCATACAATTTATAGAGAACAGGAGCTAGTTGTGGAACATAATTCTTAATGACTATTGCAGGGATACCATTGGATTACGCATAAATTCATACAGTCTCAGTACCATAGCAAAAAGATCATCTGAACAATTACCATGAAAGTATTTATAAAAAAAGCACAGAGAAGCAACCTTATGATTGTGGGCAAGTGCCTGAAGCTGGGCCGCCAGATCAGGATCAATATTTTTCTTGGATTTTATCATGGAGATCCAGGGGAGTGACACCGAACCATATATGGCAGTAATATTCTAATCATGGATGAATCGTAGACTTATAGATATGCAATATAGATTCCAAGGAGAAAAATTGAGGTTATTTGACTTTAGTAACTTTTTTTCAACTCTGCTGTAGCTAGGTATTTAACTCACAACTCTTTGGGTCAAGTCACTGGATTACTTCAACCAATGCTTTTATCCACTTGGGGACATCAGTGTATGAATTTGGGGGATTTGTAAACCTAATGTCTCAGTACAGACACTAAGATGCCAAAGGTTATCGGGTGTGGAGGAATTAGGAACAGAAACATTAGTAATGAGTTGAAAGAGAAAAGAGTAATCAGGAAGACGGTAGACAGCAATTGGCATTGATTTTAAATTCTTGCAGACTGAAGTTGGCTGAAAAGCATGACACTAGAAAGGAGTTCCACAAGTGAGAAGTGCGAGAAAAGAAACTTAGCATAGAAGTTACAGCTATATCTGGCTAGCTTAACTGTAAATTGATGAGTTCTTGCTGCCAGTCTACAGTCTCGGTTCCATAGCAAAGAGATCATCTGAACAATCACCATGAAAGTATTTATAAAAAAGGCACAGAGAAGCAACCTTATGGTTGTGGGCAAGTGCCTGAAGCCGAGCCACCAGATCAGGATCAATATTTTTCTTAGATTTTATCATAAAGCTCCAGGTCAAAAGCAGGGACACCGGACTATGGTAGTAATATTCTAAGCATTGACGAATGGCAGAGTTATAGATCTGCAACATAGATTCAGAAGAGAAGAATTGTCTCGCTCCAGACTTTCTATCGGCTGGCTCAAAAATGGATTCAATAGAGTCTTTCCACTTCATGTCAGCTTAGAACATTAGCCCGAAAAGGCGCAATGAGCCACTTTCTTGGAGGATAGCATCAGCCATGCTGATAGAAGGCAGAGCGGGGTCTCTCAGATGATTAAGAGAAAGAAGTTTAGTTTTGGAGGCGTTAAAATTGACAATCTATCTTTTGTGCCAGTTAACAACGGTCTTGAGGTTGATTTGTACCTCAGCTGTCATCTTGACCTTTTCAGTTTGATCAGCCATACTATCGAGGCAGGAGTAAATGGCAATGTCGTCAGATGCCAAGTTGAGAGCTGATGTTGATTTGTACCTCAGATGTCATTTTGACCTTTCCAGTTTGATCAGCCATACTATCGAGGCAGGAGTAAATGGCAATGTCGTCAGATGCCAAGTTGAGAGCTGATGTTGATTTGTACCTCAGATGTCATTTTGACCTTTCCAGTTTGATCAGCCATACTATCGAGGCAGGAGTAAATGGCAATGTCGTCAGATGCCAAGTTGAGAGTTGATGTCGTTGATTTGTACGTCAGCTGTCATTTTGACCTTTCCAGTTTGATCAGCCATACTATCGAGGCAGGAGTAAATGGCAATGTCGTCAGATGCCAAGTTGAGAGCTGATGTCATCGGGAATATCGTCAATGAAGATTAAAAACAGCGTAGGATCAGGGATTGAGCCCTGGAGGACACCCACTTTAGTACGAAAGGATCTAGGCGAGTGGCCGTTCAGAATAACTTTCATTTCACGATTTTGATATGAACGACTGGCTCAGCTCAAAATTTGCCTGGAGTTACCGTAACTTTTCATCTTGGGGAGAAGACGTGAATGCCAAACCCTGTCAAAGGCTTTCGAGATGTCCAATGCACATGCCGAGCTTCACCGTTTTTATCTAGAACATGATAGACTCTTTCCGAAATTATAGTTAGTATATCAGCAGTTGACCTGTAGAAGAAAAGGCCCTACGATGAGAGATGATGAACCAATTCAGTATTGATTATGGTCTCTAGGAGTTTCCTAATAAGGAGTAGAAAGCTAATAGACCGATATTTGGATGGGTCGGACAGTTCGCCAGAGTTCTTAAAAACTGGAACAACAAATGCTGACTTCCAGCAGGCAAGAAAGCAGGAGGCAGCGAGACTTTTATTATACAGTTTAGAGAGAACAGGAGTCGGTTGGGGAGCATACTATTGCAGGGATACCATTGGGTCCACATGATTTGTAGGGATCAAGGTTAGAGATGATAGCAGAGACCATGGAAGGGGTTATATATATATATATATATCACTCAACAGAGAATCAGTTCTAAGTGGGAAGTTAAGCAGGGATACTTCTGATGAGTCAAGAGTAGAGTTTGCGGAGAATTTACACGTAAAACATTCAACTTTTTCAGCAGATGATAATACCTTAAATCGATTGAAGGGTGGGGGGGGTAGAGACCTTGCTCTTATTGAGTACCCTATTACAGAGACGTCAGTAATCACGAAAGCCAGTTTTTTAGAGGCAATACAGTGCCTCATTCTCTCAACAAAGAGAAACTTAGATTCATGTTTTTTTCCCAAGTCCTCTTGGCCGCTTCTTTCAAACTTATTAAACAACCCTCCCGAGGCACGCCCATGATGCTCCTTCATTGCTCCCGCTCATGAACAGATATGCACAGTGCGTCAACCCTTCGAGGACATCGCTAACTGGTTATATGTCGTGCCACTGACAAGCAAATCTGAACGAGATATTCACTGTAGCTCATCTTAATTCAACAAGAAAAAACAGACATAATAACATCTCCAATCCATTAAAATCCGAAATCATGAGTTTGGCGTTGCATCAGGGGATTTATTATTATTATTATTATGATTATTATCTCTTCTTTCTCGCCGTCCTAGGTATGACGATAAACTACATCCGCGTATTGGGTAAGACAATAAACTACGTCCAGCAGCAAGGCCTCTGATCAAGAGGTTTTGAGGAACGTGGAACCACCTCTAAATTGCTGATGTTCCCAGGTCCGCTCTGACTCTGGATAGTAGCACCTGTTAGGGCCCAGCTATGGGCAAATAATTAACTATTTACAGCAATAAATTTTTGAAAAATAATATTATCAGCAATACTTTTTGATAAAAATTATTACCAGCAATACTTTTTTGAAAAAAAAAATATTAGCAACAAACATTTTTGAAGGAAAAATATTACCAGAAACAGATTTTTGACAGAAAAAAATATTACTAGCAATAAAAATTTTTGTTGATATTAAATAACCCATTGAAGTTGATATGCGTAAAACAAAACAAAACAAACCAAACCAAACCAAACTTCTTTCTCACGATTTTTCTTTTTCATCCGAAGATATTGGATTGTGGGTGTTACCTGTCAAGTCGCACGGCCTGAAACAGTATCTTTCTCAGAATATTTGCAGAGACAAGCAACGCAGACTTCTGAAGCGACGATGGGATACTAGGCTTTATTCCGATTTTCTTCATGTAGGTTCGTTGGTACAGACCCCCAACGCATCAGTGATAACTGACACAATAGTGGCCTGAACGTCCCACGTTCTGGCAACCTCAATCCGATGGCTAGTGTACTTTTTAAGCTTTCTAATTTAGCCTTAATATTATCGTATGTGTATAATAGACATATACATCACAGTCATGTGTGCGCTATATGCCAGCAGTGGATAATCTTATATATGGGGACCAGCTTGAAATACATTCAGTCTGGATAACAAAGTCCGCAAAGACGGTTTCCCATTAAGTCTGTATGTAAATGTCTAGATTTGTCTCCCAAGTCGCCTAGAATGCTTCATCCTTCAAAATTTACAAACAAAAATCTCTCGAAACCTGGCTATGATGTTCCCGCACTACTCCGGCTCAGGAACAGATATCCACAGTACGTCAACCCTCAGAGGACATCTCTGGACATCAACTGGTTATGATCAGGCCCCTGACAAGCAAATCTATGGCACATCAGGGCCTTTATTATCATTATTAATAATAATAATGAGTGAGAGAGCAATATGCATTACTTTGAAGCTATTGCACAAATACACGAAGCTCAGTCTATAGCTGATACCGGGTACCTGCATCACAGCAAGGTGTGCGTGATACAATGGTAGATTTTCTTAAAAACAGTGTATAACCTTGCAGTTGATAGCCACATTCGAAATAACTTCGGTTCAGGTAACGCAGTTCGCGTAGACGGTTTTCGATTAAGTGTGCAACTAAGGATCTTGATATGTTTCTCAAGTCGCCTTAGCTGATCCATCGTTCAAACTCAAATAAAGTTAACCCCTCTCGTGACCAGACATTGATGCTCACGCGCTGGCCTCGCTCATTAACAGAGATACACGGTGCATCAGCGCCTACGGAACATGATCAACTTGTGTTGTAGCATAATTACGGACGATAATGGGTATGTCCTCATTCACATAAATACAGTAGTAAATACTGTATGTTGGTCTGTAGTTGGAGATTCATCTCCAGCTGTGCTGGTCAAACTCTCTACCCCCGGACAGAGAGGATCCCCAGACGAGGTTATGTCGAAGGGCAGACTCTCTTTTCAGGAAACAGCTACTCAACCCCGTTTTATACGGGGACTACAGGGAATTTTTGGCCGAGCCTACTGGCTCGGATACCCCACATTAAATTCGGTCTTGTGCCACATCTGACCGAATGGAGCGATCGGTAGATATCCTGCAGTTAGATATTCATTGTGGAATTCACTTGACTCACTACTAGCAGTTGACTATTTATTCTACGCGCTGCTGGCGAATCTTATATGTGTTGTCCGTGTCCTAAGTATTATTGTTCATTACCAACCTTCGTGTGATTATTCTATTCAGTAACCTTCTGTGGGTTACAACAACTTGTTATGGTTAAATAAGGCCCAATAAAACATCTTGATTTAACTTCAAAGTCGCCTTGGCTACCTTATCCTAGAAACTTTAAAAAATGCAATCCTCTCAACCGTGATGTTCTTGTACTGCTCCTGCTCATGAACAAAGATGCCCCGTGTAGAATGGGATATTTACTCTAACACATTTTAATTCACTAAGACAGAACATATACATGTTAACACCCTCAATCAAGATCAGAAGCCACGAGAGTCATACTTGTTGTAGCGTGAAATTAGTTCGCAATAGGGCTACTAGTGTGCTTTCATCAAGTTAGGATTGAAATCACGTCACTAACCACTGTTATACGACTGGCGTCCCTTGTTTTTATGGACATGAATATTTACGAATTTAAGTATGGATACATTAGTCATATCCGATAAAGATAACACGAAAAAATTTTGGCGCGAGTAACGAGTGAACAATCTGGAATAAATCTTTTCGTAAGTATTATTCGTATATAGAAATTGATTGAAAAATCAAATTAATAATGTGTAAATATATTTTACCGTCATTATATTTGAAAGTTCATCATAAATTATACAATCGGTGTTTATATGGTGATTGCTTTAAGACAATAAACAAGTCGACGATTATCGATTTGCTATACAGACGATATATTAAAATACATTTATTAATAGCGAACTGAAGCATAGATACTGTGGATTAAAAAGAAAATATGCTTTACTAAAGGACCAGAATAGAACTGCGCTTAAATTCAAAGATCCTAGGTACCATAGCGAAGAGGTCATCTGAACAATTACTATGAACGTATTTATAAAAAAAGGCACAGGGAGGCAAACTTGCGATGGTGGGAAAAAGACTGAAGTCGAGACACCAGAAATGGGCCAATAATACTACAGAATCTTCTTTGTATTGTATTTGTCTTTGGATCTTATCAAGGAGCTCTAGATAAATAGCAGGAGCACTGGACCATATGTGGCAGCAATATTCTAAGTATAAACGAATGGTAGACTTATAGATATGTAGGATAGATTCTGGAGAAAAATATTTTCTAGCACGACACAGTGAACCAAATTTCTTAGCAGCTGATCTGCATTTAATATAGTTTTTCTACTTCATGTCAGCCGGGAATGTTAACCCGAGGAGGCTTAACGAGTCACTCTCCTGGAGGTTAGCATCAGCCATACTGATGGAAAGCAGAAAGGGATCTCTTAGGTGATTAATAGAGTTTTGGACACATTAAAGTTACCAAGCCATCCTTTGTCCCAGTTAACAACAGACTGAAGGTTGCTTTGGATATCAGCTGCCATTTTGACCTTAACAATCTGATCGGATTTACTATCGAGACAGGAGTAAATGGTTTTGTCATCAGTGTAGATACCAAGTTGAGAGATGATACCATCGGGAAGGTCATTAATGAAAATTAAACACAAAGTAGGACCAAGGATGGAGTCCTGGTAGGAGGCGCCTGAATTCGTACGAAATGAACTACAAGAGTGGCAGTTAAGGGACTACTTTCATTTTACGATTTTGATAGGAAAAACTGGATCAGTTCAAACATTTGTCCGGAAGACAGCGTAAATTTTCAGTTTGTGGAGAAGTGTATGCCAAACCCTGTCAAAGGGTTTCGAGTTGTCCAAAGCTACAACAACCGGGGCCTCAGCATTCTTATCTAGAGCTAGATAGACTCTTTTCGAAATTATCGTTAGTACATCAGCCACTGGCCTGGAGATAACGAAAGCCAAATCGCTTGTCTGAAAAAAGACCCTGCGATGTGAGATGCTTAACCAATTCAGTATTGATTAGGGTCTATAGGAGTTTCCCAGAAAGAGGTAGAAAGCTAATAGGTCGATAGGTCGGACGGTTCACCAGAGTTCTTAAAAACTGGAATAACAGATGATGACTTCCGGTAAGTAGGAAAGCAAGAGGCGGCGAGGCACTTTTTATTCAGTTTAGAGAGAACACTGGCCAGTTCGGGAGCGAATATCTTAATGAATATTACAAGAATAGCACCAGGTCCACATGCTTTGTGGGGACCCAGGTTAGAGATGATTGCAGAAATAATAGAAGGGTTTATATGCAATCATTGCAAAAACATTATGGTATACTAATAACGAGAGATTTTGTTGTCAATATATTTTGGTAGGACAGACCGCGTATACTGCAGATTTATACTTTTCTCGACTTTCTTGGCATTAAGTGAATATGAACAGCCCCAGATAAAATTGGATTTTACCGTGCCGATAACCATCAAGCCTACAGTTTATATTATTAAATATCAGTAATGTTTTTTTAAATCAATTCACCTCAAGCAAGGCGAGAACGCCACTCAGACGCAAGTGGCTACTGTGAGTAAAAATGAATGAAAAGACTTTAGAAGGGATTGGAAATCTAACCCTAAACAGGAAACAAGTGATAAATCTCTACTCCTGTTCAAAAGACCAGGGGGGAATGTGAACCGTTTTTTTTAAAACAACACATTGATCGTTTATACGGTTGAAAAGTAGATATTTCGCTTGAAAATTTTACACAGTACGTAATATTTCTCGTACGCACTTCACGGCGACAACGCAGCAATGAGAGATGATAAACAAGTTTGTAGCAAGAGCTTCGACATGTGATAATGAAAGAATGTTGTAAGTTAACCTACTGTAAGGTGATGGGCTTCATCTGCTGAAGACATTGAACAGAAATTCATTAATGCTATCTATTTTCTTATATCTCTGTCGTTTATTGTTAATAACTTCAAATTATTTTCCGTTTCTCCGAGTCATTCTAATTTCCTACAGATTTCGGGCAAACGAAACTATTACAAATAGGTTAATGTTATCTTCGTGAACATTGCAGTTAACATCACTTCATCTTGGTGATTATCTCCTATCAAGGTTCGCAATGAGTGTAACAGCTTAAAAATCATTATCTTTGTGGAATGGCTATGTTGTTTAGTAATAGTAACTAAAACAGTGACCAAACTCTTTTGATTTCTATCTATCTATCTATCTATCTATCTATCTATCTATCTATCTATCTATCTATCTATCTATCTAATTTCTTTATAATTTGGTCTATCAATCTATCTAAATTTCATATCCATTTATATAATTTTTTCTTTCTTTCTAATTTCTTTTTCTTTCTTTTTTCTTTCTTTTTTTCTTTCTATCGATCGATCTACCTATCTATGAAATTTCTTTATAATCTATCTATCTATCTATCTATCTAATATATTTTTTCTTTCTCGCTTTCTTCTTTCTTTCTTTTGTCTTTTTCTTTCTTTTCCTATCCATTTATCTAATTTCTATCTTTCTTTCTTTCTTTCTAATTTCTTTGTTCTTTTCTATCTATCTATCTATCTATCTATCTATCTATCTATCTATCTATCTATCTATCTATCTATCTATCTATCTATCTAATTTATTTCTTCCTTTTTATCTATCTATCTATCTATCTATCTATCTATCTATCTATCTATCTATCTATGAAATTTCTTTATAATCTATCTATCTATGTATCTATTTCTTTTTTCTTCCTCTCTTTCCTTCTTTCTTTTTGTCTTTCTTTCTTTTCCTATCCATTTATCTAATTTCTTTCTTTCTTTCTTTCGTTCTTTCTTTCTTTCTTTCTATCCATCTCCGCATGCACGCACTCACATACACTCATTATTGTCTGAGCGCCTGTCCGCGGATTATTAAATGAAACATTTTGCACATCAAACACACAAGCTGGCGTCTGACTCTATCGACTCTCACTGATTAGTACAATGTGGAAGGTACGCCGACGGGATTAGATTCACCGGAACTAAACTCCTCTCACTGTCAAGCCACCAACTGTTCGAAAGAAGGAACGCGCCAGAGAAGAGATACGACATCTGATTCCACTCTGAATGCTTGAGAGAAACTATTCTCAGTATTCCATTAATTATTCTGATAGTTCTTTTTAAAATCATTTCGCCCCGAGCAAGGCCATGATGGCACAAAGATACAAAGGGTCACAGAGTTTAAAAGAATATGAGAAATGCACGATTAAGGAGAGAAAATTAGAAGCACAAGAATCAAGAAGACAGTAGGTAACGACTGGCATTGCATTTAAATTTTAAAGATCAAAGTCAACTGGGAAGAGAGTTCCACAAGCGAGAAGTGGGAGAAAAGAAACTGTTAGCATATAACCTATGGTTACATCAAGTAAATCAAACTGTAAAATGATGAGACCTATCCGCCAATCTAGTACTACGCTTAAATTCATAAAGTCTAGGTATAATAGGGGACAGTTCATCAGAACAATTACCATAAAATATTTATAAAAAAGGCAGAGGGAAGCTATATTACGGCGGTGGGAGAGTGAGTGAATGCTAGCAGGAATAATATATCATATAACTTTAAACATAATACCTGGAAGAATAATCTTATTTGATTATCAATAATGTAGTAGGGAGAATTATTACCAACTAATGCAACCGTAAGTTCTATTCTAACAGTTACTTTTCTCGTACTTCTTCTATTGTGGGATTCGTTTCGGATTTCTTGCTTCTGTTCCAAACAATTTAAATACAGCGCCAATCCCCATCTTCTGACTTCCAGAAACCTGTTCTTTTACTGGACTTTCTCGTCATTAAATTTTTGACATTCTCTTTCACACCCAGTAACCCCTTACGTCTTAGTGGCATTATCGCCATCTCCTGTCATCTTGAAACCTCTTCCTTTATTGTCCTTTCTTATCACTGTCTTTTCATTCTCTTCCACTCCCAGTACCCCCTTGCAACTTAGCGTCTTTATCGCCATTTTCTGTCTTCCTGAAAACTCTTGCTTTATTGTCTTTTCTTCTCTCTGAAGTCTTTTCATTCTCTTCCACTCGCAGTACCTCCTTGCAACTTAGCGGCTTTATCGCCATTTTCTGTCTTTCTGAAACCTCATGCTTTATTGTCTTTTCTTCGCTCTAAAGTCTTTTCATTCTCTTCCACTCCCAGTACCCCCTTGCAAATTAGCTGCTTTATCGCCATTTTATGTCTACCTGAAACCTCTTCCTTTATTGTCCATTCCCCTCTATAAAGTCTTTTCATTCTCTTCCACTCCCAGTAACGCCCTTGCAACTTAGCGGCTTTATCGCCATTTTCTGTCTTCCTGAAACCTCATGCTTTATTGTCTTTTCTTCGCTCTAAAGTCTTTTCATTCTCTTCCACTCCCAGTAACGCCCTTGCAACTTAGCGGCTTTATCGCCATTTTATGTCTACCTGAAACCTCTTCCTTTATTGTCCATTCCCCTCTATAAAGTCTTTTCATTCTCTTCCACTCCCAGTAACGCCCTTGCAACTTAGCGGCTTTATCGCCATTTTATGTCTACCTGAAACCCCTTCCTTTATTGTCCATTCCCCTCTATAAAGTCTTTTCATTCTCTTCCACTCCCAGTAACGCCCTTGCAACTTAGCGGCTTTATCGCCATTTTCCGTCTTCCTGACACCTCTTCCTTTATTTTCCTTTCTCCTCATTAAAGTTTTCTCATAGTCTTACACTCCCAATAAACCCTCGTTTTCTAGTGGCTTTATAACTTTGTTTGGGGTGAAATGAATAAAAAAAATACTCACTTTGTCGATTTTCAAGTAGAGGGGGTTAACTGTACTCTATTTCACTCGTCGACCCTAGCAAATATGTAAAAAGTACAATATATTATAGAATATTAAAAACTACCGTATTCATAATTACCTATAAGAACACGCCTATGCACTCAAAACTTCAAACCACCATCATTATAGTTTATAATTTTCATAAAGACATACAAGACTGTGATCCTTGTAAAAAATATAACGAAAACTAATTGCAACGCATACATTGGTTAGACGACAAAATCCTAGAATCGGAGTCATACAAACCCTTTAAATGATCTTAGTCTGATTTAAGAAATACTTAAACACTCATACATAACATCTTCCTCCTATCCTTGTAGATAGCACTATTTAAAAAAATATCTAATTGTAAAAAAGTGATTAAAGATAATAAAAACACTTTATATAAAAGAATTTAAGTCAATCCAAATAGCCAATAACTACTACTCTCACTCAGCACTGATTGGAATTATTAATTCTTCTAAACATGAGAGGTTAGAACACAAACATATTCTATTCAACGAAAATGGCTAATTAATTTGGCGAAAGCGCTGTGGACAATAATAGTTATGGACTGTGTGTAGACTCTCCAGAAACGAAAGCTATAACATTTTCTCTGTTCATCACATTCAATAAAACATGTTCGTCATATTCAATAAGACATGTGTAAAAGAAATATTGCCAATATATATATATATATATATATATATATATATATATATATATGCCGGGTATAACAGCAAAATTGTACAAATCATGTTACAGCATAATTGTTCACCCCGCAAAATGTTTAATATATAAACTAACTGAGTTTCTTTTTCCCAGGTTTTCTGATAAGACGTTTAACGATCTTGACACTATTTATCGCAAGAATCACTGAAAACCCTTTGAGTTATTCATCTAGAAAGAGAACAGGTTAAAATCATTTTGTCTCAGCGCCAATACGTCTTCCTAAATGAGCAATTTTGAGAGGAAAAAGATCATTCAGGCCTTCGATAGTGGTAAC